>CM061538.1:340047356-340647356 GCA_030864215.1 Capsicum pubescens
ATCCCGGAATTTCAAATTGTGATACATATGTTAAGCAGTGATACATATAGCATATGTATCACTAGTAAATATGAATCCGGAATTTTATGTAATTTTTTAAAACATTAAGGGATATTGTTATGGTGTCTTAAATATGGGATTTGTGTAATTTTTCCTTTTAAGGGATATGAACAGTCGTGGATTTTTGTTTGACTAAGTCCAGTCCCTTTCAATTCTCAATCATTTTATAAACAAGTCCCTCCGGCCTCCTCGCTCACTCTCACTCACTTCCGTTCATTCTACTATACTTACACTACTAATATGCCAGATCCAGATTTGTACAAGAAGGTTCATATCGAGTCCTTGCAGGAATTTCAAAGGCAGTTTGATGAACTCCAGAGGGATTTGGCCGACTTCCAAGCAAGGCTGAGGAGGGCCCTGCTGCTGTCGGATGAAAATTGTCAGGTTGACAATAATAATAGTAATAATAATAATAATTAGGTTATGTTTTTTCTTTCTTTTAGCGTATGTATTTCCCTTTTTTATATCCGATCTACCTATAAGGATTCAAAAAAATCCATGTATATGTTTGGTTTGGTTTGGTTTGGTTTGGTTGGTCAATTTTGAATTTTTAATTCTTATTCAATATTTAATTATCATTCTATTTATTCCCTATTCAAAACATGTCGACGGTTGGAGTTAGGGATGCGGTCATGATGAGAAATTCTCCTAAAAATGATTCGTTAATAAATAATAAGGAACTAAATGATATTATAATCGTAAAAGAAAGATTATTTAGTTTTAAAAAAGTCACAACATTGGATTAATTTAATTAAGATATATATATGATGATATGATTTTTAAGTAAAAAGTTAATGAATAGTCGTGACTGTGACTTTTGTCTAAACACATTCAACGAACAAACAAAAACGAAAAATGCTTCTGATGCATCAAATTCCTCATCTGTTGCGACTTATGAACCAGTTAGAAGAAATCAAAAAAGCTCCTTAAATAGATGGTCGATTTATAGCAACAGATGGTATATCTGTTGAAACAGATGGGTTATCTGATGCAACAGATATACAATCTGTTGCCATAACTCAATTAATAAAAATGGTTATTAAAGAAACAGAAAGATTAAGTCACCACTAGCTTGATTTAATTAAGTCATTTCTTTTCACAGAAAAGAATAAGGAAATAAATGTTAAACACAATTTAAACTGTAAAAAACTCACCAAAAATATTCTTGTTTTTAAATCTTCTTTATTAATTTATATAATTAAAAAGTCCAAAAATTTGGATGTCATGAAGATAAATTTTTTTTTATAAGATATATATATTATGTGTTGCAACAGATATATTATCTGATGCAACAGTTGAACTATTTATTGCAACGGATGATATATCTATTGTAATAGATGATTTATCTGATGCAACAGATATATAATCTATTGTCCAACTCAGTGTAAAAAATAAACGGTTGCTGGAAAGAACTAATTATTTTAATAATTATAAAGCTAAACTTCAAGCTGAAAAGTCATGACTTATCACAATATTGCTTAATTTAATTAAGTCATAACTTTTTACAGTAATCAAGAATGTCATTAATAAATGGAGGTGAACGGTTGTGCCTTTAAATCTACTTTATTAATTTATATAATTAAAAAGTCAAAAAATTTGGATGTCATAAAGATAATATATTTTTTTAAAAATATATATATATTATATGTTGCAACAGATATATTATCTGATGCAACAGGTTATCTATTTGTTGCAAATCATGATATATCTATTGTAACAGATGATTTATCTGATGCAACAAATATATTATCTGTTGTCCAACTCGGTGTAGAAAAAAACGGTTCCTGTAAAGAACTAATTATTATTAATAATAAAGGTGGAAAGTCATGACCTATCATAATATTGATTAATTTAATTAAGTCATAACTTTTTACAGTAATCAAGAATGTCATTAATAAATGGAGGTGAACAGTTGTGCCTTTAAATCTGCTTTATTAATTTATATAATTAAAAGGTCAGAAAATTTGGATGTCATGAAGATAATATATTTTTTAAAAAAAATATATATATTATATGTTGCAACAGATATATTATCTGATGCAACAGGTTATCTATTTTTTGCAAATCATGATATATCTGTTATAACAGATGATTTATCTGATGCAATAGATATATTATCTGTTGTCCAAGTCGGTGTAAAAAAAACGGTTCCTGGAAAGAACTAATTATTATTAATAATAAAGATGAAAAGTCATGACCTATCATAATATTGATTAATTTAATTAAGTCATAACTTCTTACAGTAATCAAGAATGTTATTAATAAATGAAGGTGAACTGTTGTGCCTTTAAATCTGCTTTATTAATTTATATAATTAAAAAGTCAGAAAATTTGGATGTCATAAAGATAATATATTTTTTTAAAAAAATATAAATATTATATGTTGCAACAAATATATTATCTGATGCAGCAGGTTATCTATTTGTTGCAAATCAAGATATATCTGTTGTAACAGATGATTTATCTGATGCAACAGATATATTATTTGTTGTCCAAAACAGTGTAAAAAAATGATTCCTGGAAAGAACTAATTATTAATAATAATAAAGCTGAAAAGTCATGACTTATTGATTAATTTAATTAAGTCATAACTTTTTACAGTAATCAAGAATGTCATTAATAAATGGAGGTGAACGGTTGTGATTTTTTGCCTAACTCATTCAAGTTCAATCCTTTATAAATAGGTCCCTCCTTACTCAATCGTTCGTTCTACTACACACTATTTATTCCTCGCTCTTGTTACCCCTTCAACTACTTTCTCTTCAAGGACTTGATAGCTTTTTCCTGTCTCTGGTAAGTTTTATTCTTGATTTTTGTGTAAATATACATTGTATTACATTGCATTACATTCGAATTCTTTCTTTTCTTTACTTTTGTATTTACGTATGTGTTTTGTCAACTTATGCATTTTTTAGATATGGATGATCCTGTGTGGGATGTCGCTATTTTACGAGACGCCATGAGGGAACTGCAGAAGGAGGTTCATGACCTGCATTGAGAGTTGGCCGCCGTCAGAGTAAGGATGCTGCGGGAGATCCGCAGGCTGCGGAGGGCGCTGCTGCTGCCCTTTGAAGATTGGTCAGCTGGCCATACAAATAATAATGATGTTAATGATGATAATAATAATTAAGCTTTTTTTTCTGTTACCTATGTATTTTTTTTTGTTTGTTTTATAAAAAATTATGTTTGATGCACTTGACTTTTTATTTCTTATTTAATTTTCGTGCTGTCTATTTCTATTTCTTAACGAATGACATGTCTACAATTAAGGAATAAATTAATTCCAGTATCAATAGCAAGAACATATGAGTTATTTGTTAGGTTTTGTGTGTGACAGGAGCTGTATTTTGTTGTTCTAAACATATTAGTAATCTGATGAAACAGATTATTTATCTGTTGAAACAGATTATTTATCTGTTGAAACAGATTACTAATCTGGTGCAACAGAATACCCATCTATTCGATTCATAATCATATTACGGGCACCTAGAACCCTTAAACATGAATCCAACATTAGTCTACTGTTACAACAGAACATTTATCTGGTGCCGCAGATAATGGATCTGTTTAAATAGATTGCTCTTGTATTGCATTCATGTTCGCGTGCAAACTATTGTTGAAAAAACAACACACTAGCAGTTACCCAGATTCAACTAAAAAACATAATCTGACTTACCAAAGTCTCCTCTCAAGTAAATTCCAAAGTTGAAAGTGATTTACGAAATAAAATTTGACATAAGAATTTGGTCAAAGAGCAGCAGTTGGGGTAACAACAACAATGATCAACAAGAAGAATATGAAGTTGATAATGAAGTATAAGATGATGATAATGAATCAAAAGATGATGAATAAAGCAGCAACAACAATGAACAACAAATATCGCGAAGAGAGAGAAAATAACAACGGATGAGGAGAGAGAAAAAGACGCCTTTTCCCCCTTCATTCCCCGTTATATATTAACTAAAATTTGAATCAAAGTGTGAATTTAAAAACTTGTGGGTTATTTTGAAATTTTCCAAACTTTCTTAAACCATAATGAAGTAATTGTCAGCTCTACTCAATTATAAAGACTTGTGTCACTTACACCTCATTTTAAAACTCTTTTGTCACCTGTGGCCCAAATCCCCCACAAAGTTGAATTGTAGAGTAAATATCTATAATCTATATCTATAATCTATAATCTATAATCTATCTATTTATATCTATATCTATAATATATTAAAAGTGTGAAGACCTTTAGAAAAGTGGTTTGAACTTTTTACCCTTCATTAAAAAAACTCTATAGTAGACAAATTCGTCTTTTCACTATCTTTTTCAATTAATAATTACTTAAATATTAATTGTTTACTAATTTCTTTTTTAATTATTACGTGAAGATTCTTTGCTAAATCTTTTTATTTAGGATATTAAAGTTCAAACCTAATTAGAATTCTATACTATTTCCTTTTTTGTAGCACCTCCTTAAATTTTTTCCTTTTATTTAGGTCATTAAAGTGAATTAAATTTGTACCTTTTAAATCATAATAAATAAAAGTCCGTTTAGGTTAGAAATCATATCGATAAAAAATCTAATAATATAAAACATATGTTTATTAGCGGTGATTTGACACCGAAAAGTACTAGAAAAAAATCTCTCGCTTGATAAGAAATTTATATTTATATTTATATTTATTTATAATTTATATTTATAATATATTAAAAGTGTGAAGACCCTTAGAAAGTGATTCAAACTTTTTGCCCTTCATTAAAAGTCATTATTTTAAACAAAATTATTTTTACTATTTTTCTCACATTATCAATTAATTTCATTATGTTAATGTAATTTAATTTTCTTTCCATATTAATGTAATTTTATTTTCCTTTATATTTTAAGTACTGATTCCCTGTAGGATTCGTGTGAGATTTTTCTTTTTTAGTGTGTCCTACTACACTTTGGGATGGAAATCCTATTAGGTGTAGAAATCCAATTAGAAATATTTCTTTATATGTGACTTTTGCCTAGAATTTTAGAAGAAAGAACTTAGGTAACCTTTTTTTGACAACTTCAATGTCATTGAGACCTCTTCAAACTTAAAAGGTGATATTACGTTCTACTAGACAACTTACGCTACATTAATGGCTTTAGACTATGTTATTGAATTATATTATTTTGATATATTTTACTTTTAATTTGCTTCTTGATGTATGTATTTTGAATAAAATTTTGTACTTTGATTGTAGTATTGGATTTATATATGAGAATTTGTAGACCACAAAGTGATATTTTCTTTCAATCATTTGTTGTAGAAACTAATTGAATAAATGCAATTAAATTTTCAATTCGAGAATCATAAGGCATCAGTGGATGAAATCTTCGATCTGCAATTCTGGTACGTATATACTTCAAGAATGTTGGAAACATGAGACCATAGACTTTTGTAATATTTTTTTTTCCGTTTAATTGTGTATTTCAGATGTTCGTGCAGATAAATCCCAAAGCTACTCAAGCCTTTGAGAATACTTGAAGATAGCATTATAGTAAATTTTCTCTTCTTGGTTGTTAGATTATTTTATTTTAATATATTTACTTTTGTTTTGTGATGTCTATATATATTCTGTATAAATTTTTGTACTTTAATTGTGTTATGAAGTTTACATATGTTAATTTTTCTTCAATCACCTATTGCAGATACTAATTAGATAAATACAATTAGAATCTCAATTTGAGAATCGTATGGGGAAAGGTCCAATTACAAAGGCCTATTATACGCAACCATAATATTTAAAATTATCTTATGAAATTATCGACATATAACATATGATTTGACTTTTTTGTCCTTAAGATTTTATTCTTAAGTAAATTCTTATTCTATACTTAATATTTTATAGCATGATATGTATATTTTTTGATTTAGAAATATGATAGATTATGAGTTTTCAATTAATTTGTAAAATAAGTATGTCCTCTAGATTTTCGTTTTAAATTAGGATTATTTGCCGTTCAATAAATTAATGCTAATGTGATGTTGGATTTTGCTTTGGCGCAGTTTGCCTTCCTCTTGGTAATAGAATGTGACTTGCTTATTAATGTCCTATGTTTAGCCATGTGATCCATCCCTTTGTTGTGTTTAGGTTAATAGGAAAGAAAAATCACTTTAATAAGTTGTGTATATATACGTTTTGTGAGAAAATTGACGATGCAATTCAATATTTATTTTAATTATCATGGAGATCTTTCAAGGCCAATTTTAGTGTTCATCTGTATGATATGGGTTTAATAAGTAACTCAATCTATTACATAAAAGATTAGTTTGTTCATTCATAATAAAATTTATATCTTTTACATAAAATTTCGATCGTACTTTAATTTGAGAATTTTTTTTTATAAAGGTTAGATCTAATCATATTGTTCTAATATCTCAATTATTATAGTTTTATATTTTTTTATTATAATTTATGTTTTTTTCAAGTTTATATTGTAGATGAATGTTCGGTTGAACTCTGAGAATTTTTTTGTGTAAAAGTTAGGTGTAATCATATTATTCTAATAGCTCTATTATTGTAGTTTTTGGTTTGTACTATTGTTGTTTTTTCAGCTTATTCTTCTTAATATAGGTGCTAGATGAACGTTCGATCGGGGTTTGATGATTTCTTGTGTAAACATTAGATTTAATCTCATTGTTCTGATATCTCAATTATCGTGTTATTTTGTTGTAGTTTGCAGGTGGTAGATGAATGTTCAATGGGGTTTTGAGGAGTATTTTTTTTTGTAAAGATTAGGTTCAATCGTATTGTTTTGTTGTAGTTTCTCATCTATTACTATTTGTTGTTTTTATTATCATCCATTATGTTTTTATTCTCATGATGTGGTCACTGGTACGTTACAGATCTTCTATTTACATGTTTATGCCTTATTAGATCCAGGAGATACTCTTTCTTTTGTAACTCCTTACATAGCATTCAATTTCAAAGTCAGACCAGAAATCTTAACAGAACCTTTCTCAGTTTCTACCCCAGTGGGTCAGTTTATCATAGCTCGGCGGGTATACAGGAACTGAACGGTTATGATATCTCAGAAAGTCACTTCAACAGACTTAGTAGAGTTAGAGATGATGAATTTTGATGTCATTCTCAGCATGGATTGGCTCTATTCATGCTATGTCTCAGTTGACTATAGAAACAAAGTTGTTTATTTTTAGTTTTCAAATAAACCAGTCCTTGAATGGAGGGGTAGTACTACAACGCTTAAGGGTCAGTTGATTTCATACCTTAGAGCGAGAAGAATGATATCCAAGGGATATGTCTACCATCTTGTTTGAGTCAAAGACTCTAGTTCAGAGACTCTCAACCTTGAGTCAGTTCTAGTAGTAAATGAATTCCCAAATGTATTCCTTGTAGATCTTCTCGGAGTTCCTCCCAAAAGGGAAATTGACTTCGGAATAGACCTTCTACAAGATACACAACCTATTTCTATTCTTCCATACAGAATGGCTCCAACTGAACTCAAAGAGTTGAAAGAACAGTTGAAAGATCTCCTAGATAAGGGATTCATCAGGCCCAGTGTTTCCCCATGGGGTGCACCAGTTCTATTCGTGCATAAAAAGATGATTCTCTTAGAATGTGTATTGACTACCGTCAGTTGAATAATGTCACAGTCAAGAATAAATATCCACTTCCTAGAATCGATGACTTGTTCGACCAACTTCAGGGTGCCAGTTATTTCTCTATGATAGACCTCAGATCCGACTATCATCATCTCAGAGTCAGAGAATGTGATATTCCGAAAATAGTTTTCTGAAACCGGTATGGTCACTTCGATTTCCTAGTCATGTCATTTGGTCTTACCAGTGCCCCAACAACTTTTATGGACTTGATGAACCGAGTGTTCAAGAAGTACTTAGACATGTTCGTCATAGTCTTCATTGATGACATTCTTGTCTACTCCCATACCAAAAGTGATCTTGCAGACCACCTTAGAATAGTATTATAGACACATAGAGACCATCAGTTTTTCACCAAATTCGGTAAGTGCAAGTTTTGGCTAAGGTCAGTAGCTTTTCTTGGTCATATTATTTTCGGCAATGGTATTAGATTTGCTCCTCAAAAGACTGAAGCGGTGAAAAACTGGCCTAGACCTATTTCTCCATCAGATATCAGGAGTTTCTTGGGTTTGGCTGGCTATTACCGATGGTTTGTTGAAGGGTTTTAGTCTATTGCATCCCCCATGTCCAGATTGACTTAGAAGAAAGTTAAGTTTCAGTGATTAGATTCTTGTGAGAAGAGCTTTCAGGAGTTGAAGACTCGACTCACTACAACCCCCGTTTTGACTTTGCCAGATGGTTCAGATGGGTTTGTTGTGTACTGTGATGCATCCAGAGTAGGGTTGAGTTGTGTCTTAATGCAGAGAGGTAAGGTCCATAGCCTATGCCTCAAGACAGCTGAAGCCTCATGAAAATAATTACCCTACCCATGATCTTGATTTAGCAGCGGTTGTGTTTGCCTTAAATATTTGGAGGCATTATTTGTATGGGGTGCATGTGGATGTGTTCACAGATCACAAAATCTTACAGTATGTATTTTCTAAAAAAAACTTGAACTTGCATCAGAGAAGGTGGTTAGAGTTGTTAAAAGATTATGATATGAGTGTTTTGTATCATTCGGGAAAGGCCAATGTAGTGGATGATGCACACAGTAGATTTTCTATAGGTAGCGTTGCTTATGTTGAGAATGGTAAGAAGAAGTTAGTTCAGGAAGTTCATCAACTTTTCAGATTTGGTGTCCGTTTAGTTGATTTAGCTGAGGGTAGTGTTTGGGTTCAGAATAGTTTAGAATCATCTTTGGTTTTCGAAGTGAAAGAAAAACAAGATAAAGATCCCAATCTAGTCAAGTTAAAAAAGTCATCCAGAGATCAGAAGGTGGAGGTTTTCTCCCAAGGGAAAGATGGTGTGTTGCGTTGACAGGGTAGACTGTGTGTGCCGTGTGTTGATAGTTGAGACAATGAATTCTTGCAGAAGTGCATAGTGCGCTTTACTCTATTCATCCAGGGGCCACTAAGATGTATCGCGATTTGTGGGAGATCTATTGGTGGAGTGGAATGAAGAGAGAGATTGCAGAGTTTGTAGCTAAGTGCTCTACATGTCAGCAGGTTAAGATTGAGCACCAGAAGCCTAGTAGGTCCATACAAAAGTTCAGTATTCCCACTTGGAAGTGGGAGAAAGTGAATATGGACTTCGTGACAGGTTTTCCTCGTACTCATCGTCAGCATAATTCTATTTGGGTCATTGTATATAGGATGACCAAATCAGCCCATTTCTTGCTAGTCCATACTTCTTATTCAGCCGAGGACTATGCCAAGCTCTATCTCAGAGAGTTGGTTAGGTTTCACGGTGTTCCATTACATATTATTTTAGATAGAGGTACCCAGTTTACCTCTCTTTTTTGGAAGGTTTTTCAGAAGGGTCTTGGTACCCAAGTTCATCTCAGTATAGCCTTCCACCCTCAAACAGATGGTCAGGCAGAAAGGACCATTCAGACCCTTAAGGACATGTTGAGAGCATGTGTAGTTGACTCTAAGGTCAGTTGGGATGACCACTTACCTTTGATTGATTTCGCATATAATAATAGCTATCATTCTAGTATTCCAATGGCTCCGTTTGAGGCTCTTTATGGTAGAAGATGTAGATCTCTAATTGGTTGGTTTGAGGTAGGTGAGGCAGCAGTAGTAGGGCACGACTTGGTGTTTGATGTCTTAGAGAAGGTTCAGTTGATCAGAGAAAGGCTTAGGGCAGCCCAGAGTCGACAAAAATTGTATGCAGATGTAAGGAGAAAGGATCTCAAGTTTGAGATTGGCAATTTTGTGTACCTGAAAATCTCTCTCATGAAGGGAGTGGAGAGGTTTGGCCATAAGGGGAAGCTCAGTCCCTGATATGTCGGTCCTTATAGAGTTCCTAGCTGTTTTGAAAATGTAGATTATGAGCTTGAGTTGCCTTCAGACCTAGATTCAGTGCACCCTGTATGCCACGTCTACTTGCTAAAGAAGTGCATTGGAGACCCAACAATTGTTGTTCCTTTAGAAAGAGTAAGCATTCACAATGATCTCTTTTTTGAAGAGGTCCCAGTCCAAATCCTTGATCGTCAGATTCGTACACTAAAGAACAAAGAAGTTCTCTTGGTCAAAGTGCTTTGGTGGAACCAGTTCATTGAGGGAGATACTTGGGAAGCAGAAGCAGATATGCAGACCAAGTATCCTCACCTCTTCTCCGCAAACTCAGACTCAGCTTGAGGTAACATTCTTTCTTAGATTTACTCAGTTCCATGCTCAGTTACAGTTACAAACTTGGTATCAGTTACCGTTTCATATCATCTTCATGATAATCATGCATTCATAAATCAGTTTCAGTCATGTATTTCATTCTTCAGTTATGCATGTTCAGTATGTAAACTCATGTCTATTAGTATTTCTTAGCTTAATCAATCTCATTCGAGAATGAATGTTTCCAAGGGGGAGATATTGTAATACCCCGTATTTCCCTAGCTCAGTTTAGCTTTCAGTACATGAGAATTTCTATATAAAATTTTCAATACACTTAGAATTTTCTAGTTTAATACTTACCAAAGTATAGGAAATTTAGTCAGCTTTCCAACGATATAAAATTCGCCCAAATCTGATATTCAGGTGAGAAGTTATGACACTTTTAGTGAAAAAGTATGTCAAATTGAGAAGCACCGCATCGCGGTGACAGGCCAAACGACATTCGTGAGTTTACAGTGAAACACAGTGATTCCATCATGTCGCCGTTAAGTTTCAGTTCCCAATTGGCATTTTCCAGTGTGTCTACGCGATAACGATGTGTCGCGCCATTGAGCCATTTTGCAATTGTCACTTTCCAGTGAGACTCCGCGATACCTCCGCGTTGCGCCAATGTACAATTTCGCACTCGTCCTTGGACTGTACTAGCCGACAAAATCCAGTGGCTCACCGCAATGTCAACGCATCGCGGTGATGGCCAAAATTGAGATTTTCAATGACAAAAATTTAATTCTTTTCGGGGGCATTTGAATCTTTTTTCATGACCCTAATCATCCCCAAACATGAGATTTAATCCCTAATAACCTAATTAGTCATTATTCACTCAATTTTTCCCCAAATCAAGATCATTCTCTCTATTAACAAAACCCTAGCCTTCAAGAATCAAGAGCAATCCTTATGAATTTCACCAAGAATCTTCAAGAAGTTAATTTCTTAGGTATGTTAGATGTTCATCCATGGGTCCTTACCACCCATGGAGCCCAAGAATACTTTTGCAAAATATAAGATTTAGATTTTCTTGAATTCCATGTTTGAATTGGATTGTACTCATGTTCATGATGTTGTTTGGGTTTCAATCCATGATTAATTACAAGTTTCATGAAATTAAGATAGATTGTGTGATGAATTATGTGAATCTCATATTCAATCCTTGAATTTACAAGTTGAATGTCCATGATGTTTATGTATATATTTATTATTATGTGAAATAATCATGCTCCCCAAGTGTTTGTTAGAATGCCTATGTGAATTGAATAGTGCAATCATGACATGTTAGCATGTGTTCCCATTCATGTACAAGTTCATGTCTTGCAAGTGTTTGACAAAATGTCTCAATGAATGAATCATGACTAAGTTACTAGCTAGTATATTTTAAAGATTTTGCCATATTTTACTATTGATGCTATCAAGCCCCGAGGGTATTCAATATCCAAAAAATCTAGTTGTTTACCTAGAGCACAGTAGATACATAATAGTCTCAGTAATGTCACGAACAGAAGTACTCAGTCAGTTATAGAACTCAGTAAAACTCAGTCTAGTTCAGTTCTTTTAATAATCAGTGCCACTCAGTTGGGAGTAGGATTCAACACCGAGCGAGCCCAAGGATGGGGGCTCACCTTTCAGTAGAGGGTGTGATCCTTAGTAGGAATCCTTGCATTCCAAAACTACGTAGCCAACGTAGGTTAAGATATCAACCTGCCAGTAGAGGGTTGATAAGGTGTTTACCTGCCAATTGTGGGTAATACCATTCTCATCAGGGAACCTGCCAGTAGAGGGTGACCCTTAGTCCTTTGAAATGATATTTCAGTAGATCCACATAGCCAGTGCCTGTACCTGTGGCACGGTACTGACACCCTTCAAACTGAGGTTACAGGTTGGACCCCAATTAGTTCTGAGAGGGGCATATCAGTTAGATGCTTACCTCCCATAGTTTTAGTTTCAGTCTTCAGTATAGAACTCAATTTAGTTTTACAGAATTAGGACTGTCAGTTACACTCACCCAGTTATTAGTAATCTCAATATCAGTTACTCAGTTATCAGAACTCAGTACTCTCTTTCAGTATAAATCTCAGATATAATATATATATATATGCACAGTATTGCATACTCAGTGTTTAAAGCATCTTCAATTATCCATGTACTCCC
Organism: Capsicum pubescens; assembly: GCA_030864215.1. NCBI lineage: Eukaryota > Viridiplantae > Streptophyta > Magnoliopsida > Solanales > Solanaceae > Capsicum > Capsicum pubescens. The sequence goes on from CM061538.1 coordinate 340,059,850, forward strand.
ATTCAGTTATATTTATATCATTTAGTCAGTTATTGTTCATGCATATGAATCCATGCATTCAACCTTACCTCATCTAGCATACCAGTACATTACCATGTACTCACGTACTGATCACATACTCATTTTTTGTGCTATGATGTCTCATATCATAGGTTCAGACACTCAGGTTCCTGACCGCGCTTAGCCAGATTTAGTCAGCAGCGGCAGATTCAGTAGTGAGTCCTCATCTATCGAGGATATTCTTTTATCTCAATACTACTGTAGATTTAGTATTTTATTTGTAGGAGTTAGTTGGGGGCTTGTCCCATCAACTCAACATTCAGACAGTTCAGTTAGAGGATTTTCAGACTAGACTAGTCCAGATAGTATACAGATTTCAGATGTTATTCTCAATTGTTATATTTATCAGTATTCAGATTGTGAACTCTATGGCATTTAAGCCTAACTTTCGCATTTTTTCAGTATTATTATTCAGTACTCACAGCAGGTACCAGTCATGGGTTAGCTTGTGGTCCTTTGGGATCGTAAGCACCGTGTAGCATCCGAGGTGCAGACTCAGGCATTACAATAAGGGTAATTAATACTAACTCTATTTCATTTTACTTGAGCCCTATACTAAAAAGAAATGCTTTCATTTACTTGTACATTATAGCAAATCAAGATAGTTTAATTACCTTTTCCCCCTAATGCCCTTAGTATTTAATAACTACATAAAGTAGTAATAGTCAAAATTAGAGTAGCAGAGCGTCATTAATAAAGTTAGTTTAGTAAAAAATTATCTCTAATTAATATTCTTAAAGGATATATCATGTCAATTGATACTGTAAAAACTTGGAAGACACGAAATTGGCTCAAAACAGTCCAAACACACTCCAAAATAAGTCCACTAATTCAAAGAATCGAGGACCCTTTTGGAGACCACTCTCGGATTCAAGAATGCAATACAAGAAGGACAATATTACTAGGTGTTTGACACCTTTGCAGCCAATAACAAACTAAGTTAACAACACAAGATTAAACCACAGTGAGAACAACAACAACAACAACAAAAACGGCTTCACAATACAAGATACAAAATGGATACAAGATTACAAAAGGAAAAGGATAGATAGATAGACCACATGAAGGTATAATGTTAAGAACCCAAGAATGGTAACTCTTGGACCCTTAACACTACATACAACAATAAACCTATCTCTTACAAAGATACAAGATCAGAATCCACCTCTTTAGCATCAATGTTTCCAAGCAATCAACAACAAAAAGAATCCACCCTATTGTTGTCTCCAAGTTTCGATTTTGCCTCATCAAGAGAAGAGAGGTATTTGTGTTTTTCAAGTGTTTCTTAGTTCAACATCCATAATAATCTAAGTAAATAAAACCCTACATTGTTCTTTATATAACTATTACAAGATATAAGTAAAAATGACCAAAAGGGCCTTCAAAGAGTGGGCTGCCCATCAAGTATAAGTTATGGGCTGATTTTGGTGTGTTTTGGGCCTCTTCTACACTTAAATTGCACACACCAAGTCTCGAGACCAACGCGAACCCTTATAAGTCTATATCCGTGATTATTCTTGTATCATCCTCTCCATCTTGAGAGGAATTTGCCCACAAATTCATGGCTTCATCTCGTTCAATTGGCCACTTCAAAAGAAATCACTCAAAACAGTCCGCAAAACATGAAGAGCCCGAAAGCTCAATAATAACAAGGGATGTATAAAAAATGAGCTAAAAATATCCCACAAGAGATGCACAAAAAATAGTCCATAAGCTAGACAAACCCGAGAGCATAATGACAAAAAGTCTCGGATCCAACATCTTCATTTTGACCCTCGGCTTCCTCTCCCTCTTGAGATTAGCCTTCAATCTCATCCGAATCAAGTTTTCTTCTATCATATAAGCATCATCGTAGACTCCATATCCTTCGTGTCTCTCTCTACCATGTTCCTCTTCTTGGATATGTCGGTTTTGGGAAAGGGAAGTTTCGGTTGAGAGGCTCGATTTGGTAACGTAGAGCTTAGGTTGTGGAGCTTGGATGGGAGGAAATTGGCTTCCAATTCCTCCTTGTTGGAATTGATCAACTTGCGGGGGAAGTGGTCTATCTTGTTCTCGATTTTGAGGGTTATTTGGAGCTTGGCTTGTGGCATTATGTTGTGGTCTTGGAGGATTGTTCATTGGAAGTAAAGTTTCGGGAGTAAAAGCACGGGAGTTCCTTCGACTCTCTATTTGATCCAACCTCTCACTCATAGTTACCACATCCGAGTCAATTTTTTCAAGACCCACATTTGCCTTAGAAAGGTCTTGGGACAAAGCATCAAGAAGGGCCAATATGGTTTCCATTATGCTCAAGAAGTTACCTACAAAACAACAAACAAGTTAGATGTACAAGAATGGTCCTCATACTCCCTCTCTATTGTTTTGTCTCTTGGATTTTTTTTTTACTTTGGTCTCACAAGCGTCGTAACCTTGCTTGTACTCCGTGAGGCATTGAGAGGTGGACCAAGTATTACAATGACTCAGAAGAATAAGACACACAAAAGAACGTATACACGAAGTACGGTTTCAAAACTAACTTACAATCTAGTACTAGCTTGTAAGTTAGTAATGGAATCAACAAATGAAACTAATGGAACAACACAATGAAACTAAAAGATCAAAATTTGAGCCAAAATTGTTGCATGAACAGTGTATATGGTGATGTGGCGGTCCACGTGGAAATCCACTAGTGGTTTGGTTCTTGACAAATTTTAATTTCACAATTTGGACTTTGGTGGAAATTGTTTAATTGAGGGAAATACAAACTAGTCTTTGGAGCTCCTTTTTCAATTCAAATTTCAAGACTTAAAAGTCTTTGACTAGACTTATACTTCTCCTTAAAACATGGACCCTTGTTTTATGGAAAAAGGTTGAGATGTGATGTAAAGTCTTTTTGGTGGTTGGGGGTCTTTCAAGATTCAACAAATACTACACCTTGTCTTTCACCTTTTTAAGATCTAAGTTCACTTTAATATTAACAAGGTGATGAATATGATGAAGAACATCAAGAACAAAAGAACCACAACAAGAACAACCAACAACAATATCCCAAGAACAACAATTCCACCATAACAAGGTCAACAATCTCACGGCCAAGACCACAAGGATAACAACAACAATCGTCTAAGTCCCTTTTGTGTTGTGTTTTTGGTTTTACAAGAGGTGAAGGTTTTGATGAACAAAAAGAACACAACAACAAAATTTCAAGATATAAAACAACACCACAACACAAGGCCTTCAACTCGGTCAAGTCTAGAACAACAACAACATCGAATCGGCCATACTTTGTTCACAACAACAATATTAACAATTCAAGCTCAAGTTTGAATCGACTCAAAGTGTTAGTGAGGAACAAAACTAACACTACAAACACACAAGACAAGTAAAATACTCCTAGACCTAGACTCAAGAACAAATCTCGGCCAAGAACACAATTTCAGCCAAGACAACAACAATGGACAAATTGCAATTTTTTTGAAATTTTCAGCTTTTCAATAATTTTTTTTTTTTTTTCTAACAAGCAAGCCCAAGATTGATCTTGTAGGAACAAGATCAAGCCATGATTTGATACCAAATAATACTGTAAAAACTTGGAAGACACGAAATTGGCTCAAAACAGTCCAAACACACTCCAAAAACAGTCCACTAATTCAAAGAACCGAGGACCCTTTTGGACACCACTCTCGAATTCAAGAATGCAATACAAGAAGGATAATATTACTAGGTGTTTGACATCTTTGCAGCCAATAACAAACTAAGTTAACAAAACAAGATTAAACCACAGTGAGAACAACAACAACAACAACAACAAAAACGGCTTCACAATACAAGATACAAAATGGATACAAGATTACAAAAGGAAAAGGATAGATAGATAGACCACATGAAGGTATAATGTTAAGAACCCAAGAATGGTAAATCTTGGACCCTTAACACTACATACAACAATAAACCTATCTCTTACAAAGATACAAGATCGGAATCTACCTCTCTAGCATCAATGTTTCCAAGCAATCAATAACAAAGAGAATCCACCCTATTGTTGTCTCCAAGTTTCGGTTTTGCCTCATCAAGAGAAGAGAGGACTTTGTGTTTTTCAAGTGTTTCTCAGTTCAACATCCATAATAATCTAAGTAAATAAAATCCTACATTGTTCTTTATATAACTATTACAAGATATAAGTTCAAATGACCAAAAGGGTCTTCAAAGAGTGGGCTGCCCATCAAGTGTAAGTTATGGGCTGATTTTGGTGTGTTTTGGGCCTCTTCTACACTTAAATTGTACACACCAAGTCTCGAGACCAACGCGCACCCTTATAAGTCCATATCCGTGATTATTCTTGTATCATCAATAGAGTCAAGTAATATAAAACAGAGGAAGTGCATAGATAACCATGAATAAAGATAGAAATGTCCTTAATACACTAAGGGGTCGTTTGACTGGGCAATAAATTATTCCCGGATTAGTTATCCCAACTTCAAGGTGGGATAAAATAACACTACAATCCCAAGATATCTCTTCATGGGATAAGTTATCCATGTATTTTATCCAACCAAACATGGGATGAGCTCATCCTTAATCTAATCCCGGATTTAGTCCCTTATCCCTTGCACCAAACGATTCCTAAATCAAACAATGGATAGCAAATGAATTTCTGAATAACTAATCTCAGCTTTACTAATACCCCACCCTTATTCAATACTATTCTTATATAGTCTACCAAATAAAATCTTAATACAAGCATATAAAAGATCATCAACATTTATAACAAACATATATTATTTTACTCAAATTAAATTAAAGAAGAGTGTATAAGGAAAAAAAGTATAAACCCTAGTGCGCTCAATTGTTTCATCTTTCTCTTTCAATTTGGCGAGTAGAGCAAGATATTGATTCCGAATACGAATAAGCGATTCTTCCAATGCTTTAAGCTTTAACTGAAGTGTTTGTGTCGAAACAGGTAGACCTAAAACAAAAAGGAAATCAGTGTTAAAACTGTTATGAAGAAAAGAGTTGAATGAAAAGTAATGAATAGATGATGGAAGATGCTTCTGGAGTTTCTGGAGATGATGAACAATTTCCTTTTTGAGAATGAGAGATGCTTCCAGAGTGGCGGTGAAAATATCCAATATCTCAATTTACCATTTTGCCCTTACAAATTGAGTTTTATATCAACTTTGTCATTGGTCGTCCTAAAAGTGTCTCTTCTATATAGTAGAAATAAAAGCAAAACTAAAACAAGATAAGATGCCATGTGGTATGTTATTAAAATAGCCACGTGGCAGTTTTTAAGACAAAGCTAAAAATATGTAATAAAAATATTGTAATAAATTTTTTGAATTGATAGATTAAGTATTTGAATTTGAAATACATTATCCTCATTTTTTAAAAAAAAATTCATTATCTTAAAAATAGAAACCCACACTTGGAGAGTTTTAATAGACATTTACTATTTCAAACTTATCCCTTTTAAAATTTAAATGTTACATCAAATATATTTGAATACATGTGGTTTAATACTTAATAAAATTAGCAATAGAAGTTAAGATTTTTAGCCTACTCTAATTTTAATTATATGATTATGATAAAAAAAAAAAAGGCAACTTCTAAATAATTTGAAAATTAAAAATCACCTTAATCAATCTGAAATATTGAAATTTCAAATTAGAATTCTAACTATTTCATAATAATCTATAAATAAATAACAATAAAAGTAATAATAGTAATACATACAAGGTATTAGTAAAGATAGTAAAATAATAATAATAATAATAATTAAAAAAAAATTGAAAAAAAAGAGTAGCAGTGGCATTACCTGTAGTAGTGGAAGTATTAATAGTTGTAGTAGTAACAATATCATTATTGTTATTGTTAATAATCCCTTACCCCCATTATCTCACTAATAAAAATTATTTTAAAATTTAAACTGAAAATAATTTGTTTGATTGTCTGATAGGTTACTTTTTTATAGCATGTTTTTCTCTTTATTAGCAACTAGAAGTTTTTGTTTCCTTTTTCCTTTATTTTTATATTTATATTTATCCAAATTAATATCCTAATTAGTGTACTAATCTTCTTATGAAATTTGAATTCAAATAAATTTTGAGTTGGAATTGATTTCTAACTTCTAACATCTCCATATATACTCCTACAATGATATATAATATTAAGCTTCCTTCTCCTTCTTTGTTATTGATCATTACATGAATTTATTTATTACATTCTTCATATTCTTTATTTTTTAGAAATTTAAAATTTTTATTTTTTATATACAGATGATTGATGGTGCTATTACAGGATGGTGCTATTACAAATTAATTTATTTTCTCTATATCTAAGCTTGAATACAAGTAAGTAATATTTTTCTGTTCGTTTGATTTCTGATAAAAATAAATTTTTTACGTAAATAAAAAATAAAACCACCTTTAGTTGAGAAGTTAAGTTGATTCTTTTTAAATGTTATCTTTTGTTATTACTTTTATATAATTTATATTTTAAAAAATAAATGCTCATATTAATTTATGTGTTTCTATTTTTTGTGATGAATTAATTATTTAATATGATGTTACGAGATTTTATAGTGAATTCGAAACTTAAATATTATGGGTTCAAGTTTGAAATTCTACATCAACCATTCAATTTTTTAGGTTTAGATTTATTGTTTTTAAATATTCAGTGAATTTTTTAACATTTATACACAATTTAAGTCAATGTTATATAATTATTCTCTAATTATTTTTTAAAAAAAGGTATATCTTCAATGAATTTTTTACATCTAAACATGCGAATCAATTTTAAAAACTATATAAAATTTAAGTTATGATAGATATTTGTTTCTATTTGAATCTGAGTTGAGAATATTTTGATGACAAAAAAGATAATCCTATAGATAACATTAAATATTTATTTAAATTTTTTTAGATAAAGTAGAAACAAATCGTGATAACTAAAACACAAGCAATAATTCAATTTTTTATAATGATAGTTTCTTATGTTGATAATATTTTAATTAAAAAATAAAATATTAAATCACCATAAATTTTTAATGTTATAGCTTATAATATAATTAAATACTATGTGTGCACAGATACAAATTAAAATTATTTTTCATATAATAAATTTATGATTTTTCATTTTCATCTAAAATTCATATGCAGAATAATATCCACGAATATCATTATGGAAATCCTTTGATTCTTAGGATGAGTTAAAAAAAAAATCTGAGAAAAAAAATTAAATAGAGTATGAGATAAAATTATAGTTTGATAGATGTGAAAGTATTTAACTTAGAATTTTAAATTATAATCACTTATAACAGATTAGATTATTTTAAAGTCTTCGGAAAAAACCTCTCTACTTCTTCGGAGGTAGTGGTATGGACTGCGTACATTCTACCCTCCCCAGACCCCACTATGTGGGAATATACTGAGTTTGTTGTTGTTGTTGTCTTTTAATCTATATTTTATTATTTTGGCATAACAAAGCTTATTTATTCTAATTTCTATATATATAATGAAGTAATTAGATAATGCACATATTACTACTATTCATAAATTTTAAATGAAAAATGGGGACAATATAATAAAAAATTATATTGTTTTTGAAAATTTGAAATTCTTAAATTGTAAACAATTTAATAAAAAAAAATTATGAAACCAAAAAGTTTTTTTTTTTTTTGTAATTACATAATTATTTTTACTCATATAGATTTGATTTGGGGTGAGGGAGGGGGAAGGGGACAGTGAGGGGAGGTACTTTTCCAGATCCCACTCTTTCCTTTTCTGGCTTTGAGGGTAGAATATTTTTTTAAGAAAAATTGAGAGTGGGGGTGAGGGTGTGGAGATGGAAGTGAAGGTAGGGGTGGGAAGTTGTGGGTGGGCCGTGGGGGTCGACACACACACACACACACGCACACGCACACACACACACACACACACACACACATACATATTGAGTATATTGAGAAATAATATGATAGTTAAATCTTTTTTAAGATAATACTCCCTTCGTCCCATTTGATGTGTCGCCATTTGATTAGGTACGGAGTTTAAGAAATAAATAATGACTTAGTAAATATACGAAATTACTCCTCTTAAAGTTTACTTTTTAATTGTCTTTTCTTATAAAGTGGGATCCACTAAGGATAAAATAGGAATCATGCCACTAAATAGTTACCAAAAATGGCGACACATTCTTTTTATTACGGACCAAAAAAAAAAATGGCTCCACATAAAATGAAACAGAGGAAATATGGTTTAACTTGCTCGAAAGAGACATTTTAATGTGAATCTATTATAAAAATATTTAATATTATCCGTGCTGGTAACAACCAGAAGCCGCTCCGATGACAGCCAGCGACGCACCGGCGACCGCTTTCCGGTGACGCTATTTTCAGCAACCAACTTCGAAATCAAAATTGCTGATACCAGCAACACGCAGAAGTACACCGGTGACATCTAAACTTTGATATTTTAGCTACTTTTTTACTAGTTACTATTTACCGTTTCGTTTCTTTGTATTGTTCTGTTTCTTGGGATTAAAGTTGTGACTGGCTGCTTTCGCTTATTGGTGGATATTTATTGTGTTGCTCTAGATGCTAGTCCAGTTGTATCACAGAGACTGCTAGATAAGTGTTGAGTGTTTCGAGGGGTCGGGCAGGACGGCATAAGGGGGACTGGAGGTGGAATGAAGGAGTTAAGAAGAAAGTGGAGATTAAGAAGAGGGTGTATGTTAAGTTGATTGAGAGTAAAGATGCAGAGGAGAAGTGGGTGAATAGGGTGGTCTACAAAGTAGCAAGGAAGGAGGCTAAGTTAGTAGTTATGGCTGCTAAGACAACAACATTTGAGAGCTTGTATGCGGGGTTAGAGGATAAGGGCGGGGAAAAAAGGTTGTATAAACTTGCTAAGGCTAGGGATTGGAAGGGTCGGGACCTCGATCAAGTGAAGTGCATTAAGGGAGAGGATGGTAGAGTTCTTGTAGAGGAAGTTCACATTAAGAACAGATGGCAGGAGTATTTTCATAGGCTTTTGAACGAGGAGGGGAACAAAGGCATTGAGTAAGGGGAGCCAAAGCAATCAGAGGGGAGCTATGATTTTAGTTATTGTAGACATTTTAAGGTTGAGGAGGCCAGAGTGGTTATTCGTAGGATGCGGAGGGGAAGGGCGACGGTGCCTGACGAGATTCCGGTGGATTTTTGGAAGTTTATAGGTAGGACAGGTTTAAGGTGGTTGACTGTTTTATTTTACAATATTTTCAAGACGGAGAGAATGCCTGAGGTGTGGAGGTGGAGTACGATGATTAAAAACGAGGGTGATATTCAGATTTGCACCAACTATAGAGGTATCAAGCTGTTGAATCATACTATAAAGATTTAAGAGAGGGCGGTCGAGTGGAGATTGAGAAGGGTCATATCCATTTCGGAGAATCAGTTTGGTTTTATGCCTGATCGCTCGACGATAAAGGCAATCCACCTGGTGAGGATATTGGTGGAGCAGTATAGGGAAAGGAAGAGGGATTTGCACATGGTGTTCATCGACCTGAAGAATGCGTATGGCAAAGTCCCTAGGGAGGTTCTTTGGAGATGGTTAGAGGTGAGAGAGGTCCCAGTGGCGTACATGAGAGATATTAATGTCATGGAAGATGGAGAAAAGACCCGGGTGAGAACGGCGGGAGGGGACTCAGAGCATTTTTCGGTCGAGACAGGGTTGCATCAGGGTTCGACTCTTAGTCCATTCCTGTTTACGTTGGTGATGGACATGTTGACGCGAAGTATTCAAGGAGAGGTGACTTGGTATATGTTGTTTGCGGATGATGTAGTACTGATTGATGAGATGCACAGGGGGGTGGGGGTGAATGAAAAATTAGAGCTTTGGAGGTAAACCCTTGAATCTAAGGGGTTTAGGTTGAGTAGGTCTAAGATGGAGTATATGGAATGCAAGTTTAGTGACTTGAGGCAGGAGGACGATGTGGTGGTGAGGTTGGATTTTCAGGATGTTTGTAAGAGGGATAGCTTTAAGTATCTTGGGGCTATGATCCAGGGGAATAACAAAATTGATGAGGATATCTCTAACCGTATTGGAGCAGGTTGGTTGAAGTGGAGGCTAGCCACGGGAGTGTTGTGTGATAAGAAGGTTCCCCTTAAGTTTAAAGGAAAATTCTACAGAGTGGCAGTCCATCCAGCCATGCTGTATGGAGCAGAGTGTTGGCCAGTCAAGAACTCCCACATTCAAAAAGTGAAGGTGGTGGAAATGAGAATGTTGCGTTGGATGTGTAGGCTTACTAGAGGGAATGGAGTTAGGAATGAGATTATTCGGGAGAAGGTGGGAGTGGTTTTGGTGGGGCACAAGATGTGGGAGGGAAGACTGAGATGGTTTGGGCATATGATGAGGAGGGGCACGGATGCCCCAGTTCGTAGGTGTGAGAGGCTAGCGTTGGATGGCTTCGGGGGGAGGAGAGGTAGGCTGAATAAATACTGGAGGGAAGTGATTAGACATGACATGGAGCATCTCCAGCTTACTGAGGACATGACCCTAGATAGGAAGGTGTGGAAGTGGCGTATAAGGGTAGAAGGCTAGGATGAGTGCGTGGGTTGTAGCAAGTAGTTAGAAGAGCTCATGTATAGTCGGGTTAGTAATCCTAGGACTGTGTCCATAGGTAGGAGCCCCTAGTCAGGAGGGTTTGGGTGTGGTGGGTGTCTTTGGTCTGTGAGTGTATGTTGCTACTAGGTGGACGTCCTATTTCAGATGTCCTATTTCTTATCTCTTATTCCATATTGTGCTTATTTATCTTATTTCGTATTGCTCTGATTTTTATTTTATAATGTCTTATTCCTTATTTATGTTATGTCATCCATCCTGCTTCATATTTCATTACGCTCTTGTTTACTATCCTTTATCTTGAGTCGGGGGTCTATCGGAAACAACCTCTCTACTTCTTTGGAGGTAGCGGTATGGACTGCGTACATTTTACCCTCCCCAGACCCCACTTTGTGGGAATAAGCTGGATTTTTGTTGTTGTTGTTGATGATGATGATGATATTATCCGTGCATCGCACGAGTACGTATACTAGTTAAATATAAAATGTATCATTTTTTGAAATAAATTTAAAAAGAAAGAGCACCACTTTCACATCGAGAAAAATAATATAAATTTTTTAAATACCAGACAAATAAAATATATTAACATATCTCACAAACAATCTAAATAAATGTGGTGCGAAGGTCACTCCACATGTAAGATTGAATATCTTTTATCATGGTGTTCGATTATGTGTCTCACAATGAAGAAAAATAAGAAAGGGTCAATTTTTTGACTGCGGATTTGTTCAAAATAGGTCGAAGATATAAAAGAAGTAAAAATATTTTCAAAAGAAATATATATCTACTCCATAGAATGCCATAATTTGTGAAAATACAACAGGCTCTGTTAGACTACTAAATTGTTTAAAATAAAAATATAGCTAGATTAAAAAAAATTATTCAACAATTTAATATAGAAGTTTTGTATCACAAATAGATATAATATGAAGATTAATATGATCTAGAGATAAATGGATTCCAAGTATCAATATCGCGACTGAATTATTAAAGATAAATATTACAATTTTATTACGTTATTTATATAATAATTTAATCAGCAACCCGAAACTCACAAATACTAATTAAAAATTTAAGAGGACCATTTTTGTTTTGGATCAACAATAACATGTTCGAGGATTAAAAATTAATAACCAAAAAAGTGTCATCCAATTCATAAGAATTTCATAAGTTAATAATTGCTGAATTTTTAAAATTAAATTATTTTTAAATATAAAATTATATTTGTTTTTTGGAACAAATTAAAAAGTCGGTTTTATGTTAAGACTAGAAGTGTAAGGCCCGTGCAGCACGGGCCCAACAGTAGAACATGTGGATTGCAAATTTTAAGTTTTAGGATTTATCTTGGAGTACAAAGTTTGAGCAGTAGAATATTTTCATTAGTATGATTGAGCTGAGAGGATCACAATTGAAACCTTTTTTTAACCTTCTTGTTGAATTTTGTGATCAGAAATATAAAGAAAAAAGAGACGTAAATTTGATGAAATAGCTTACATCAAATATCCAGCAGATTATTGATTTTCAATATCGCAAAGATTATGTATCATGTAAACTTACCTGATAAAGAGAATACATACCTTAGATTCGCTATTGTTTTGTTTAATTATTAATTTTAACACAGGAAAAGAGTGTTGTTTTTTAATAGAGAAGGAAGAGTTGAGATTTTCTTTTCTTTATTTTATTTTTAAAACAGAGAAATGTTAATTAATATTGAGGAGCTGTAAAAAGTTGAGAAAGATGGCTACACATATTTGATAGAAAATTTGCTAATGTTAAGAAAGTGCGAAGTGTTTGGTAACAAATTTGTGATAGATACACGTTTTTTGTACTTAAATTTAATTTATTTATATTTAAATTAGTTGGTAAAAATCTTTCACAAATAATCTTTATACTTCTTTTCTTTAATTTCTTTAAAATATAGTAATAAAATTTACTTATGCTTTATTCTTCTCTCACTTTACTACATACATTTTATCCTCTTTAAATCTCATTATGCCATTTTACCCTCTTTAAACATCACTGTACATTAAAATCACGATTGAAGCAGCTGAAGCAGAAATCAGCCAATTTTTAAATTTTTTTTTGTTAATTATTGTTATTTACAGTACTTTTATTTCATTTTCAAATAATATATGTTGCTTTATATCTTCTTCTGTCCCGTCTCAATTTATGTGACACTAATATAATTTTGATAGTTAATCAAATATTTTATGTTGACATATCATTTTGTTATTCTTATTTTTCTAATACATAAATGACTTATAATAAGAAGTGATATAGTAAAATCATCATTCGAAAGACGAAAATTTAATTTAAAACATTCAGAGTTAATTTTGCATTTTATGTCTATTTTATTTTTCATTAAATATTATTTATTTTCTTAATACTTAGATGACACATAATAATTAATTAAGAGCGATTGATTATGTTATTACTATAAAAATTAATATAATTTTATCATATCCAATAGTAATCATTGATAATTCATCGAAATAGTATATTAATTAAATACGGGATGCTATATTTGCATATGCAAAATATAATATTATTAAACATTATTGGATAGTGCATTATATTTATCTTTCACAATAATAAAATTTTACTATATATTTTTCTTTATTCTTTTTAACTTGATACATATTGACCAACACAAATTCTAAGTAAATATTCATTAGAAATTCATTTTATTAAATTAAATTTATTAATTTTGTACTTTAAAAATTTAAAGTTAAGTTTAAATATTAGTATTTCTATATAAGAAAAAAATAATTTTAAAATTTAAATTTACTAAAATAAATAAATAAATAAATAAAAAGATTAATTTTCTATATAAAAGTCAATTAAAATAATAAAATTGATTTATTTTAAATATTTAGTTGCAATTAATTAAGATAGTTTTTTATTTTTTCATGATTTATGCTGCACCGATAAAATTTTGAGAGTTGAATAGAACTTTTATCTATTTTTAAAAAAGTATTTTAACTTGTTAATTATTGTGATTTATAATAATTTTTACGTAATTATTAAATAATATATTTACTCCTTATGTCCCAATTTATGTGGCTTCGATACAATTTTGAGAGTCAACTAAAATTTTATATATCTTTTAAATATTTTAAGTTGTTAAATATTATGATTTGTAGTACTTTTTCTTTTATCTCAATTTATGTGGCATTGCTAAAATAATGAGAGTCAATAAAATTTCTATATGTCTTTTAAATATTTTAAGTTATTAGTTAGGGTAACAAATTAGTTTTGAACATGATAGCCAATTAAATTAAAAAAAAAAATTACTTTCAATATGTAGTTATAGTTAATTAATATAAATTAATAGAATATATTAAATATTTAAACCATTATAATGAAACAATAAAATTATTATATATTGGGATATGGTATGTAATTAAGTGGGAGTAAAGGAATATTTTGGTAATTGGATAAGAGGTGGTCGAAACCACCTCTTCTATATAATAGAAAAGAAATTTAAAAAATCAAACTCAAGTAGACAATAAGCAAGATAAATATGACCTAGATATAAAAATTAAATTCTATTGAATTTTCAAAATGAAAATGACAATTTTTTATTTTACTTTTACATAAACTTAAATATCAATATAAAACTCAAACTCGTGAGTATTTATTGAAATAAACCATAATACGTTCTCGAATTCATTGACATTATTGTTCTTCAAAAATTATTATTTGTGACATTTTGCTTTACATGCATGAATAGTAGGAAAGCAATCTCCAGGTTGAACTAGTGCACAACACCATTGTCCTGGTTTATCGATAATTTGGAGGCAAACATCAACTTTATATTTTGTTTCAATGTTTTCATCACCTGCATTTGATGAAATTGAGATATAAGAATATATATATATATATATATATAGTCTTATGTCTATAAACTGATAATGTAAAATTTAAAAAATTTATATTGTCAAATTAACAAAAAGATAAGAACGGATAACAGTACATAAAAAGTGAAAATTACTAAAAATAAGACATGTTATCTTTTTCAATTGATAGTTGTACATAAATCTATTTTAACATTGTTCCAATATTATTATTTTGTTAATTTAATAATAAAAAAATTAAATTTAAAATAAATAGATATACGTACAATGATGTAGTGCCAGTAGAGAAAACAAAATCAAGCAAAGTAGCAAAACTGATTGCAAAGAGAGTTTTGTAGAGGTCATCGAAGAATATATGATTCAATGCTTAAAAGTTTAAAGATAGTGAAAAATATTATAGAATTCTCTCAAATATATAGTCTTATGAAAGTACTTGATTTTGATAATTTTCCTAATATATATATTAAAAAAGATTAAGGATAAGAGAGAATTTTGGTTACTATCTCAAGTTGATGATTAATTAATCAAATTATTTCCTAATATGTAATATATATTTTAAAAAAAATTATGCACAAAAGAGAATTTTGATCACTATCTCAAGCTAGAGATTAATTTATAAAGTTATTTCCTAATATAATATATATATTAAAAAAGATTTTGCACAAAAAGAGAATTGTGGTCACTCTCTCAAGCTGATGATTAATGTATTAAATTATTTCCTAACACAGACACGCATATATAAAGACTAGTCAAGTGTACGTGTTTTGCATGCGTATCTCATGATAAATAAAATTATCAACAAATAGCCATCCACGTTAAAATTTTTATATCTATTTAAATCATATATTAGTTTGAGGTACGAACAGTAAACCAATATGTACCTCAAATATTTTAACATGCAATTATCTATCAAGAATAGATGCGACAAAATAAAAATCTAAAATTAAAAGACTTTTTATATAGGAGTAGAGGATTCATAAATCAAAAAGGACACTAATTAATATTTTAGGAGTATATATATATTTTGACCCCACTTTATGGGAATACACTGAATTTGCTGTTGTTGTTGTTGTTGAGTATATATATATTTTAATAGTTATTTTTCATAAAAATAATTTTTCTACCTTAAAAAACTAACCTTTTCTATAGTTTAAGAAAATTTAATCGTTTGCCTACATTAGAAAACCAATATTTTTCATAAATGTGGGAAAACATGTACAAGAAAACAAACCTTTTCCCATAAAAATAGAAAAATTCAGCAAATTTTAAAATTACCAAACTTCTTCTCTATTTATTTTTCAATATAGTATTAATTATAATTAATATTCAATAACATAAAAATATAATAATATAATAATATAATAATTAAAGTAAAAGGGTAAAAAGACAATTTTGTCTATTACATAATCTTTTAATGAAGGATAAAAAATTCAAATCACGTTTCTGAGAATCTTTACACTTTTAATATATTATAAATATAAATTATAAATATAAATAAATAAAAATTACCAAAAATAAAAACTAATAAAAGTTATAATTATACCAAAAATTTTTTTTCCAAAAAGACAAGGAACCCCCGAATTTTTTTCGTTTTGAAGTTTAGCAAAGTCAATTTTAAACCTAAACAAAATAATACACATCAAATATTGGTAAAAAATTATTTTTTTAATTCTTCTATTTTAGAAATTTTTTTCTAATTGAATTCTTTTCTAGTTCTTTTATTTTAGGAGCCTTTTATATTATAAAATTTTTTCCAATTGAGTTCCTTTTTGTTCTTCTATTTTAGGAGTCTTTTTATAATAGGAAAGTATTAATTGATTTTCTTCCTATATATTTTAGGAGTTTAGTCAATATTATAAAAATAATTATATAAAATTGGATGAAAAAAAATGAAAAGACGATTTTATCTAAAACAAAGATTTTTAATGAAGGACAAAAAGTTCAAATCACTTTTCTAATGGTCTTCACACTTTTAATATATTATATAGGATCTTCACACTTTTAATATATTATATAGATATATAGATTATAGATAGATTATGCACAAAAGAAATTTTTGGTCACTATTACAAGCTGATGATTAATTTATCAAATTATTTTTTTAATATATAATATGTATATTAAAAACTATTATGCGCAAAGGATTATCTTAATCATTATCGCAAGCTGGTGATTAATTAATCAAATTATTTCCTAATACGTAATTATATATTAAAAAAAATTATGCACAAAAAAGAATTTTGATCACTATTTCAAGCTAGTTGATTAATTTATCAAACTATTTTTTTATATGTGTGTGCGCGCGCATGCAAAAGAGAATTGTAGTCACTATCTCAAGTCGATGATTAATTTATTAAATTATATCCTAATATAAATTACATTTATTGAAAAAGATCATGCACAGGAAAAAATGTCACAACCCAAACGGCCAGATCGTGAAGGCACCTACTCTAATCCACCAAGATTGAAGAATCTTTTAACATCCGTTCAACATAACATGCAGAAGTTTTTGTTAAATAGAAATAACCAATCTTTTATTACAAATATTAAGTGCAGAAATGTAAACTACCCCTAGGAACTAGTCTAAACAGGTATAAGAGTTGCTAAATCAAGAACAATAATACTGGACACAACTTTCACCATGAATAAGCGGAGTAGAAGCTACTTGAGATCACTATTCACATCACCATGAAACATCAACTAATCAAGCAATCAGACTATACTCCTTTGACGTTGTTTGTACGTATATATACGGATCTGTAAATGTGTGCATAAGTTTGTTTATTTTGTGAACTGCAATTTCAAAATTGTCGAAGAGCCATCGATTAAGTTACATTATCTGATTTGAAATTTAAAATATGATTTTCATGATTTTTTTTGTTTGCTCTCGCATTTTCACAACTCCGTAAGATTGATTTGTCTAATTTATTTGGGTTTGAAATTAGAAGTTTGATAAAAACTAAATTAAGTTTGAACAAGGTTTAATTAAAATAAGTTTTGATTGAATGATATCACCCCTCTATTACTCATTGTCACCAACTCGTGCACATTTCTCTGTTTATTGTTTGTTGATTTCATTCAGGATTTTGCCAAAATTAATTGGGTTTAAAGAATAATGGTAAACATAGTTCAAGTGTTAATAATTTGAGTACGAACTGAGTGATTTATTGAGATTCGTAGTAGTAAAATCTCTTTATGACATTTAGAGAGTTTTTGTTGTGGCCCGTGAGTGACAACCTCTCTATCTCACATTTGAGATAGTGGTATGGACAACGTACACTTACCCTCCCCAGATCCTCTTGGTGGAAATATACTGAATATGTTGTTGTTGTTGCCGCCCGTGGGTGTGTGTATTATTCCATGTAATTTATTTGCATTTCTAAAAAAAATAATTGTACATATGTGCTAATTTTAAGCTTATGTTTTAGTCACTATTATCTATATTCTACGTTGCATTTATATATTGAAACTTCAATTGTTTCTAATTCTATTTTATCTTTTTCTTTTACATGAATACTCGGGAGTTGGAGTTTTAATCGAAACTTATTTTGACCCAAATGTCGAGTCAATGGCTATAGGATCACAGAGTTTGGGGTCTAAATCGCTAGAAGTCATTTCCTTCAGTAGGAACTTATAGTATCGAGTTTCTCACCCTCATCCATTAGTTTATAATTTGTATATGTTTTACTAACCTTATATGTATTTGAACATGAATTTTTGTGCAGTGTTATTGAATTGAAATCAACGTTAGTATGATTCAGTTTTTGTTTAGCTTTAAATAATCTAGAATCAGTTTTTTCCTTGGCTTATCTTTTCAATATTTGACGTTTATAGAATTAATCATGAACCAAACCTTTTAAAATAAAAATAAAAAGAGACAAATTTGGTCTTAAGTGCCATATCAAATGAATACACTGTCTTCAAAATTAAATAAATTGGTTAGCTATAGTCTTCATTTTGCAAAATAATATTAATTAGCAATTTTTATCATCTTAATTAATTTTTTGTTAAACAAACCACTAAATGAGTTTTAGTTAGTCAAACCTTTTCAATTGAGCAAATAGCTCACTTATCAAAATTCAATTTTTATACAACTTAATATTGTTATATATTTACGACATTCTTACTTATCTCTTAATATTATTTCAAGTTTAAGATATTTTTTTAAAAAAACAACAACTCAAAAACACTAGGTATATATATACATATACGCTACCTCATGCAGGAAATTTTTTCATTATTATTATTTACACTATATTTCAACTATATATTTATATATGTGTGTTTCATCAAATTTATTCGTTTCTATCTGATACTTTTACTTTATTTATTTTCATCTATTAGATAAAATTCTTATATTTTAAATATATAATTCTATTTTGTAGCTAATATATTAGTATGTTTTCAGACCTTTTTATGCATCTTTACTTTACATTAAGCAATGCAAAGAGCTTGGTGCGGTTTTCTCTAATAATTTTTGAGGAAATTTAAAAGATAACATGTAGCACTAGTAAATAAATAGTTAATGCATTGCAATATGTTCAATTAAAGGCAAGTAGACATAAATATCTAATTGGAGGCAGCGTGCATAAACAGTCTTATTGGAGGACAGACTTATCCACTATGTCCTGTTTTAGGGTGGACGACCCAATACGTCCTATTTTAGAGTGGACAGACCCATAGTGTCCTATTTTGAGATGGACGAACCTAATGTGTCCTATTTTAGGATGGACGAACCCAATGTGTCCTATTTTAGGGTGGATAAACCCAACATATATTGCAAACTTACAAATATTAATGCAGTACAAAAAATTTGGTGCAATTCTCTAATTACGAACGTTCGTAAATCATTAGAAACTCTATGTAGTGCATTTCAGTGGTGAAAATTCAAGGTGCGGTATTTTTGCGATAGCGAACATTAACAGTGCAATGCCACATTAATGACTATTCATAATGTGATATTCATAATTTGAGATTTTTCTCTTTGGCGTATTTTGTTGTGGGGAAGCTCCTACGCTCAAAGAGAACTGTAAGTTTTGAAATATAAACTTCATTGATTTTGCTTCATTTTTGCGTTGCCTTTCTGGTGCTTTGCTAGCATGTGTTATCCCTTAAGAATAATTGAAAAATTAGCATTTGCATTACTCCAAGAAACCATGTTAGTATAAAAGAAAATGCTTGCCTTGCATTGAACCATAAAGTTTTGACTTTGAATTTGCGCTTCTTGTGGTCATGGCATTGCTGTAATTTGATGATGCGAATATGGCCCGTGATCTCAAAACATTTGCTTTGCCAGAATTAAGATAGGTCATCTGCAAACCTGTCCCAATTTTGTCTATGGGAGAAATAAATTTTATAATATTGTGACCGAACCCTGAATAGGCGCCTACATATCCTGTTGCTAACAGAAATCAGGTCCAACGTAGTTCATAAAAAAGTCTGAAAAGGATTGCGAAAGAGTAGCTGCATAAAAAAAAGAATGGTACTAAATTGCAAAATAGCAGCTACTCATAAAGAAAGAAAATAGAGAATTGATATTCTCAGATTACAAAATAGTAGCTACTCATAAAGGAAAAAAAGGAAAATGACATTCTCAAGTTGCAAAATGATGTCTTTGTCAGCCTTCTAAACCTGTTGCCCTCTTTCTCTTCAAATGTTTTGGTGCCACCTTTGATGGATCACCCATAACAAAAAGTATGTCCTTATTTGTGACATCATCATTGTTGATTGGAGGCCCTTGCTGCAATTTTATCTTGCCACTCTCAATAAGGATTTGAATCTTGAATCTTAGTGTTGGATAATCTTCAATGTCATGTCCTTGAATGTTTGAATGATAGGCACAACTTTTGGATAAATCAAAGTTTAGAGATGGATACTTAGGTATGAATTCCTTTCTGGATTGCAAAAGTTCCTTAGTTCTCAATCTCTCAAATATATCTGTCAATGACTCATCTAGAGGAGTGAACGAGAAAGGTTTCATCTTCTTTCATGGCCACGAGATAGATTGTGCTTGAATAAACTATTGTTGGGAGCTATTCTGAAAATTTTGCTAGCAAAGAGGCTGGAGATGCACGTTGAGAAGGTCAGAAGAAGTATGAGATTGTGAAAATTGGTAACTTTGATGGCATTGTGATTGATGCACAAAAGTTGAATTGGTTACACTTTGTGAATTTATCGATGTCATCGGTTGAAAAACAGGATGAAAAACTTGTATTGCTTCTACAAATTTTCCTTCTTAAATGTCATTTTCTATCTCTTTGCCAATTCGAATCAAATTGAAAAAGTTGCGTGCACAAGTTCCAATCAACTTATCAAAACATAGGCCTTCTTGAATTTGGATGAAGGTTAAGATCAATTCATCCTCAGAAAGTGGAGAATGTATTTTTGAAGCTTCTAACCTCCATCGCATGGCATATTCTTGAAATGATTCATGTGGCATCTTCTTCACTCTGAGAAAATCGGTGATGTGCAGATCGTCTCCAATGTTAGACTCTTATTGCCTTACAAAGTCACGAGTTATATCTTCCCATGTGCGCCATTTGCTAAACTCGTGCTTGTTATACCAAGCGAGTGCCAATCCTGATAAACTTTGAACGAATAGTCTCATTCGTATGGCTTCATCGTGTCCAATTTTAATTAATCTGCTGCAGTAATCCTTTAAGTAAGAAACAGGATTTCCTTCCCCGCTGAAAGTGTTAAATTTTGGTAGCTTATACCCTGGCGGAAGCTCAACATTTGGGTACACAAGTATTCGTACTTTAGACTATGATATTTTCTTAAGCGCAACTCTTCATTAAATGCTTTTTTCATATTGTAGAGCTCTTTGCCCAGATTTTCGTAGTGGATTGACTGAATCTTCTTTTCACTTTTTGCATTTTGATAGACTGATAGCTGCTCGTGCTTATTTTCCTTAAAAGGAGGAACAATTGTGGAAGAATGGATGTTTGACATCATAGTAAGCTAAAACAATTTGAGATTGCTAGTACATATTGATGGCATTTGCGGAGAGATCGTATAAGCGGGAGTTGGACAAGGAGATATGATTAAATAAATATTTTTGGTTGAGTTGGAAGTTGTGGTAGTGGTAGGAAGAAGGCTAAAAGTACTTGGTAGATTGACCAAAATATTCCTTCTAACCACATTCTTTTTGCCATCATTATTTTGTGCTTGCACTAAACCCACACCGGTATTGAATGATTCACACCTATCTGCCATTACCGTATAGTCCTCAATACAAATTCACAGTCAAAATAATGTTCAATGCCAGACAATCTCTAAATAAAAATAAAATTTTAAGCATAAAATGAAGTGTTAGTACATGCGAAATGTGTATAATAATAATAATAATAATAATAAAAATTTGGAGGAAAAAGATTAATTCGTGATGAGCCTAAGTAAGAGATTTGAACTAGAAGCGATGATCTTAGTTGCGGAATGCGTGGATCAAGAAAATTCTTAGCTAGTAGGTAGCCTACATAGGGACTCGGTCATATTAGCTTAGGATTTAAACATCCTTTTTTGCATGTAATTGGAACTACGTTCGACCTGATTTCCCGTCGGACACAGGATACATA
Source organism: Capsicum pubescens (assembly GCA_030864215.1). Taxonomy (NCBI): domain Eukaryota; kingdom Viridiplantae; phylum Streptophyta; class Magnoliopsida; order Solanales; family Solanaceae; genus Capsicum; species Capsicum pubescens. Next base: position 340,081,915 of record CM061538.1, read on the forward strand.
GGCAGCCTACTAGCAGAGTTTCCTAGGGGTCCAAAAGGATTTTCTTAGCTAGTAGGCTCTAATATGACCGATTTCCTAAGTGGATCAACTTTATCTTGGTATAGTTCTGGTTCTTCGGAGTCGAACTCATCCTCAACAAGGTCAATCACGCTAATTTGATCGGTCATACCTTTCTTTTGTTACCTTTGGTGCTCAACTTAAGTCAGCCTTTGAAAGGAGAAAGAAACATTCGGTAAGCATTGAATAGTTATTAAAGGCTATTAGGAATGAAGCATTTAGAAATGTGATTAAAAGAACCTAACAGGTCGAGTCCCATAAGGGGCATAAGCACGAGATGATAATTAATAGAAAAAAATAGAACGCACGAAGATTACATTTTGATAAGACAAAGGATTATGAATGACTCAAAATTCTAACTTAATATTGTTGGATAAAACAAAGAATATCAAAGACGGAGAAACAATAGAATTTCTTGATTTACACTCTAAAGCTTGAGTTTTTTAAAAAAGTGTGGAAGATCAATCCCAATAATCTCAAGATAGGAACGATACATGCCCTTAGAATGATTGAAACTTTAAAGAAGTATCAAACTTAGGGTCATAACTCCGAAACAAATTAAGGGAGAAAATTAAACAAATAAAGTCAAGTGCATTTTCACAGTTTGAGTAAAATTTTTGGATATCTACCAATTTAAGAAGCAACAAATGAACTGAAGGCCAATGAAAGGATTGAAATATTGGAGCATGAGCGAAAATTTTATGACATAGATCAACACTAGCTAGATACTACGGAGTGCTAAATATGTCGTCGTTACAAATGGAGGATTACACCAGTAAAAGAGGGACTTGGAAGAGCATAAAAAGATAAAAGATTCAAAAGTTCGAATTTAGCACGAGTTTGGCAAAATTTGATTAAGCACGAATCTGAAAAAAATTAAAATGAATGTTCTTAGCAAAACTATTTGTGATGAATTATGCCGACGTTAACAGATTCATAAGAAAATTTAACAGATTGCAGGCACAAGTATTGAAAATATCGAGGAGAAAATTTAAAAATGACGATGAAATAAATTCATTAAAAATTTGAAAAAAAAATGTGAACCATATGGAATATCGAAAGATGAAAATCGAATGAGACATTTAATTGAAATACTAAGAGTGTGGCGAACTACAGGGGCGGATTTAGTGTGTAAGATGGGGGTTCCCGGGAACCCAGTAACTTTCGTGCGGATCTTGTATTTATATTGAGAAATCTAATAAATATATAAAAGGTATCAATTGGGAACCCACAATCAAGTGTGGTATTGGTCTAGTGGCAAAGAAGGTGTTTACAAAAGCATTGTTACCCTCTAGGTTGTGGGTTTTAACCCTATCGGTCACTTTTTTTTGAATTTTTATTTTACCCAAGGAACCCACAAAATTAAAATCCTAATTCTGCCTCTGGCGAACTAAAGATAATTTTTTAAATGGTGCTCTAGAATCGTTAAGATGTGTTAAGCGCAGAAGTGTTACAATAATAGAATTTTAAAAAATATTATGATATAAAATATGTAAAAATGTAATAGATAATTAATAAAGAGATATGTAAACGTAAAATTAATTTTTCTCTGAACATAAGGACAAAACAAATGTGAAGTTAGCAAATAAATATCAAGTCAAATGAATTCATGTAGGTCAAGTAGCACGTAAGCAAGAAAAATTCACAGAACAAATAACACAGATACGTTAAATAACACGTCAAGAAAATTCACAGAACAAATAACACAAATATGTTAAATATCACGCCCTAATATGCAGGTGACTCCTTATGTCGGAAGTAGGCCTAAGCGTCAAATATCAATTGAGATTTCGATAAATTGATTCAATCTTTAATTAATGACATTACTCGAGTTTGAAGTTAGAATTTTTCAAACTCAATTTGGTTAAATTTTGACTCGGATCAATTTATCACTATCTCTGCACATAATATGAGGGTCGTCATCGGGTCGTGAACCCTTTTGACATAAAGGCGTTTCCTAAATTCATGGAATGACACCATAGGTCAAACCACCTATGGCTTATGCATGCATGACCTAAATCAAGGATGACAACGCTCTATCTTAAGTTTTTCTAAGATTTGGGTAGACGCGGACTTGGATTTCCTATATGAGAAGGCACGTGGTCCCACGGCAGTAAAACTCCTGCTCACCTCACGTATGTGCCGACTCTCTAGAATAAGTGATTTGAAAGAATTTTGGGAAAGTACAATGTACAATCCGCGTGTACAACGTGTGTGAGTATTAATTTTTTGAAGTGGAGAAAATATGAACGGAATGCCAATTTATATAAAGCGGTAAACAAGTAAGCAATTTATACAAAACAATAGCAAATAAATATTTTATGCCACACAAACATGATAAAAAGGACAATTAGGGTGAAACAAATAACAAAATATAAAAGACTTAATTATTAACCTAAGTCTGTTATGGTTAATAACCTAAATAGTCCCCAGTGAAGTCGCCAAGCTCTTATACCCCATTTTAACACGGGTCAAACCGAGGTACAACATATTGGAGAACTTCTAAATAAATTTAAGGAAGTCGCCACCTAATTAGTTCTACGGTGAATTAGGACACCTATTATAAACTAAGTGATTAAAGAAATTAAGGATTTCATTTTAAGGTCTATGCAACTTAAAATTCTAGGTAAGGATTCTAATTATCCTAAATGGAAGGGGTTAGACACCCTAAAGGATCCACTAACTACGGTTAACCGGCCAATCTTAGATTAGATAGGAAATCAACTATTAAAATAAGATGTAGGTACGACATGAAAAATATTTGTCTTTCATCAGATAATATATGTTAATTCTTTATAAGAATAAAAATAAATAAAATTAAACCTCGTCATAAAATCTATTTCTTAAAAATTACCTAAGATAATATTTTGTAAGACCTCCTAAAAATGATGTTAACCCTATCGCGTCAAATAGAAAGTTTATTTTAAAATAATTTCTTTTAAAAAGCTTTCAATTGATAATTAAAAAGTTACTTATGTTAGGAACTCCACACTATCCTCTATTCTTAAAAAAAAAAAAACTCTTTTGCCCTTTATTTATTATTAAATTTTATAAAAATAAGTTAATTATCCTACTAAATGATCATATAAAATATATGATTGTTTAAATATATGATGCCTTGAGAAATTATTATTTTACTACGATACGACTACAAATAAATAAAAATATTTTTCCTTGCCATTATAAATCCTAAGCGGGGCTTGTGAAGTGTCATCTTTTATTTTGAAATTAATAAAAAATAATAATAGTAATAACAATAATAATAATAATAATAATAATAATAATAATAATAATAATAAATAAAATTTGATTTGCCACATCCAAAAGTAGTAAAGGTGATCTTCCAAATCTAGCTATAATAATTGGCCTACCGCAAAATTTATTATTTTTAATTAATCCAATGTTACTAATTAGTTAAAATTAATTTTATTTTAAAGGAAAACGATTTTCTAATAACTGGGTCACTGAACTCTAAAAGATATATTTTCGCCTATCAATTTTTAACCTTTTAGCGATGCAAAAGTTGCATCTAAACTAGTGATTAAGTTAAAAACAATATCCGAGGGTGAAAAGAGGAATGACTAAATTCGCTACCCTCCTTAAAGATTTGCGCTACTTCAAATAAGAGCATTCTATAACGCCCCGAAATCTAGTTCCCAGGACGTGACACGGTGCTCCGAACTACAAGTAGTCCTGAGCTAACCCTGGCTACTTTCTACTAAGTCTGGATCTCAACATAGGGGAAATATGAATATGAAATCATAATAATGCAGAAAATCTTATCTGAAACATGCTAGTAGTCTGGGCAAAACAATACTGAAAAATCTGAATTATGAATCAAATGTCTAAAACTGAATCTAGTAGTCCGACAAACCTCTACTATCTGAATCTAGAGAGTCACTGAGACAGGACCCCAACTGACTCAAACTATCTGAAATGAATAAAGGAACATCTACTAATAAACTGAAAGTATGAATAACTAAGTCCCCGAACTATGAGGACTCACCAACTGCAGGAATGTAGATGAGATGCTCGGGAATCACTTACGCTGCTGAGACTGAGCACCTGAACCTACATTATGAGATAATGTAGCACATAGACATATATGTTGATCAGTACTTTGAGGATGTACTGAGTATATGGGGGTGCATGCAATAAGTAAACAATATCATCACAGTTTATAAATTCATTCATGCTAAATGTAAATGACTCACACAGGCTTGAGTAATCTGAAATCTGAAGATCATAAATCATAATTGATAAAACATATAATGTAAGTCGGGTGAGCCATTACACTTAGTTCTGAAATCTGTAGAATACTTTATCTTAAAGCTTAAGAATCTTAAAACCATAACTTCTAAAACATATGCTTTTATCTTAGTGCGTTAAATCAATAGACTATTGAAGAGTGGGGGACATCGTTTGGAAGGTTCTTCTAACCTACATACACCATGTGAGCATCCATGGAGTCCCACGTCTGGCCCCCGTTAGGTAGGGCTGTTCTACCCTTGCCATCGGAATAGAACTTCTATCTTAGTGGTCACAATCTGAGTCATCCACGTAGAAGTGGGAATAAATCTGAATCCTACGTTGGCACGTAGTTCTGGAGTCTGAAACTATAGTAAATACTACTCTCATTCTTATTCTCAAAATCTTAAGAAATCCACTTCAAAAATAACACAAGAGTTTACAAGAAAATCAATTATGTTTTTCTTTCTTTAAATTTCAAGTTATCTGAACAAGGTGGATTCTTATCTTAGCTTAGGACCAAAAGGTCAAATCTTTATCAAAATCTGTGAATAATCTTATCTGAGGGTGCTCATGGCACAAATAATCTCGAAATAACAAATCTTAAATTCGGGCTTAGCGACCCATGCATCAATCTCATGTTAAAAAATCTTAAAATTCATGCTTGATAATTAAAACACTCATAATTCATCATAAAATCTGGAAATTTCTGCATAATGCATAAAAATATGAATATAATCATGTACTTCAACTTCTAAATCATGGAATATCTCATAATCTTGTAAATAATGATAATGGGCATAAATCGTAACTTTAATTTCATGGAAAATCTCATAAATTTCAGTAAATTTTTAATTAAAATAAAATTTTGGGCACAAGGATGAAATAATTATCCTTGTTCAAACCCCACATACCTTAATTTGATGATCTAGATTCTAGAACTTAAATCGTGGATCTTTATTGATGTCTTGGAGATGAATTCTTAGAGTTATTGTACTGGGAATCCTTAGTCTTGAATTTCCTTGGAAAATTAATGGAGGAATTTGGGTTTTTTGGAGAAGGAGCTTTTGATTTCTAGGGTTCTTTTTTTGAAAAGAATGGTGAATAAAGAGCATAAAGTTCTTGAAATATGATTAATCTTTTATTTTTGGATGGATTGGGGGTTGGAGATTTACCAAAATACCCCTTTTAAACATTTATACGAAACTGGAAAACGTATATTTTTCTGATCTGGGTGGCCACCGCAATGCGCCACTATCGCGGTGGCTCACTGGAAATCGATGAATTGAAACTGGGCAGACTCCGCGACGCGGAGACATCGCGGTGCCTCTTTGGAATGCCATTTTGGCACATGGCGCGATGCACCATTATCGCGCTGGACCTCTAGAAATAGACCCTCTCCGCAACGCGCTAATATCGTAGAGGGCCACTGAAATGGGACAATTGAAAATTTACATTGATCCGCAATGCGCTAAGGATCCAAACGACGGTGTTTTACGACTGAAACTTAAAATAGCCATAACTTCTTACTCTCTTATCGAATTTAGGTGAATTTTATATCGTTGAAACGCTTATTCAATTTTTCACACATTGGGAGGTCTAAATCTAAAGGATTCCACACGAAATAAATAGTATTTGTTTTGGAAGCTATCTCCTAACACTCTAGGGACGAATTTAAGCTAGGAAAAGTGCGGGGTATTACACATTCAAAACACAAATTTCACATAATAATATGCGGAACGTTAAATGGAAATAATAACAAGAGTCTACAAAGAAAAACCAAGCTCGAAAAGGGAAAGAAGAACTAGACTGCTAGCGGAATTGACTTTACAAATATGGAATGTGACTCCTTACTCGAATGATATGTTATGCCGAGTCTCATTTTGAGACACCATTAGCGAGAGCCTTAAATTAAGACTCCATTTGCTTTTTTGGGGTAACGAACGAGGAATCCGAGGTGAAGAGCAATTCTACCACCAACGATGACTCCGAATTTTGAACGACAAAGAAAAATGAGGAGAGCGGCATGAGTAAATCGAAACAAAGAAAATTGATAACCTAGTGAATCGAATAGTGAGATAAAACTAAAAAAAAATCAATTTATCTATTACCTCTGGCCCCGGAAAGGTAAGAAAGGAGCCCCTTTTATAGGAAAATTGGAACAGCCTTTTGAGAAGCCTTGCAATTTAAAAATTTGAATTAAAAAGTGATAATTTGATGGAGGAAAATCACCCTTTTCAGATGGGATTTGAAAGACTGAGACTTGTTGGAGATTTGATTTTGAAAATTTCAGTCCTTCAAGGTGAACAACTAATTATTTGTTGAATCAAAGGGACAACACTCCAAAAAACCATTGGATGCTCATATATTTCTCTTTTCAGACGTCTGTGTTGGGTTCAATATGTATGAAAAAAGTGTGAATGGAAAATGAAGGTGTCACACCCCTTTTTCGTTCTCCAAAAGATTTATGTATTTTAAGTTCGAAAGGGTTTTTATTATTAAAGTGACAAAAGATGAAAATTAGTTTCGAAAAGGACTTTTTATATTCAAAACTCAGAGTCGCCACTTGGCACAAAGTCACCTTTGGAAATCCTTTTCAAAACGTTTTTTGACTCTTTTAAACTGATCCACGAACAGAGATTCCAGCTAAGGAATTCTGTTGACCGAGGGGAAGGTGTTAGGCACCCCTCGATCCCGTGGTTCGACCACGGTCGCTTGGTGGAGCATATTGACTAATTTGTCACTATGAATGTATAAACCACACCAAACACAAATAAAACGATAAATCAAACAAACAAATCCAAAATAATGTCCAGTTCAATTATTACAATTCAAAAATAAAATAAAGGTACTAAAAGGTAAACCTATGCTAACCTACACTAGTCCTAAACTACGCTTCAATGCTTGATCCACTATCCCGAGCCTTCATCCCGAACATCCTCCGACTACAAGGTACCTCGGGGCATTACCCGGTAAAATGAATACATTTTTTCTCAAGTACGATAAACTAGAACACATTCAACACACATTCCACATTCAATCATTCAACAAAAACACCATTCCTAAATTTTGCTTACCCAAACCTACATTGGCCTACCCTGCTTGACCTATCACGATACTATCAAGGAATCAACAACCATAATAATTAATCAAAACAAAACTAATTTATATTCATCTTTTATCAAATCACTATCCCAAACCTGAATCCTTTTTAAGCCGAAAGTCAAGAGATTCTTTAGTTCAAATCACTATTCAAAGCCCAAAACCAACATCAAACATATCCGCTCTATGAAGGTTCAAACAAATTAAGAACATGAATAATTCATATCTCGCAACACAATTCATAGTACGAAAAGATTCAAACCCACACCACCAAACTCACACCATAGCCGCATTAAAAATAATAAAGAGAGAGAGTTTAGGAATGGACCTTCAAAGGATCGAATTTGTTGATAAGGAAACCCGAGACCGAAACTCTCGAACCAGAACCCCAACGACGAAATAAACCGAAATCGATGGTAGAAATTGAAACCCCCAAACTGTTTACGATGAATCAATCGAGACGAGTAGAACCTAAATCTCAAAATCGGCTGGAAGAACAATGAACGAGACCACAATCGTGATAGAACCCAAACTCGATATTCAAGAAATTGCTACCCGAAGTTGACTGTGACGAACCAACTGACCCGAATCCAAATGCAGTAACCAACGTTGATTGATTTTGGAACCTCTTTCGGATGAACAAAAGGGGATAACTCTACTGCTGTTCACCTGGGCATCGTGAATCGATCCGAAAAACTTCAAAAAAAAACCAACAAAAACAAACACAATACGACCTCCTAAATCAATAAATTCGAACAGAATTAGAACCCAAAACAAAACCCCTAAGACAAGATTCCCAAAATCCAAAACTGAATAAGAAGAAAAAAGAATAGACTCGAACTCAAACAAGTCTGACTCCCCCTCGTATTTGTGTGAGGACGAGTAATCTTATGTGGGTTTGGGTGTTGGCGTCGTTGTGTTTATCTGAGTGAAGTTGTGGACAAAGAAAAATGGAGGTCCTTCGTGAGAGTGACCATCTGTATTGTGTACCCAAGAGAGAGAGGAAACAATGGTATATGCATGTTCCCCCCTTCAGAAAAAATGGATTCCCCCTCTTTTATCTTTGTGCCTCCGTGTATATCATAGAGAAATGGAGAAAACAAAAGAGAGCCCAGAAAAAAACGTTCCCCCTCCCTACTGTAATCTCTATACATATATATATATTGTATTCACCCTTTTTTCCCTTGTTTACTGTGGACCCCCTCTTTATTGTAGTGTAGTGTAATTATGAAAGGAAAAATGGGGAATCACGTGAAAGGGTGGGGCTAGGCTAGGTAGGGGTGTGGGGTGTGAGGTGGGGTAGGGATGGTTGTTAGGATAAGATAAAATTAGTTAGGGGTTGTTATTTTTTGTATTTTTGTGGAGGGATAATCATACGGAGTAAGGGCTCATGGTAGTTTGAGCTAAAAATGGATAAAATAAATCTTCGGGAGGGACAAAATTAGGTGTCTACAGAAGGGACACAACCTTTGAGGAAAAAACATATTATTTTGGAAAAGGAGTGACTATTCATATAGTTGTGTCTTTTCAGAAAAAGACACAATGTTTCGAATGAACAGACATGACTTTTCCAAAGGATACACCTTTTCAGATGAACCATTGTCACCTTTGGGAAGGGGAACTTGATGGCTATATAAACCTGTATTTATCCACAGTTTTATGAATGAAAAATTTTCTGAAATAAAAACTCATCTTGTCTTCAAAACATTCTTTGTGATCAATCAAATCGTTGAGTGAGTTCGACGAATCCAATTATTTGAGGTACCACTATAGTTGGATTGAAAGCCATTTTATCCTGGGAGGAAGATTCCAAATTCTTGGGTACAGTGAGGGAAATTATTCCTTAAGGACACTCCGTAAAGTTGGGGGACTTGGCTTTATATTTCTGTTTCATCTTAATTTCTGAAAAAATAAAACACACTTCTTAGAAAGATCATTTTGATCTTGTGTTGAGGATGTTTTGTACTTCATAGTGTTCTTGTTTTAAACTTGAACTAGTGTTGAAGTTGTTGTGCCTAAATACAGATTCTTGTACCCGAAAACACGATAAAATAACAATCTTAAGGAATAATTCTTGCAGAATCTGTATTGCTTGTTTTTGGAGATTAAAGTTTTAAGCTTTCTACTCCGTTTGAACTTAACTAGTGATTCGAAGACATAAAATCTTCATCACAAGTTAAAGATCATTAGGTTGACGATTGGAAGTCATAAAAACTTCATCATTAACTAGAAACAAGAAGAAGAGTTTAAAGTTGCTTAACTTTATAAATAGTATTCTAAAAATATTAAATTTTATTGTCTTGTGGTGACAGAAATAATGACTAATGAAAGTCAAATGCAAGATGCGGCTACGACTATGGGGGAAACTAGTATTGCCTCAATAAGTCGAGCAAATGCTCTGCAACCAATGGCGCCTGCGGAGAAGCCTGGAAAATTTGCGGGCATTGACTTTAAGCGATGGCAGCAAAAGATATTCTTTTACCTTACCACTCTATGCCTTCAAAGGTTCACTAGTGAGGATGCTCCTGGGGTGCCCGAGGGAACCTCAGACAAAGAACATTTCATGATTGAAGAGGCTTGGAAGCACTCAGACTTTCTTTGCAGGAATTATATCTTGAGTGGTTTCCAAGACGACCTCTATAATGTTTACAGTGGAACTAAGACATCGAAGGAATTATGGGGGGGCACTAGAACGGAAATACAAGACAGAGGATACGGGAATTAAGAAATTCTTTGTTGCAAGGTTCCTGGACTTTAAATGATAGATAGTAAATCGGATGTCTCTCAAGTGCAGGAATTGCAAGTAATCATTTACGATCTCCTAGCGGAAGGTATATCTTTGAAAAATACCTTAGTTGAACAAATTGAAAATGTTCTTAGTACTCACATAAACTGGTTTATAGGTTTGATTGTGAATGATGTATTTTAAGTAGAAACGACCATTGAGAAGATACCACCTATGTGTAAAGACTTCAAAAACTACTTAAAGCACAAATGCAAGGAGATGACTGTCGAAGATCTTATTGTCCGACTGCATATTGAAGAGGATAATAAGGCTGCCGAGAAAAGGTCAAAAGGAAATTCTACAATTAATAGAGCACATATTATAGAAGATGACCAAAACAATTCTAAGAAAAGGAAGAAAGTTGAACAAGGAAGCAATCAATCCAAGAAGAAATTCAAGGGAAAGTGCTTCAACTGTGGCAAGATTGGCCATAAGTCCACGGATTATCGTTCCCCTAAGAAAGGCAAGAAAAAGGACCAAACAAATATGATTGAGTCCAATAAAGAATGTGATGATCTGTATGCTATGTTTTCAGAATGCAACTTGGTGGGAAATCCTCGCGAGTGGTGGTGGATTCTGGTGCCACCCACCATGTTTGTGTCAACAAAGAGTTGTTTTCGTCATTTTCTCTGGCTCAAGTAGAAGAAATGATCTACATGGCTAACTCCGCTACGGCTAAGGTAGATAGAACAGGAAAAGTGGGCTTGAAAATGACTTCAGGAAAGGTCTTGACACTTAACAATGTCTTGTACGTTCCGGAATTACATAGGAACTTGATTTCTATTTCACTTCTAGACAAGAACGGATTCAAATGTGTAACTAATTCTGGTAAAATTATAATTAGCAGAGGAGAAGTGTATGTAGGAAAAGACTATCTCACCGAGGGCCTTTATAAGATGAATGTAATGAAGTTGAAATCAATAAAAATTCAAATTCTTCTTACTTGCTTGAGTCTTATAATTTGTGGCATGAACGTTTAGGCCATGTTAATTACAAAACATTACGAAAACTGATTAACTTAAAGGTTTTGTCAAACTTTGAGTGCAATAAATCAAAGTGTCAAATGTGTGTGGAATCAAAGTATGCAAAGCATCCTTATAAGTCCGTTGAAAGGAATTCCAATCCCTTAGACTTAATACACACTGACATTTATGATATGAAGTCAACACCATCACGTGGTGGGAAAAAGTATTTCATAACTTTTATTGATGATTGCACTATATACTGTTACATCAACTTGGTAAATAGTAAGGATAAAGTAATAGATGCATTTAGGCAATACAAAACTGAAGTAGAAAATCAGTTAGAGAAAAGGATAAAATGATGAGAAGTGATAGGGCCGGAGAATATGAATCTCCCTTCACTGAAATATGTGTAGAGAATAGAATCATCCATCAAACTATGGACCCGTATTCACCTCAATCTAACGGAATTACGGAAAGAAAAAATTGATGTTGAAGGAAATGATGAATGCCTTACTTATAAGTTCTGATTTACCGCAAAACGTGGGGGGGGGGGGGGAGGGGGCTATCCTTACAGCTAATCGTATACTCAATAGGGTTCCCCATAGTAAGACACAATTAATTCCTTATGAAAAATGAAAAGGAAGGAAACCCAACTTGAAATATTTCAAAGTGTGGGGGTGTCTAGCAAAGGTCCAAGTTCCTATGCCTAAAAGGGTTAAGATAGAACCTAAGACGGTGGACTGTGTGTTCATAGGATATGCTAAAAGTAGTAAAACATGTCGGTTTTTGGTTCATAAATCCAAACATCTGGATATAAATGAAAATACGGTAATTGAATCAGATAATGCTGAATTCTTTGAAAATATTTACCCATATAAAACTAGACATGAACAGTCTAGTGGAGGATCTAAACGACCTCGAGATGAACCAAGTAAGAATGTACATAATGAAGAAAATCCAAGACGTAGTACATGTCAAAGAACTTCTACAACCTTTGGATCAGATTTTGTAACATTTCTCTTAGAAAATGAGCCTCAAACGTTTAAAGAAGCGATGTCGTCGTCAGACTCATCCTTTTGGAAAGAGGCAGTCAATAGTGAGATTGATTAAATCTTAAGCAACCATACGTGGGAATTGGTTGATCTTCCTTCAAGAAATAAACCTTTAGGTTCTTAATGGATCTTCAAAAGAAAAATAAAAGCGGATGGTACTATTGACAAATATAAGGCAAGACTTGTAGTAAAAGGCTTCAAGCAAAAAAAAGCCTTGATTACTTTGATACATACTCGCCAGTAACAAGGATAACATCGATTCGAATGTTAATTGCCTTGGCGGAAGTATATGGTCTTGAAATCTATCAAATGGATGTGAAAACCACATTCCTAAATGGAGAATTGGAGGAAGAAATTTACATAGAACAACCTGAGGGCTTTGTGGTTCCAGGAAAGGAGAATAAGGTGTGTAAACTTATTAAGTCATTGTATAGACTAAAAAAAGCAACTAAACAATGACATGCGAAGTTTGACCAAACCATGTTGGCAAACGGGTTCAAGATAAATGAATGTGATAAATGTGTTTACATTAAAGTCACTCCAAATCACCAAGTCATTGTTTGTTTATATGTGGATGATATGTTGATCATCAGTAGAGATATTTCTGACATAAATTCAATGAAATGAATGCTAGAGAGCAAGTTTGATATGAAAGACCTTGGAGTTGCGGATGTGATCTTAGGTATAAGAATCCATAGAACTCCACAAGGGTTGGTATTGTCACAGTCTCATTACATTGAAAATGTACTTGAAAAATTCAAGTATATGGAATTCGGTATTGCGAAGACTCCTTTGGATATGAGCTTTGCACTTCAAAAGAATGAAGGTGAAAGTGACTCACAATTGGAGTACGCAAGAGTATTGGGATGTTTAATGTATATAATGAACTATACACGACCATACATAGCATGCGCAATCAATAAGTTGAGTCGGTACACGAGTAATCCCAACAAAACTCATTGGATAGCAATGAAAAGAGTTTTGGGGTATCTTAAATACACTCAAGACTATGTTTTACATTATAATAAATATCCCACGGTACTTGAAGGATATAGTGATGCAAATTGGATCACCGGGTCGAACGAAGTAAAATCCACAAGTGGATATGTATTTACTATCGGTGGAGGAGCAGTCTCTTTGAAATAATACAAATAGACTTGTATTGCTCGCTCTACAATGGAATCTAAATTTATCGCATTGGATAAAGCCAATGAAGAAGCAGAATGGCTCCAAAATTTCTTGGAAGATATTCCTTATTGGCCCAAACCAGTCGCACCAGTATGTATACACTGTGATAGCCAACCGGTAATAGGTAGGGCAGGGAGCATGATGTACAACGATAAATCTCGTCACATACGACAGAGACATAATATCATTAGGAAACTTCTCTCTAGTGGAATTATCATTGTTGACTATGTAAAGTCAAAGGATAATGTGTTGAATCCACTTACAAAAGGCCTATCTAGAGAAGGAGTGGAAAGGACATCCAAGGGAATGGGTTTTAGGCCTAGGACAAGTCAGCATGGCAGTAACTCTACCTAGCAGACTGGAGATCCCAAGAGTTAGGTTCAAGGAGATCAAACAAAGTTGTGTCTGACAGGCTCAACATTGTTAAAATACCAACCCATTCTCATGATGCAGACAATGTTTAGTAAACAAGGATAAGACTTAAGGTGAGAAGTCTTTTAATGATTATCTAAATTTGGTAGATTTGACCAAATAGTTTAATCTATGGGATTGAAAGTTTATAAATCATCTATGTGAGGGTAAAGTGGAAGCCGTTTCAAGGAGAATGTTAGTAAAGGCCTATTCTCTAAGCTCTCATGAATCCGGGACGTGTTCATGGCTAAAAAGAACAAAACCGTGAGAACCATAAATGGTAAAAAGTTGGTTGTGTGACATGTGTTGTCTAGGTGTACATTAAAGCTCAACGGTTTAAAGATATCAAATCTACCGATTGACCGAGTGCATCCGATGTATGTTTACTACAGAAAGTTTAAAGGAAAATCCACTTATCCAGATGCAATCAATCTTTGCTTGATGATCACATACTTGTCCGTAAAATTTTACGAAAAAAATAGCTATTCCACATTCATGTGGGGGATTGTTGGGTTCAATATGTATGAAAAAGGTGTGAATGGAAAATGGAGGGACACAACCTTTGAGGAAAAAACATATTGTTTTGGAAATAGAGTGACTATTTAGATAGTTGTGTCTGTTCAGAAAAAGACACAATGTTTCGAATGAACATACATGACTCTTTCAAAGGATACACCTTTTCAGATGGACCATTGCCACCTTTGGGAAGGGGAACTTGATGGCTATATAAACCTGCATTTATCCACAGTTTTATGAATGAAAAATTTTCTGAAATAAAAACTCTTCTTGTCTTCAAAACATTCTTTGTGAACAATCAAATCGTTGAGTGAGTTCGACGAATCCAATTATTTGAGGTACCACTATAGTTGGATTGAAAGCCATTTTATTTTGGGAGAAAGATTCCAAAACCTCGGGTACAGTGAGGGGAATTATTCCTTAAGGACACTCCATGAAGTCGAGGAACTTGGCTTTATATTTCTGTTTCATCTTAATTTCTGAAAAAATAAAACACACTTCTTAGAAAGATCACTTTGATCTAGTGTTGAGGGTGTTTTTGTACTTCATAGTGTTCATGTTTTAAACTTGAACTAGTGTTGAAGTTTTTGTTTCTAAATACAGATTCTTGTACCCGAAAACACCATAAAATAACAGTCTGTAATGGAGAAAAAGGGTCCCTTTTTGGGTCTGTATTTTCAAAAAAAGTGAGGAAAGGAAATAGACTGAGGTGATTCTGATAGAGATGGAAGTAGAGTAGGGGAAAAAGGATACAGACGAAGGGGGGGTGGAAAATCCACCGGATTTCCTATTATCTGGTGGTTTGAGGATTGTTCGGCGTTGGTATTGTCGTTGCTTGCTGTTGCTGCTTTGTTGAAATTGTATGGTGAATTGTTGTTGTTGTCAGTTGTTTAAGTCTCAGCGTTATATGTTGTAGCTGTGTGTGTTATTGTACGCATAGAGAAAGAGGCATAGTAGTGGGCCGGGTAGAGGTGTATGTTTGGGCTGCAGATAGTGTTGTTGATGTTAGGTCTTTGCTGTTGGTGTACAGGTTGGGTTAAGGAAAACAGGGAAGAAAAGGGCATGGACCGAATATGGGGTGGTATTGGGCTGCTGTTAATTAAATTTTAAAGTTTAAAATTAAGGAAAAATTAACTAAATAAACTTATTAGATTGTTTATTGCAAGTTATAGCAACTCTTTTTAGTTTTCAAGTTATAGCAACTTTCATTTAAAAAATAAATAAAATTATTTTATATATTTTTCGTTTAAAAAAAAACATATCAAAATCATTACAGAAAAGGAAAATACAGATTTAATATAATTAAAATACAATATTCCTTCCTTAAATATAGATAAACTTAAATAATAATATTCCTTCCTTAAATATAGTTAATAGTAACTAATAATAGATACCAATCATACCACTATTCTCTCTTTATCCATTTTTCACACCACTATTCTCTCTTTAGCCATTTTTTCTCCATTTTTAAACAATCTGATTTTTTTACACCTTCATATACATTCGTTCTTTTTTTTCTATCAGAAGTTATTATTTCAATAAAAAGCTTCCACAAGTTGTTGTTGTTGTTTCATACAATGTTTGAATATTTTTATTTAGAAAAAAGGTTCAATAGTCTGCAAAAAATAAAAAAACAAGACACACAAATATGAATTGTGCTAATTTGCACTCAATCATGATATATCATGGAGGAAGATGGGATGCCTCAGGTATATCTTAGTTATTAACTTTGATATTTTGCATTAATTCTTTTTCTTTTCTTTCTGAACTATATATTGTCTAATTATTGATTAAGAAAAAAATATTCAAAGAAAAAGTTAATATTATTTTTTATATTTATTTTTAAGTATGTGATGTTGACATGTTGATTATTCATGAGAACGTGGTGGAAAGTCACAAAAAAATGTTGTTCAATCAATTTATAGGTGTATGATTATTGGTTGTCAAATATTTTCATTCGATTATATTACATTCAGTGACCTATTATGATATTATATTTATTATTTTAGTAATTTTTTTTAATTTTATTGATGTGTATGTTTTGATAGTATTAAAAATTGTTGAAATTATCAAATTTCATATGTTTATCATTTTTTTATTTTTTTGATGTGTATGTTTTGTGAATTTTAAAATATGAATTTTTTAATTATATATCATTACCGATTATTGAGTATTAGTTACTTAACATAGTTGTATTATATTTGCAGGTAGACCTAAAGATTTTTCTATAGATGAAATTACGTATGATGCAAATACTAAGTGTAAAGAATTGATAAATGCAATAGCAAAACAACTCAAGATCGACATCAACTCAATTCAAATTAGAGATTAAGTTCTTGATTGATAGATTTCCACCAATGATCATACACAATGATACAGGAGTCATGATGTATCTAGATCGAAAAAAAACTATTATCAACAATCATACATAATGATAAAGTCATGTTAAACTTTTGTTATGTTTTTGCATAATGTTTTCATATATTAAAATAGGTTTTTGTTGATTTTATAAAAACAATATCATCTTTAGATTCAATAACATAAATTTTTGTTTCTGAAATTGTAGACTCAATATGTTATATATATATATATATATATATATATATATATATATATATATATATATATATATATATATTAAAAAATATAAGTAGATAACGGATAATAAAATATTAAAATACATAATTTCAGACATCTGATATCAATTTTAAGATTTAAAGAAAAACTTATATCAATTTTAAACCAAAAAAATACTTGATATAAGTAAAATATAGCGGAATACAATTTATATTGCAAAGTATAAGTTCGCGAAAGCAACAATTTTAAGTTATTTTATATCAAATTTAATACAAAAGATCATTCCCATTATGTAAGAAAAAACAATTACCATTGTATGCAATTTGCAAGATAAATCATATATTATGTTTTAATGAAACTTGAATAAGAAAATTAATTTGTAAATTTATTAATGTGGCAAAATGAATATACAAGAGTAACAAAATCAAGATAATTATTAACAACATAAAAAGATGTTTTGGATATAAAATATCCAGTGATAAAATATCCTATTTGGAGTAGAATCAAATTTTTATTTTTCAGACATGACTCAAGGAAAAAAAAAAAGAAAAAAGAAAATACACTAAATTGAAGAAACTTTAAATCCGAATGAAGAAATGAATGTTGGAAAATCCAACTTCATACACATGAATATTAAAAGAATAGAAAAAAAAAAGAAAAATAATTTATGAAAATGAAGATAAATTAGTGGTTGAAAAAAACTTTTATCAATAAAGTTGATTTGGAAATTCGGTAAACATTGGACTACTAAGTTAATTAATAAAGTTAAAAAAAAAAAAGTTAAATATCATGTATAAATGTAAAAAAAATATCTTTACTATATTTGATTCCTTAATTTGAGAACAAATTATGAAATTTAATTAACAAAATAAAAAATAAGATATAATGATTGATACCAACAATAACACTTGCCATAATTATCAAAAGATTTAATGAAAAGTGATAACTATTAAAGGCTATAAATAAGGATATAATTGAATATTAAATATGAAAAAAATATTATTTAATATTTAAAAAAATAGTTTAAAGAAGATAAATTAGTGGTTGAAAATAACTTTTATCGGTAAAGTTGATTTGGAAATCATGTAAACATTGGCCTATCAAGTTAATTAATAAAGTTAACAAAAAGTCAAATACCATGTATAAATGTAAAAAAAATATGTTTACCATATTTGATTCCTTAATTTGAGAACAAATTATGAAACTTAATTAACAAAATAACAAAAAGATATAATTGTTGATACCAATAATAACACTTGCTATAATTATCAAAAGATTTAATGAAGAGTGATAACTATTAAATGCTACAAATAAGGATATATTTGAATATTAAATATGAAAAAAATATTTTTTTAATATTTTAAAAAATAATTTTTTATGAGTAAAAGATCTTGTGTAAATAATAATGAGTTTAAAAAGTTTTATTGGAAGTTGGTAAAAGGTAAAAGAGCTTGCGTCTGATTTTAACTAAAAATACCCCGTAAAACGTGAATATTTTATGGAATAAAGTTAAAACTATGAAATAAGTTCTTTTTTTAAATTTATAAGATGTTAAAAAAGGTAAAGATATAAGAATTCTATTGATAATTAAAGACAGTAAAACATGAAAAAGTCTAGAAGCAAGTTAATTATTCAAGTTAATAAAAAGTAACAAAATCAGTTCTTAACTTTAAAAAATATATTTACCATATATGACTTCTTAAATTGTGAACAAACTTTAATAATTAATTATTAAAAAAAAACATTGATACCTTAACTTGCCATAATTATCCAAAGCTTTAATTAAGAGAGATAAATGTTAAATGCTAAATATAAGGAAAGAATATAAATAATAAATATTAAAAAACTGAATTTTGAACAATTAATTAAAATATATTTTTTCCAAAAGTTGCTAGAGCTTGTAATTATTTTCTTAGTCTGGTAATTATTGAAAAGTTATGTTATAACTTGCAATAAACAATCTAATAAGTCTATTTGGGATAATTTTCACTAAAATTAATTAAAGTGACTGGCCCAATCGGATAAGTTAATTAATCTAATTTTCTAAATCGATTTCACTTAACTAATTTAACGATGCTTTAATTATTTTTCTTAGAAATATACGCATGCATATATATTGTAAGTATTAAAAATTAAATTAAATATATATTTAGTAAGTATTAAAAATTAAATTAAAAATTTAATAATATAGTAAGTATTATGTTAATACGCTATCATATATTTATTTATTCATTTTAGAAATGATAATTTAAAATATATTTTATTATTTATTTTTTTATTAATATATATATATATATATATATATTAAGTATTAAAAATTTAATAATATAGTAAGTATTATGTTAATACACTTTCATATATTTATTTATTTATTTTAGAAATGATAAATTAAAATATATTTTATTATTTATTTTTTGATTAAATTTGTAAGATGCGATGTTAATAAGAAAAACATAACTTTCAAACTGTTAACGCCAAAAATATATTTTGAAATAAATAAATAGAAAAAAATAATATATATATATATATATATTCAGAAGTCCTAAGCATCGAGAAATTAATCTTATGAAAAGGGATAGCCAAAATTGGGTGTCAACAGTGTCAATCAGTAATTGGCGTGTGTTTATCACCTATTTTTTAAAAATTGGGATTGATTCCAAAAAGATTTATCAATATCATTTCAAAATTATTTAGGGGGTAATAGGATACCCACAAACTTAAAGTGTCTTTTTGAAAATTCAGAACAACTTCAATGGTGTATTTATATCTTTTCTCTTATATATTATACTTTCGTATATTGTAGGCATATGTTTATATACCTTGTGCGCTTCTTTTCCTAACTTTAATAAAAATAATTCTTCATGAAATTATCACCAGTTTTAGCTAATAATAAAATAAAAATTATTTTTCAAATATTTTTCGAAACTGGATTTAAGGATTGTCTTCGGATAGACTCTGAGGAGTGCTTAACACCTTCTCCTCGAGTAATCAAAGCTCTTACTAGGATCTTAAATGTTTTTCAAAGGCCAAAAACAGAGTTTTACATAAAAAAATTAATTCTTTTAATTTTTTCTAAAATTTTAGGCGGTGACTCTAAAAAATGAATTTTAAAAATTAAAGAGAGTCATAAACGATCACCATATGTTGTGTACTGTTTCGATCGGTATGAAATAGAATGCGATAATGGATAAATATTAGAATTTTATTATGGTATTTATGCATCAATTTAATGAGCAATTTAAAACTCCCAAATTCTAATTGAAAATTTAAGGGGAATATCTTTGTTTTGGATCTGCAACAATTGTTCAAGGATTTAAAAACTAATCACCAAAAAGGTGTCATCCAGTTCATAAGAATATCATAAGTTAATACCTGCTGAATATTTTAAATCAAATTATTTTTAAATACTAAAAATATATTTATTTTTTGGAACAAATTAGAAAGTCATTTTTGTGTTAAGAGTTCAAAAAATTAATTTCAAGTAGACAAAAACTAAGATAAATATGATCAAGATATATAAATTAAAGTACTGATAACTCTAGTTGATTTTTATAAATGAAAATGATAATTCTTTAGTTTTACTTTTACATCAACTTAAATAGCAATATAAATCTCAAACTCATAAATACTTATTGAAATAAATCATCAAACGTTCTAGAATTAATTGACATCATTGTTCTTAAAAAATTGTCAATGTTTACATATTGCTTCACATGCCTCACTAGAAGGAAAGCATTTGTCAGGTCGAGCTAATATCACACAACACCATTGGCCTGGCTTATCGGGAATTTGGAGGCAAGCATCAAAATTATCTTCTGGTTTAATGTTTGTAATTTCATCACCTGCATTTAAAGAAATTGAGAGTATTGTAAAATCAACTAAATGATAAGAACATATAACTGTAAATAAAAAGTGAAAATAACACATAATAAGATAAGTTACATTTTTTTAATTGGTAGTTGTACATGAATCTATTTCAATAATTCTAATAATGATAACATATTAAGTTTTAAAGGAATAGATATGAACATACACTGATGAAGAGGCAGTGAGGAAATATCCCACGGTACTTGAAGGATATAGTGATGCAAATTGGATCACCGGGTCGAACGAAGTAAAATCCACAAGTGGATATGTATTTACTATCGGTGGAGGAGCAGTCTCTTTGAAATAATACAAATAGACTTGTATTGCTCGCTCTACAATGGAATCTAAATTTATCGCATTGGATAAAGCCAATGAAGAAGCAGAATGGCTCCAAAATTTCTTGGAAGATATTCCTTATTGGCCCAAACCAGTCGCACCAGTATGTATACACTGTGATAGCCAACCGGTAATAGGTAGGGCAGGGAGCATGATGTACAACGATAAATCTCGTCACATACGACAGAGACATAATATCATTAGGAAACTTCTCTCTAGTGGAATTATCACTGTTGACTATGTAAAGTCAAAGGATAATGTGTTGAATCCACTTACAAAAGGCCTATCTAGAGAAGGAGTGGAAAGGACATCCAAGGGAATGGGTTTTAGGCCTAGGACAAGTCAGCATGGCGGTAACTCTACCTAGCAGACTGGAGATCCCAAGAGTTAGGTTCAAGGAGATCAAACAAAGTTGTGTCTGACAGGTTCAACATTGTTAAAATACCAACCCATTCTCATGATGCAGACAATGTTTAGTAAACAAGGATAAGACTTAAGGTGAGAAGTCTTTTAATGATTATCTAAATTTGGCAGATTTAACCAAATAGTTTAATCTATGGGATTGAAAGTTTAGAAATCATCTATGTGAGGGCAAAGTGGAAGCCGTTTCAAGGAGAATGTTAGTAAAGGCCTATTCTCTAAGCTCTCATGAATCCGGGACGTGTTCATGGCTAAAAAGAACAAAACCGTGAGAACCATAAATGGTAAAAGGTTGGTTGTGTGACATGTGTTGTCTAGGTGTACATTAAAGCTCGACGGTTTAAAGATATCAAATCTACCGATTGACCAAGTGCATCCGATGTATGTTCACTACGGAAAGTTCAAAGGAAAATCCACTTATCCAGATGCAATCAATCTTTGCTTGATGATCACATACTTGTCCATAAAATTTTACAAAAAAAATAGCCATTCCTCATTCATGTGGGGGATTGTTGGGTTCAATATGTATGAAAAAGGCGTGAATGGAAAATGGAGGGACACAACCTTTGAGGAAAAAACATATTGTTTTGGAAATGGAGTGACTATTCAGATAGTTGTGTCTGTTCAGAAAAAGGCAATGTTTTGAATGAACATACATGACTCTTCCAAAGGATACACCTTTTCAGATGGACCATTGCCACCTTTGGGAAGGGAAACTTGATGGCTATATAAACCTGCATTTATCCACAGTTTTATGAATGAAAAATTTTCTGAAATAAAAACTCTTCTTGTCTTCAAAACATTCTTTGTGAACAATCAAATCGTTGAGTGAGTTCGACGAATCCAATTATTTGAGGTACCTTTATAGTTGGATTGAAAGTCATTTTATTTTGGGAGGAAGATTCCAAAACCTCGGGTACAGTGAGGGGAATTATTCCTTAAGGACACTCCGTGAAGTCGAGGAACTTGGCTTTATATTTCTGTTTCATCTTAATTTCTGAAAAAATAAAACACACTTCTTAGAAAGATCACTTTGATCTTGTGTTGAGGGTGTTTTTGTACTTCATAGTGTTCATGTTTTAAACTTGAACTAGTGTTGAAGTTTTTGTTCCTAAATACAGATTCTTGTACCCGAAAACACCATAAAATAACAGTCTGTAATGGAGAAAAAGGGTCCCTTTTTGGGTCTGTATTTTCAAAAAAAGTGAGGAAAGGAAATAGATTGAGGTGATTCTGATGGAGATGGAAGTAGAGTAGGGGAAAAAGGATACAGACGAAAGGGGGGTGGAAAATCCACCGGATTTCCTATTATCCGGTGGTTTGAGGATTGTTCGGCGTTGGTATTGCCGTTGCTTGCTGTTGCTGCTTTGTTGAAATTGTATGGCGAATTGTTGTTGTTGTCAGTTGTTTAAGTCTCAGCGTTATATGTTGTAGCTGTGTGTGTTATTGTACGCATAGAGAAAGAGGCATAGTAGTGGGCCGGGTAGAGGTGTATGTTTGGGCTGCAGATAGTGTTGTTGATGTTAGGTCTTTGTTGTTGGTGTACAGGTTGGGTTAAGGAAAAGGGGGAAGAAAAGGGCATGGACCGAATATGGGGTGGTATTGGGCTGCTGTTAATTAAATTTTAAAGTTTAAAATTAAGGGAAAATTAACTAAATAAACTTATTAGATTGTTTATTGCAAGTTATAGCAACTCTTTTTAGTTTCCAAGTTATAGCAACTTTCATTTAAAAAATAAATAAAATTATTTTATATATTTTTCGTTTTAAAAAAAAACATATCAAAATCATTACAGAAAAGGAAAATACAGATTTAATATAATTAAAATACAATATTCCTTCCTTAAATATAGATAAACTTAAATAATAATATTCCTTCCTTAAATATAGTTAATAGTAAATAATAATAGATACCAATCACACCACTATTCTCTCTTTATCCATTTTTCACACCACTATTCTCTCTTTAGCCATTTTTTCTCCATTTTTAAACAATCTGATTTTTTTTCACCTTCATATACATTCGTTCTTTTTTTTCTATCAGAAGTTATTATTTCAATAAAAAGCTTCCACAAGTTGTTGTTGTTTCATACAATGTTTGAATATTTTTATTGAGAAAAAAGGTTCAATAGTCTGCAAAAAATAAAAAAACGAGACACACAAATATGAATTGTGCTAATTTGCACTCAATCATGATATATCATGGAGGAAGATGGGATGCCTCAGGTATATCTTAGTTATTAACTTTGATATTTTGCATTAATTCTTTTTCTTTTCTTTCTGAACTATATATTGTCTAATTATTGATTAAGAAAAAGATATTCAAAGAAAAAGTTAATATTATTTTTTATATTTATTTTTAAGTATGTGATGTTGACATGTTGATTATTCATGAGAACGTGGTGGAAAGTCACAAAAAAATGTTGTTCAATAAATTTATAGGTGTATGATTATTGGTTGTCAAATATTTTCATACGATTATATTACATTCAGTGACCTATTATGATATTATATTTATTATTTTAGTAATTTTTTTTAATTTTATTGATGTGTATGTTTTGATAGTATTAAAATTTGTTGAAATTATCAAATTTCATATGTTTATCATTTTTTTATTTTTTTGATGTGTATGTTTTGTGAATTTTAAAATATGAATTTTTTAATTATATATCGTTACCGATTATTGAGTATTAGTTACTTAACATAGCTGTATTATATTTGCAGGTAGACCTAAAGATTTTTCTATAGATGAAATTATGTATGATGCAAATACTAAGTGTAAAGAATTGATAAATGCAATAGCAAAACAACTCAAGATCGACATCAACTCAATTCAAATTAGAGATTAAGTTCTTGATTGATAGATTCCCACCAATGATCATACACAATGATACAGGAGTCATGATGTATCTAGATCGAAAAAAAACTATTATCAACAATCATACATAATGATAAAGTCATGTTAAACTTTTGTTATGTTTCTGCATGATGTTTTCATATATTAAAATAGGTTTTTGTTGATTTTATAAAAACAATATCATCTTTAGATTCAATAACATAAATTTTTGTTTCTGAAATTGTAGACTCAATATGTTATATATATATATATATATATATATATATATAAATATAAGTAGATAACGGATAATAAAATATTAAAATACATAATTTTAGACATCT
Source organism: Capsicum pubescens (assembly GCA_030864215.1). Classification (NCBI taxonomy): domain Eukaryota; kingdom Viridiplantae; phylum Streptophyta; class Magnoliopsida; order Solanales; family Solanaceae; genus Capsicum; species Capsicum pubescens. The sequence continues at coordinate 340,106,618 of CM061538.1, forward strand.
GATATCAATTTTAAGATTTAAAGAAAAACTTATATCAATTTTAAACCAAAAAAATACTTGATATAAGTAAAATATAGCGGAATACAATTTATATTGCAAAGTATAAGTTCATGAAAGCAACAATTTTAAGTTATTTTATATCAAATTTAATACAAAAGATCATTCCCATTATGTAAGAAAAAACAATTACCATTGTATGCAATTTGCAAGATAAATCATAAATTATGTTTTAATGAAACTTGAATAAGAAAATTAATTTGTAAATTTATTAATGTGACAAAATGAATATAGAAGAGTAACAAAATCAAGATAATTATTAACAACATAAAAAGATGTTTTGGATATAAAATATCCAGTGATAAAATATCCTATTTGGAGTAGAATCAATTTTTTATTTTTCAGACATGACTCAAGAAAAAAAAAAAGAAAAAAAAATACACTAAATTGAAGAAACTTTAATCCGAATGAAGAAATGAATGTTGGAAAATCCAACTTCATACACATGAATATTAAAAGAATAGAAAAAAAGAAGAAAAATAATTTATGAAAATGAAGATAAATTAGTGGTTGAAAAAAACTTTTATCAATAAAGTTGATTTGGAAATTCGGTAAACATTGGACTACTAAGTTAATTAATAAAGTTAAAAAAGAAGAAGTTAAATATCATGTATAAATGTAAAAAAAATATCTTTACTATATTTGATTCCTTAATTTGAGAACAAATTATGAAATTTAATTAACCAAATAAAAAATAAGATATAATGATTGATACCAACAATAACACTTGCCATAATTATCAAAAGATTTAATGAAGAGTGATAACTATTAAAGCCTATAAATAAGGATATAATTGAATATTAAATATGAAAAAAATATTATTTAATATTTAAAAAAATAGTTTAAAGAAGATAAATTAGTGGTTGAAAATAACTTTTATCGGTAAAGTTGATTTGGAAATCCTGTAAACATTGGCCTATCAAGTTAATTAATAAAGTTAACAAAAAGTCAAATACCATGTATAAATGTAAAAAAAATATGTTACCATATTTGATTCCTTAATTTGAGAACAAATTATGAAACTTAATTAACAAAATAACAAAAAGATATAATTGTTGATACCAATAATAACACTTGCCATAATTATCAAAAGATTTAATGAAGAGTGATAACTATTAAATGCTATAAATAAGGATATATTTGAATATTAAATATGAAAAAAATATTTTTTTAATATTTTAAAAAATAATTTTTTATGAGTAAAAGATCTTGTGTAAATAATAATGAGTTTAAAAAGTTTTATTGGAAGTTGGTAAAAGGTAAAAGAGCTTGCGTCTGATTTTAACTAAAAATACCCCGTAAAACGTGAATATTTTTTGGAATAAAGTTAAAACTATGAAATCAGTTCTTTTTTTAAATTTATAAGATGTTAAAAAAGGTAAAGATATAAGAATTCTATTGATAATTAAAGACAGTAAAACATGAAAAAGTCTAGAAGCAAGTTAATAAAAAGTAACAAAATCAGTTCTTAACTTTAAAAAATATATTTACCATATATGACTTCTTAAATTGGTGAACAAACTTTAATAATTAATTATTAAAAAAAAAACATTGATACCTTAACTTGCCATAATTATCCAAAGCTTTAATTAAGAGAGATAAATGTTAAATGCTAAATATAAGGAAAGAATATAAATAATAAATATTAAAAAACTGAATTTTGAACAATTAATTAAAATATATTTTTTTCAAAAGTTGCTAGTGCTTGTAATTATTTTCTTAGTCTGGTAATTATTGAAAAGTTATGTTATAACTTGCAATAAACAATCTAATAAGTCTATTTGGGATAATTTTCACTAAAATTAATTAAAGTGACTGGCCCAATCGGATAAGTTAATTAATCTAATTTTCTAAATCGATTTCACTTAACTAATTTAACGATGCTTTAATTAATTTTCTTAGAAATATACGCATGCATATATATTGTAAGTATTAAAAATTAAATTAAATATATATTTAGTAAGTATTAAAAATTAAATTAAAAATTTAATAATATAGTAAGTATTATGTTAATACGCTATCATATATTTATTTATTCATTTTAGAAATGATAATTTAAAATATATTTTATTATTTATTTTTTGATTAATATATATATATATATTTATATATTAAGTATTAAAAATTTAATAATATAGTAAGTATTATGTTAATACACTTTCATATATTTATTTATTTATTTTAGAAATGATAATTTAAAATATATTTTATTATTTATTTTTTGATTAAATTTGTAAGATGCGATGTTAATAAGAAAAACATAACTTTCAAACTGTTAACGATATATATATGTATATATATATATATATATTCAGAAGTCCTAAGCATCGAGAAATTAATCTTATGAAAAGGGAGAGCCAAAATTGGGTGTCAACAGTGTCAATCAGTAATTGGCGTGTGTTTATCACCTATTTTTTAAAAATTGGGATTGATTCCAAAAAGATTTATCAATATCATTTCAAAATTATTTAGGGGGCAATAGGATACCCACAAACTTAAAGTGTCTTTTTGAAAATTCAGAACAACTTCAATGGTGTATTTATATCTTTTCTCTTATATATTATACTTTCGTATATTGTAGGCATATGTTTATATACCTTGTGCGCTTCTTTTCCTAACTTTAATAATTTTTTTTCTTCATGAAATTATCACCAGTTTTAGCTAATAATAAAATAAAAATTATTTTTCAAATATTTTTTGAAACTGGATTTAAGGATTGTCTCCGGATAGACTCTGAGGAGTGCTTAACACCTTCTCCTCGAGTAATCAAAGCTCTTACTAGGATCTCAAATGTTTTTCAAAGACCAAAAACAGAGTTTTACATAAAAAAATTAATTCTTTTAATTTTTTCTAAAATTTTAGGCGGTGACTCTAAAAAATGAATCTTAAAAATTAAAGAGAGTCATAAACGATCACCATATGTTGTGTATTGTTTCGATCGGTACGAAATAGAATGCGATAATGGATAAATATTAGAATTTTATTATGGTATTTATGCATCAATTTAATGAGCAATTTAAAACTCCCAAATTCTAATTAAAAATTTAAGGGGAATATCTTTGTTTTGGATCTGCAACAATATGTTCAAGGATTTAAAAATTAATCACCAAAAAGGTGTCATCCAGTTCATAAGAATATCATAAGTTAATACCTGCTGAATTTTTTAAATCAAATTATTTTTAAATACTAAAAATATATTTATTTTTTGGAACAAATTAGAAAGTCATTTTTGTGTTAACAGTTCAAAAAATTAATTTCAAGTAGACAAAAACTAAGATAAATATGATCAAGATATATAAATTAAAGTACTGATAACTCTAGTTGATTTTTATAAATGAAAATGATAATTCTTTAGTTTTACTTTTATATCAACTTAAATAGCAATATAAATCTCAAACTCATAAATACTTATTGAAATAAATCATCAAACGTTCTAGAATTAATTGACATCATTGTTCTTAAAAAATTGTCAATGTTTACATATTGCTTCACATGCCTCACTAGAAGGAAAGCATTTGTCAGGTCGAGCTAATATCACACAACACCATTGGCCTGGCTTATCGGGAATTTGGAGGCAAGCATCAAAATTATCTTCTGGTTTAATGTTTGTAATTTCATCACCTGCATTTAAAAAATATACCGTGTCCGTGAATTACACGCGCCGATGACGTGTAAAATGACCAATAATATTATGCCATTTGTTATTTTTCTCTAAATTAATTATTAAATAAATATTTTTAATTAAAAAAAATACCAATCAAATATTGACACTTGGCAATTTTTTTACTTAAATAATTATAAAAAAATTATAAAATTTAATCCCTCCCCCCACCAAACCCCCTAAGTCATCTTCTCCATACCCCCCTCCCCCCTTCCCCCACCCCCATCCCCCATTGGACAAACTAGGCAGCCCCCATTCATCTTCCTCAAATGCACTGTGGTGTTTCTATCTCATAACAATGTTCTTCTGTGTCTTGCACAAATAAAATCATACTTTACATTTGAGTCTTCCAAAGGAAAACCTTGTTGAGGATCATTTTTCTTCTTACTTTTTGCATGATCTGTGTACTCTCACCTTTGTTTATCAAACCTTCTTTAGAGTTTGAATAACATTTTTGTTTATTTAACGGAGTAAGAAATTACTTATATTGAGCCTTGATTTATTGCTATGATGTGTAATGAATCTTGATTGTTGGTGCGCGCAAACGAATAGAGGAAGAGACAGCGAGAATTCCGACGAGAATCCGTTGGAAATTGCATCGACACCGGTCCCAGACGTCCCAATTGTAAAAATCTCTGTCAAAATCCATAGAGAATGCCAAAAACCTTTGTTAATTGTCATTAGGTTGCTGTTAGAGTGTTCATGGTGTAATGGTGGAGAATTGAGATTAGAGGGTGTGTTTCGTTGATTAATGGAAGGAGTATTATTTGGTATTTATGATGTGTATTATTCTTGTAGGCATGTTAATGGAGTGAGTATTTTGTTAATGGAGTATAATTTATTTTGAGTGTTGATTTCACCTCCATTAATGGAGGTTAAGCTTAAAAAAAAAATGTGGAGAAGACAATGTGAGGGAGAAGATGTAAAATTATGAAAATACCCCTAAAAATTACGAAAATACCCCTCAAACGCGCTTAAAAGCGAGTGTAATACACTCTTTTTTCTAATTCAGCAAAATGTGACAAAATGACACACTTTATAGCTACATGAGGTGCCAAAAGTGAACAATGTTCACTTGAGGTGCCAAAGTGAAAGATCGTGCCAAGTTCAAGGGGTTGTCGATGGGTTTGACCTATTAAAAAATATAATGTACAAAAGAGAATAATGGTCGCTTTTCATATATATAAATACTAGTTTAGTTTACGTGCTTTGCACGTGTAACTCGCGTCAATTAATAAAATTATATGTAAAAAATAAACTTATTAAAAAATACAAATAGATGTTAACTTAAATGTTATATTTATTTAAATTATGTGAATAAATATTGTACGAAAACAACAAATTATATGAACTTATATAGTAGTTGGCATTAAAACAAATGCAAGATTCATTTAAATGATAAAAATAAACGTGATAAATGTTATAATATATCTCTTCATAAACGAAATTATTGATATATGTATACCTTATAACTATCTTTGTAGGATAGAGGGACTATTTCGGATAGATCCTCAGCACACCTACAAAATTAGGATTCAATAGTTATGTCTTCAATCTCAAGATAATTTTCAATATAATATCATATATGGAGTTTTTGAAGGATAGAATACACACTTTATCACTACCTCTGTAGGATAGAGAGAGCGGTCAAATTACCAAAGCCGATTTACATTAAGATTTTAGATAAAAAATCAGAATTACCCCCTCAACCCCAAAAAAAAAAATTCCCATAAAGATTTTTTAAAATCAAAGGAAAATTCTCAAATACATTAATAGATATTCATAATCTAAAATGGGATATCATTATTAGATATGGATAAGAAGTAAAAGATACTTACATATGTTTTAAGTTGGTGAATGAAACTGAAGAAATTATTGTTCTTGAAAAATATAGGCAGCAATGTGGTGGAGGATTTATTATGAGAATTCCTAACAATAAAGCAATTGCTCCACTTCAAGAAATCACTATAATGAAGATATCAAAGTTAGTATCCCGTATTAAGAAAATATTCTGAAAAGAAAATATGACAATGAAGAAAACATGTCAATTAGTAAGAAAAACAATGGATAACATTCAGAGAAATAATGCAGGAAATAATGTTTTACCTAAAATACGATATATAATAGAGGGTAATAGACATCAAAAGTAAGAAATTACATGCATAAAGTTAAAATTACAAGATACACAATGCTCTCAAACTCCCGCCAGACTCCCACTAAACCTTAACCTGTCAAAAAATAAGTCAAAGTGTAACTACCTACGAACCTTCTACCCTAATTCATGACCCCCACATCATCCTATCTAATGCACGTGTATTAAAAAAATCATAATTTTTTGGAAACAAACATACTATGGGCATGCATTAGAACTAAATTGCACATAAAAATTATAAATCACAAAAGTATGATTCATAAATCAAAAAGAATGTAACCTTTCATAAATAAAACTCTTCTTAACGACTCAATTGTGACAGTTGGAGGCATAAACACCTATCAATATGACAGAGTTTTTGGTGAACTGTAATATGATAACATCAATCACTTGTATCGTGAGTTATAGCATTATCCAAAGCATATGTACGTAACACTCCATCGAAAAAAATTGATCATTAAGGAGCAAAATAAATTTAATAAAAGAAATTAAATTACCTCTAAAAAGACTTATTGGTCATATTTTATGTGCACGATAAGAATTAAAGCCTGTAAAAAAAAAGACAATTAGAGCTATTATTATATGCTAAATCTTATGATTATTCACATGATTGAAAATAATGTAAGTAATTAAAATATAAAACAAGTAAAAGATCATGTATATAAACAGAGATAAAATGTCTAAACAAACTACTCCAATAAATGAGACATTAAAAAAAGGCATGAAAGACAATATTATGAGTTTGAGGATATAGATATTATATACAATACTTGACATCATAAACGTGTGTAATTAAAATTTGATTTGTAGCTAAAGAAGGTAATTTTATATAAGGTGAAGTAATAAGTCAATATGAATTTAATATTTAAAAGATTTTGTACTTAAAAAGAAAATCAATTAGTTTTCTAATATAAAAATAGATATATATTTTTTTTTCTATAAATTAGACTTTTTTCCTTAAGTTTTTTTTTTCATACCAGTTTAGTGATTCTTTTTTTTTTTTTGGTCTGCTTTTAAGCTTATTAGGATTTAAACTCTTTTTTCCTTTTCCAGATGTTTTTGATTCCCCACCCCCACCCCCACCCCCACCCCCACCACATTTTTATGCTTTAATTTTTCTCATAAACCTCTACTTCCCTTTATTTATTAATAATATAATATAAGAATAAAAAAAAATCATAGGATTTAGGACTCTTTGCCCTTTTCTAGACTTTTTTTTCTAACAAACCTCTACTTCTCTTTATTTATTAATAATATAATATAAGAATCAAAAAATATCATCGGATTTAGGACTCTTTGCCCTTTTCTATTTTTTTTTTCACGTTCTGTGTTTTTCTTTTTTTTAATTGAACTTTACTTTCCTTTATTTAATAAGAATAAGAAAATATCCTTAAATAAAATATAAGTGAAATGACGATTTTATCTATTGTGAAGAGTTTTAATGAAGGACAAAAAGTTATTTTTTCACGTTTTGTGTTTTTCTTTTTCTAATTGAACTTTACTTTCCTTTATTTAATAAGAATAAGAAAATATCCTTAAATAAAATATAAGTGAAATGACAATTTCATCTATTGTGAAGAGTTTTAATGAAAGAAAAAAAGTTCAAATAACTTCTCTAAGAAGCTTCATACTTTTAATATTACTAGTCAAGTATATGTGTGTTGCACGTGTATTGCATGTTAAGCCATCAATTGATATGAAATATATAAAGAAAAATATTTATTAAAAATAACAATTGACTTTAAAAATCGAAGATAGACAACTTTATGCATCCAGGCATGCGTGAAGTATTGGTATCTTAATCGTCTCTTTCAACGTATACTATCACACAACGGATGATTAAAAAAATAATATATAGTAATAGATCAGAAACTACAATAAAACAATATGATAAAACCTAATCTTTATACAAAAATTCATCAAAGTTTGACCGAACATTCATCCACCACTTGTAAACTACAAGATATGATTAAACCCTAACCTTTATAAAAGAATCTCTCAAAACCCGATCAAACGTTCATCCACCTGTGTTAAGCAGAAAAATAACAGATGATAACATTACAGAAAATACAATAATCGAAATATTAGAATAATACCATTAAAGCTAACCTTAATACAAAAAATTCTTCAAAGTTCGATCGAGCAACCATCTACAGTATAAACTTGAATAGAATAGAAATTATAACAAAATAATATGATAATTAAGATATTAGAACGATTAAATGTAATCTTTTGTGATTATTATACGTAGGGCTGGACATTCGGTTTGTTCGGTTTGATAGTTTAATATCGGTTCGATTTTTTGACTTTCGGATTGACAAAAATGACAACCGTAATCAAACCGAAATAAATTCGATTCGGTTCAGTTATTTCGAATTTTTATTTCGGTTTTGAAGATTAAAGAAGTGGACCTCTCTTTGTTATGACTGGACATTTAAAATTAATAATTTTAAAAAATAATAATTCAAATCTATTTTTCATTCCCAGATATAAATAACTGAATATGGATTAAACTAAATGATATAACCATAAGTTTAACCTAATATATAACTTCATTATGCATAAGTTTGCATAAACAGTCATAACTCGGAAGAGTGGTCGCTGTCGGAAAGACCACAGTCGGCACTGCGGGTTGCAGCCCATAATGGTCGTCTGGTCGCCGGCTCTGGTGTTGTTGTATAGACAATGATCTCGCCGGCGGTCTATGGTTCGATCGATTGTTCGACTATTGGACTGATATATACTATTAGTTGTATGTGGCGTGCTATTACTTATTAGTTATTAGAGTTGCTATTATATTATATATATATATATATATATAATATATATATATATATAGTATTAATTATTTATAGAATTTTGGTTAATCGGTTTATCCGAATTATTTTTTTGAAAAAATAAAAACCAAACCGTTTAACCGAATTTCAAAAATTAAAAACTGAAACCGATCCGAAAAATCAAAAAATCAAACCGAAATTAAAATTTTGGTTTGGTTTTTCGTTTTTTTCAGTTTAAATCAAAATATACCCAGCCCTAATTATACGCTTCCTTCAAAGCTTATGAAAAAAGTAGTTATAAGAATATCTGGAACATTACTTAAATAGATGTAGTTTCTATAAAGTAATATTTTAAGTGATTTAGAAGTGTAAAATATTAGAACTTCTTACATAACTAAAAAAGAAAAGACTTAATAATAATAAAATTTATAGTTCACTTTTATTTACCATATTATTATAAAATATTGATAAGGTAAATATTTCTTGCAAATTAAATTGGAATACCCGTAAATATTAACTATAGTCTAACAATTTGAAATGGCATTTTCCTAATATAGAGGAAACTCCTATATTTAAAAGAATTTGAAAGTGGCTAAAGTTTTTATTTTTTTCCATAGTTAATTTTTCTTACAAATTTAACTATATTACAAAATTTAAGGAAGGAAGGATTTATTACATAAAATTTAGTTAATTTAAAAGTTTTAAATATGAAAAAAATAGAGAAAAGATGATTTTATCTATTATAGACTCTTTTAATAAAGGATAAAAAGTTCAAATCGCTTTTGTAATGATCTTCATCTTTTAATAGATAGACTTATGTACGTGTTTTGCAAGTGTGCATATTGCCAATTACTATAAAATAAGAAGAACAATTGTTTAAAAATAGTTGTTGACACTACACTAATGAAATAATCCTATTTGTTATAGAGTGTTCCTATTAGATACTTTTAATTTTGAAATTCTTTTTCAACTATATTAAATAAGTTAACCACATAAAACTTATCACCTTCTTTAGAGGTTTATGCATGTAATCAAAGGAGATGACAAATGGGGCCCGACGCGGGGCGAATCCGGATATAGTCGGACTCCTAAAAAGCGGGTACCGGACACTGGGTGGTTTAAACAAAAAAAAAGACAACTTGAGTCATAAGTAACTATAGCTACGAACACTTTATAATATATTTAGTGCTTAATTGAAATAAATCGTAATTAAGTGTTTGAATAAAAAATATATTATCGATGTATTTTATCAATATATCATATTATTATATTTTATCTATCATCTCTTCATATTATTGTATTTCAGCCATTCTAATGGATTTATTTTATTTAAAATTTGCTTTAGATTCATAATTTTCATGTAAAATGCATGAGCCTATGTCTTGGCCAAAAAAATGATAGCATATATAAAAGAGAATATGACCAAAAAACTATATATTCATATTTTACTGTGATCAACCTAAAATAAAAATATCGTCATTTTGATCTCCGCAACATTGCTCAGCTTTGTCTTTATCAAAAGTAAAACTCTAGGAGACATTAATCCTGTGTAACCATATGTGCATGAAAGAATACCTACCCAACTTTATTTTCATAATATTAAAAATATACATCTAACTTTTACCGTCAACAATAGAAAAATAAAACATCTAATTATTTTTTCATATATTTATTTTATGACAGTTCTTCCCATATATTTAGAAGTAGTGAAGAAAATACTAAGTAAACGTAACAAAAATCTGAAGTAGAACTTATCAAATTGATTCTCGAATATTATCTAAGATCATAACCTCAATAACCACTTTTAATAATCATTAATCGTTACAACCAACTCTTGACATGAATTCACTGCAACATAAAATTAAAATCACATTATATTAAAATAAATGATTATCCAAAATCAAATTATTAAAAAATAAATGATTTAGAGAGAGATATACAAAACATGACCACAAGAGGGAAAAAACATGTGAAATATAGTAAAAAGGTGTAAGCTTCAAAAGAAAGAAATTGAAAATAACATGTAAAATAAAAAGCAATGCTTAAAATAATCAATAAAGAACACAATGCTTAAAAGAAACTATTATTTCCACCAAAAAAAAAAAAAACTATTATTCAACAATTTTTCTTAACAAAGGTGTTGTATATATAGTTACCACTAATGAGAAGCCATTTGTCAGTGTGTTCACGTGAATTGAGATTTTTTTTTCTTTATTAAAAAGTCCGTAAAATATAAAAGGAGCAATTGAATGTTTATTATGGAGACAAAAAAACTACTTAGACATAAAAATAAAATTTATCATACTTTTTCTTCCAAAATTGCTACGACTTATTATTTTAAAAAATATATTATTTTCTTACCATATATTTTTAGAATTCCTTAATTTTAAATTTTAAATATTGTAAATATAAAAATAGTAAAAAGTCACTTTTATCTATTGCAGAGAATTTTAATAAAGGGTAAAAAGTTCAAATAACTTTTCTAAGGGTCTTCACACTTTTAATATTATATATATATATATATATATATATATATATTAGTTTAGATATACGTGCCTCGTGCGTGTACCTCAATTTAGTGAGTTTAATTTTATAAAATTATTTAAAATATAAAAAGCATAACGGTCTTTCAAAATATTTATTGCATTTTTTATTTGTTAGCATCTTGACATTAGGGCGACTTTTAGTTATTATCCAAAGTAAAAATTAGTCAACCGAAAAGCACATATATTAGTCTAAACACAAGAAAGTTTATAAAGAAGAGTATATTCTCTTTATTCCTTGAGCTATTCTCTTTCACCTTTTCTTTCTTTCTTTAATCTTCTCAATCTCTTCTTTCAACTCCTCCAATTTCATATCAACACAGTTATCCTTTTGTTTGGATTATTTAGGCTTGTTAGCTTCTTCAGAAGCTTCCTCAACTAATCCGTTCAACCCTATCTTTTATATTCAGAATTTTATAATAATAGGTAGATATATTAAACTCGATTTACAATGAATAATGTACTTGATCCACTTTCAAACTTAATTAGTAAGCTCAAAATTGAAAGATTCAACTATAATCCCAAATTTATATGTTCATTTTTCAAACAAAAGTTATGCATATCAAGATCAATACTTATTATAACCTTATATTTAGAACTCAACTAACAAGTTTAATTAAAGACTCAACTGTAATACTAAGGAAATAATTAAATAACAAAATCAAAACAAAGCTACAATTAAACAAAGGAAGGAAAAAAAGAAAGAGACAAACCTTTGATGTTTTTAACCACTTCATTTGGTGACGACTTGGTTATTTCTTTCAACTTTTGATAAAAAATTTCCTACTAAAAAAGAAACACAAGAGATTATAAAAAAAAAAAAAGGAAAATTCATTGTTTCGTTAATTATTTAGTCATAATTTATATATAATCATTATTAACTAAAAGAAATAAAGAAAGATGGAGAAGATATAATAATGAATACAGAAATAAAGAAAGATGGAGAAGATGATAATAATGAATACACACAAAAAAAAGACAATTTAAATTAATAACAAAATAAGAAGAAAAAATAAAAGTAGAGGTATGTATCTAGTAAATTTTGATCCAAAATAGTAGTTAAATAGAATTGTAGAAATTCTTTTTTTTTTTTTTTTTTATGTAAGGTGAAATGATTTAGAAGTGTTAAATATTATGAATTCTTATTTAAATTAAATAATCAAATTAAAAGTAGTTATAACTAAAATTAATTGTTAACACAACTTTGATGGAAGATGGGAAGGATTTTTAAATTTTTATTAATATATTATTTTTTGGGTTTCACGTTGGAAAGTAGGATTTTTTTTTAATTACAATTTTTTTTATCATTATGTTTCTTTTTTGGTTTCACACGTTGGGGATGGTTTTTTTTCTTATCACTATTTTTCTCATTTCACGTTCGGGATTTCAGGGGAGGGAGCGTTGTTTATTACTTTTTTTTTTATTGAAGGAAAATCTTTTTGTTTTTTTATTTTTTGTTTTTTGGGTATGATTAGGTTTGCGGAGAAGGAATTATATTCTTGTGAGGAGAGATTTTCTTTTTTTGGTAATATAGTCAATATTTAATATTACTTAAATAATAGAAAAAAAGTGAAAATACGATTTTGTCTAAAGCTGAGTATTTTAATGAAGAGCAAAAAGTTCAAATCACTTTTTTAAGGGGCTTCACACTTTTAATATTTTACTAGTTTAGTTGCACGTGCCTCGCACGTGTAACTTTTGATTATTTAAAATTAAATGATTTTATCTATTACGAAGGTTTTTAATGATTGCAAAAAGTTCAAAACAGATATTTTATTGTAAGCAATACATATATATATGAGAAAAATAATTACGTTGTTAGATTCTAACATACAAGAATATCAAACCTAGAAATCAAAATCCACAAATAAAACAGATGTGATAATGCATAATGTGTTAAATTTAAAATCACTCCCAAGCTAAAAGAATAAATAATAAGCCACGACAATCAATAGAAAAGGAAAAACAACTCAACAAAAAGAGAGAGAAAATAACATACTAACCTGGAGGATGACAATTACTGTCACACCCCTTTTTCGTACACCAAAAAATTTATTTTAAGTTTCGAAAGAGTTTTTATTATTAAAGTGACAAAATGAAGAAAAGTTTGTTTCGAAAAAGGACTATTTACATTTTTTATTCAGAGTCGCCACTTGGCATAATCCGGTGTGCCAAGTCACCTTTGGAAAATCTTTTTCAAAACTGTTTTGACTCTTTTAAAACTGGTTTGCAAACAGAGATTCCGGCTAAGGAATTCTGTTGACCGAGGGGAAGGTGTTAGGCACCCCTCGATCCCGTGGTTCTCCCACGATCGCTTGGTGGAGCGTATCGGCTAATTCGACACTAAAGATGTATAAACCATATAAACACACAACAATCAAGCAAACAAACACAAACCGAAATAAATCCTAAAAATATAATGTTCAGTCCAATTATACAGTCCAAAGTAAAAAAAATGCAAAAAAATATAAATTCTATTCTAACCTATACTAATTCTAAACTGTGCTCCCATGCTCTACCCGATGCCTCGGGCCTTCGCCATGGACGTCCTCCGAGTACAAAATACTTCGGGACATTTCCCGGATAAAATAATACAAGTACTTCGGGGCATTCCCCGGCCAAATGATACATTTGATCCAAATTTATAAAATAAAACCATTCAACAAATGTTTTGGACATTCAACAATCCACAAGTTCTAAATTCGCCTACCCGAACCTACTATTTTCCTACCCGACTCGACCTATCATGATTCTATTACATTCAACATCATCAATGGATCAAAATTAACCCGGATTCAATCAACATTAATATCCATTTCAAATCAAACAATCTATTCAAATTTACTTCATTAACTTTCGATTTCCATCACAAATCATTTTTAATCATTGTTCTAACATAACAAATCACCGATAGTATTTCAACAATCCATAATCAATATCACTCGACATTCATCATTCACATCACACATAAGAGAAGAAAAAGACGAGACGATAACAATCAACCACACACAACAATAAAAATTAACTAAAGATAATAATGAGATAAAGAGATGGACCTTAAATTGGGGCTTTTATTCAACCAATTGAACTGATTTCAACGACGACGGGAACCTCATGGACCAATGAACCACGGACAGACCCCGAACTCGAACCCCAAAATCCGAAGATAAACCCAGTGATATTTTCGGCTAGTTTTTGTTCGAAGATCAACTGAAACAGAGAAAAATCTGAGCTGTGGCGGTACTGGTGAATTCCCGGCAAGAGTCTATAGCTCCGACGAGCTTAGACGGGTCAGAAAATAGAGAGTAGATCAAATCTTAGGCGATAGGGATGTTTTTTCGGCGAAAAATCACCGGAACAGCCAGCCCACCGCCGATTTTCTCTCTCCAGATCTCCGATTTCTCTCTCGAACCCCCTCTCTATCACTCAATCCTCTATCTTCTCTCCCGATCTGTGCGTGTGCGTGAGTACGAGAGTGAGTTGTGCGTCTCCCTGTGTGTTTTCGATTTTGTGAGGTGAAGAAGATGAATTTTTGCGAATTTGCTGTGAGTGTTCTCATGTGCAAATGGTGAGTGGACTGTTCTCTATGGTTGTGAATTGTGTGTTTGTGAACAAAGAAGAAGAAAAAAAAATCGTGTATGCGTATACCACTTCCTTTCTTGTGGATAATGATTATATATGGTGAGTATATACTAGTAGAACCCGTGAGTGTGATGAATGTCATGCTCAATTTTGTTAAGGGAATATGTTGTGGGGTCCTCCTCTTTCTTTTTCAATTCTATTATGATGATGGTATATATATTTCTATTGGCATATTGTGTGAATGATGCCTTTGGTTTGTTGTAAAAACTTGTGAAAGGATGGTTAGAAGGGACACGTGGGGCAGGGGTGAGGTGAGGTAGGGTGTGGGGTAGTGTGGTGAAGTGTCCGCTTTTAATTGAAGGGGTTGTTAGGATAGGATTAAAACAAGATAAAATTTGTTAAGGATGTTATTTTTGTTATTTTATGGTGGGATAATTACATGGCTGAGGGTACACAATAGGATAAGGTAAAATTGAGTAAAAGTGATATCGGGGAGGGACAAAATTATGTGTCTACATCATGCCCCCTTTGAATGTAAACGCGAAGTGTTTTCAGACAAAGAAGTAGACAACGATACAAATTTTTTTCCCGACCATTATTCAAAGAAACAGAAGGAAGAAGAGCAACCGGGTCTTGACTTAGGAAATCCTACCTACCCAAGTTGTGAGGAAATCATGTCAGGGGTATTTCAAAGGATTGGAAGGAGATGGACTATGTCGAGTTGGAGAGTCGAGTGAGGTTCCATCGAGGTTCTGATCCGCGACTCTATTATTACATCAAAAATGAAAATTACAAGTTAAAAATATAAATAAAATTACAAAATCCTATGTACGCAGCTTCTGTTGGACTCTTGACTTGAGTTTCATCACCCTATTCTTCAGGTGGGCTCCTGATTTGAAATTTCTTCAACTTGTTGCTTGGTTTTCAATTTCATCACCCTGTTCTCCAGACGGTCTCCTGACTTTCTATTTTCGATCTGTTGACTTTCATTTTCTTCACTTTGTTACTTGACTTTCAACTTTTTTACCTTGTTGCTTGACTTTCAATTTCTTCACCATGATGCTTGACTTTCCATTTATTCACCCTGTGCTTTGGGCGGGCTTCTGAAATCACATCAAAACTAGAAAGAAAATTATCTCAAACAAATATTTTTATAAAGAGATTTCATATGCCAGGAAAGTGAAGTTCCAACACAAGAATTAATTTTTTCCCTAGTTTATCATCAAAGGACTTTTGCAAAAGTCACATCATTATAGGAATCAAAGAGAATGACTCGACTATAAGGTGCGTCTGATAGGAATCAAAGGAATTGACTCGACTAAAAGGTACGTCTTCTAAGGGTCAAGGAGAATGACTCGACTAAAAGGTACGTCTTATAGGAATCAAGGGAGATGACTCGACTAAAAGGTACGTCTTACTAGGAATCAAGGGAGATGACTCGACTAAAAGGTACATCTTATAGGAATCAAAGGTAATGACTCGATTAAAAGGTACGTCTTATAGGGGCCAAAGGGAATGAATCGACTAAAAGGTACGTCTTATAGGAATCAAAGGGAATGACTCAACTAAAAGGTACGTCTTATAGGAATCAAGGGAGATGACTCGACTAAAAGGTACGTATTACTAGGAATAAAGGGAGATGACTCGACTAAAAGGTACGTCTTATAAGAATCAAAGGGAATGACTCGACTAAAAGGTACGTCTTCTAGGGGCCAAAGGAAATGACTTGACTAAAAGGTACGTCTTATAGGAATCAAAGGGAATGACTCGACTAAAAGGTACGTCTTATAGGAATCAAAGGAGATGACTCGACTAAAAGGTACATCTTATAGGAATCAAAGGGAATGACTCGACTAAAAGTTACGTCTTATAGGAATCAAAGGAGATGACTCGACTAAAAGGTACATCTTATAGGAATCAAAGGGAATAACTCGACTAAATGTTACGTCTTATAGGAATCAAAGGAGATGACTCGACTAAAAGGTACATCTTATAGGAATCAAAGGGAATGACTCGACTAAAAGGTACGTCTTCTAAGGGTCAAAGGGAATGACTCAACTAAAAGGTACATCTTATAGGATTCAAAGGATATGACTCAACTAAAAGGTACGTCTTATAGGAATCCAAGGGATGACTCAACTAAAAGGTACGTCTTATAGGAATCAAGGGAGAGACTCGACTAAAAGGTACGTCTTCTAGGGGTCAAAGGGGATGACTCAACTAAAAGGTATGTCTTATAGGAACCAAGGGGGATAATTCGACTAAAAGGTACGTCTTATAGGAATCAAGGGGTATGACTCGACTAAAAGGTACGTCTTATAGGAATCAAAGGGAATGACTCGATTAAAAGGTATGTCGTATAGGAATCAAGGGGAATAACTCGACTAAAAGGTACGTCTTATAGGAATCCAAGGGATGACTCAACTAAAAGGTACGTCTTCTAGGGGTCAAATGGAATGACTCGACTAAAAGGTACGTCTTATAGTAATCCAAGGGATGACTCGACTAAAAGGTACATCTTATAGGAATCAAAGGAGATGACTCGACTAAAAGGTATGTCTTATAGAAATCAAAGGGAATGACTCGACTAAAAGGTACGTCGTATAGGAATCAAGGGGAATAACTCGACTAAAAGGTACGTCTTATAGGAATCCAAGGGATGACTCAACTAAAAGGTACATCTTCTAGGGGTCAAGGGGAATGACTCGACTAAAAGGTACGTCTTATAGGAATCCAAGGGATGACTCGACTAAAAAGTACATCTTATAGGAATCAAAGGAGATGACTCGACTAAAAGGTACGTCTTATAGGAATCAAAGGAAATGACTCGACTAAAAGATATGTCTTATAGGAATCAGGGGAATAACTCGACTAAAAGGTACGTCTTATAAGAATCAAGGGAAATGACTCGACTAAAAGTTATGTCTTCTAGGGGTCAAGGGAGATGACTCAACTAAAAGGTACCTCTTCTAGGAGTGATGGTTCAATTTAAGAAGTGTATCACCCAGTAAATGAAAACTAAAATTCTTGGACAGGAAAGTGTGTCTCCGAGGGATATAAGATGATGAATTTTTACCATGATTTAATTATCAAACCTGTGCAGCAACATTGCTTTCTGTATTTGTAAAAGTTAGAAATTACGAGCCTTGATGTTTAGGCTTTGAAATCCTTGATTTGAAGGTAACATGTGTTCCTGTTTCATGCAAATAAAGGTTGTGAGTTTAAAAACATGGTGGATGGTTTGTGGCTTTGGCTTTCGTGGCAAACGCTCTTGCCTTCATCACATTTAATCTTGCTTCCAACCATTAGCCTGTGTCATTGACTTGCTGCTTCATTGACCAAACTCAGATTATTAAGAGTGACTGAGACAAACACAACATCTCTGCTTTGCCATGCTTCTTAGATAGACCCTTTGGAACCTGGGTATTTCATGAGTTCCCAGACTTATTTGTTGACAAAACTTTCTGCTTGCCTCATTTTGGCTCACAATCATGTCTCTTTCATGTGTTGGCCTTTCTGTCTTGCTTTGTACAATTGAAGAAGCTGGTAGCCAGTTTTGAAATCTTTTCTCACTTGTTTTGACATAGACTTGACTCAAAGACAAGAGAAAAATGACAATGATTTTATTTGGATAACTGACTCAAGAAAAATAAAAATATAACTATAGAAATGAAAGAAATAATAATGAATGTCCCCATTGAAAAAAATGAAAGAACAGTTTATCTAAAAATGACAGTCAACTCTAATGATTATGACATGCATATCGGATTAAACTGCCTGATCTTTCCGTCCAAAACTCTCACAAATTGTTATTGAGTTAATGACCCTGAAAGTGAGTTGCTTTCTTGGGCCAATTGCATTCGGATACCTCATTCGGCTAGTGGCGCCTTGAAGGGTTTTCGCCAACAAGCCTCTCTTATTTCCTTTTATCACCTAACCATTGCCTTATAGTATCTGAGAGGTTTTTTTACCAATAAGATTCTTATTTTCATTTTTCTCAACTCACAATCATCTTACAGTGCCCGTGAGGGTTTTCACCGATAAGACTCTCTCATTTTTATTTATCTCAACTCACCGTCGTCTTACAGTGCCCGTGAGGATTTTCACCGATAAGACTCTCTCATTTTCATTTCTCTCCTGGATCCTTATGCTAAGGAAGACAAGTAGTTCCCAAAATATGTTATCCACATACATTGCATGCTTAGCCTGAGTATTCTCGAAGATTGATCTGAAGGTCTTTCTTTGGTTGTAACTTGGCTTTTGGATAGGGTTAGAAAGAAAGGATGGCATGGGTACCAAATGACACTTGAAGTGGGGTGGGACTTACAACTTTTAGAATCGACTCAAACAATGAGGATCAACTCATGCCCCAATTTTTTTTGACTGGGAAATACTGAATTTTATTTGGTTAGACCGAGCCCTGAGTAGGGCAGCCTATGTATCTCACCCCCAAAAGAGGAGAATCAGGTCACGCGTAGTTCTGGCAGCTTGTTCTTTCACTTGATTCTATTTTTTTTCTTTTGTTGACTCTTTTTCTCTTTGGGACTTTTCTGACTTTATTTTTCTTGAAACTCATCTTTTCTTTCTTTTTCGACACATTTTTTTTTAATTTTGTTGACTCTATCTTGATTCCAAAAGAGGGGTATGAAAGAAAATAACACTAAGGCCCAAATGGGGTAAACAAAGGATGACACGATGTTTGGATAGCAGAATAAAATGCCTTCGTCATATCAATCCTTGAAAATGCAAGTACATATCTTGCAATATGAAAGTGAGAGATGAAGATCATTTGTGAAATCCTTTAAGCATTATCTTTGACTGAGTCTGTGTGTCGCTACTTCTTCATCAAACTCCACCTTTGTTGTACATTCCTCACATTGAATGACTCATGATTTTATGAAGATGATTTTCGTTTTGTTCACGCAGCCACTATTTGACCTAATTGAGCTATGTCTTTGAATTGATGACCAAGTTATTCTTGTGATTCTCAAAGAAATTGCCTTAATTTTTAAAGAAGGTTTCAACTTATCACCAAATGTCTCAGCACTCTACCTATTTCCTCATATGTTCTCTTTTACTAACTCAAACCTCTGATTCAATGTTCATACTTAAACTGGATTTCAAGATCTGGCTGAAAATTTTGGTAGCATGTCATTTCACTAGAATCAACATAAAATGTGATATGTAAAGAAAACAAACAAACAACACAAATTTAAAATACAAAGAAAAAGGGGACAATCTATTTAATTAAAATAAAAGATAGGGTTTAAACATAACGACAAAGGGACACAATAAGATAAATCTCGAACTACAACCCTGAAATAATTTGGGCAATAGAAAATAAAACAAAACATACTACCAGACCTCTTCCTAGTAGGGAGATCGGCGACTTCTAAATTGCTCAACCTAACATCTTAGCCATTGGTTTGCATATCGCATATCAACATGACTAGATCTTTCCTCACTGTCAATGGTCTGCACCATAATTGATTTATCTTGAATCATCTTTTCAATTTCTCTTTTCAAAGCACGACAATCTTCAATATTGTGACCCTGAACATCAGAATGATATGCACATCATACATTAGGATAAAAAATTCTTGAATGTGTGTCAGGAGTATACCCAAGGAGAGGAGTGATCATGCCCTGTTGTACCAATCTCTAGAATAAACTGGCATAGGATTCCCCAATAGGAGTGAAATTATCTTTTTCCTTCCTCTTTTTTGCGAACTCTGACCTCAGATGAAACTTGGATTTAGAGGTTCCTTGGTAAATTTGTGGGGGTCAAGGACGATGTTGAGGGACAGGTGCATGTCATTGTGGATAAGAAGATGGATGAGCATACAATTGTGCATTGTTCAAAGGATATTGAGGAAGTGGAATGGGGTTTCTTGGATTTTGGGGAAAGAAACCTTGTTGCAAGTGGTTATGTGGATCTAATATGTAAGCTCGGGATTGAGGCTGACAGTATTGGTGGGTTGGACCTCTCAAACTCTGCTTTGGCCCTGGCATGATAATAGGTGCGTTTTCCTTGTTCTTTCCTTCAGTTTTCCTTAGTTGATTGCAATGTCGTCCCAAATATTTCACATAATCCTTCTGTCCATCAGGCTCCCAAAATTTTGATGTCTCAAAGCTGGGAGGAAGGTTAATACTTGAAGACATGTCCCAGTTTTTATATGAAACATTTTCATAGCCCATAAGTCCAGGGGAATTTTTCATATCATTTTCTACACTCTTAACTTTCCCAACCACTTTCTCTAGCTCTTCTAGCATGCTAGGCTTCTTAGTAAGAAATTTTGACGGTCCACTTAATTTAACGGTAGGCACAAGAGTATAACAATGATCATCAAGAGTATTGAACATGGAGTCACTAGTGGACTGGGGAAGCACAATAGTTGGATTGATAGCCAAAGTGGAAGTCTTAGTAGAAGGTTGAGCAACAAAAACACAGACGGTATATGGTGCTGTGAATGTGATAGACTTATACTGAGGAGCTAAAGAAAGAGTGGTGGAAGTATTGAGTGTATTTGACGTGGAATGGATTCTGAGGCATGCTGTGGGGCATCAACAACAGTAGGAAACTGACTTTGCAATTTTGGTGGAAGACTCAAGGTATTTGCAGGGTCAAAAGTGGGGAATGGAGGTGGAGGCAATCCACTGGCCCAAGCTCGGTACATTTTCATCATTTGTTGTCTCAGTCTCAAATTCTCTTCCTTTGAACTCTCAATTTCCTGACTCTTTGTTTCATCCATGGTGCCACTCTCTATATCCTTGTTGGACACAACTAAACCTTTCTTGGATTTGGTGTGATATGGAGGACCAGCCAGGAAGCCACAAACCAACCACCATAAACTAACTGAACAAGAGATAGCAAATGCGTTAGAATTCAACACTTTTTTTTCAAAACTTTTTTTTCTTTTTGAAAAGATCACCGAACCCAAGAAGGGCGCCTACGTATCTCACCCCCGAGAGGGGAGAATCAGGTCTGCGTAGTTCGTGAAGTCTTGCCAAAATGGCCAATTGAACTCTTTGTTTTTTTTTTTTTTCTCAAAACTTTAAGAAAAGAAAATAACAATTTGTCAAAACAATTGACGAAAAAATATTTTTTTTGCATTTTTCAGGTTTAAATCCCTATACAAAAAATAAAACTTATGACTACCAAAGAAAAATCTTTTTGGATTTTCAATTTTGAATTTCATATAAATATAAAACTTGAAACTATTAAAGAAAAAACTTTTTTGTGGTTTTTTATTTTAGAAGATGTATATAAACACCTACTCTAAATGAAGAGTGAAGAAAATCTTTTTGGACTTTTCAGATCTATATACAAAATGAAACCTATAATTACCAAAGAAAAATCTTTTGGGGTTTTCAAATTTGAATTTCATATGAAAATGAAACTTGAAACTATTAAAGGAAAATCTTTTTGTAGTTTTCTTTTAAAGAAGTATATGGTACCTGCTCTAATAAAGAGTGAAGAAATTTTTTTTCGATTTTTCAAATAAGATCTATATACAAAATGAAACCTATAATTACCAAAGAAAAATCTTTTGGGGTTTTCAAATTTGAATTTCATATGAAAATGAAACTTGAAACTATTAAAGGAAAATCTATTTGTAGTTTTCTTTTAAAGAAGTATATGATACATGCTCTAATAAAGAGTGAAGAAAATCTTTTTGGATTTTTCAAATAAGATCCCCGAACCAACAATAGGCTGCCTACATATCTCACTCTCGAAAGAGGAGAATCAGGGGTGCGTAGTTCGTCCAGATTGGACAATTAAGGATTAAATGACAAACTAAACCCTGAATTGAGAGACACGACTAAAGACAGACGAATAAAATCTTTTTTGGGTTTTTAATTAGAAACTAACACCAACAACTATGAAAGAAAAAATCTTTTTGATATTTTCGTTATATAAAAATGTACAAAGCTCCTATTGAAAGGAAAAAAAATCATTTTTGGAGTTTTCGAATTGTGAATACTTACTAAAGAAATAAAAGGAAAATCTTTTTAACGTTTTTGATTTTTTGGGAAATGAGTGCAAAAAGTAAAAAAATAAAAATAAAAATTTGAATTGTGAAAAACAAAAGCCTTTTGTTTCACTCTTTTTTTTCTCAACAATTTCTTGCCCACACACTTTGCTTCTAACTCATGCTTTTGCTCAAATCAATCTGTCAAATGACCTCGTTACCCTCAAAGATGCAACATTTAGCACGTAGGGATGCTTTAGAGGTGAATCTCCTACAAAGGGCCACATGGGTCCCGCTAGATCTCAATATGATGCAAATAAGCATGACCTAAAGGTTGACCTACGCTGGGGTTCACTAACAAGGCTGTTCCGGGGAGCGTATGGTCGATAGTGGATGCGCTAGCTTTCCACCGACTCCATACCAGCCGACGGCTCCCCCTCCTAAAAATAAAGGCGACTCAACTATAGGTCGTGTACACATCGTGTACTACAGAACTTGTTGCAGAAAGAATTGACTCGGGTTATGAAAATGATGCCAGATATAAAATGATAACACATAAGAGAAAAATTCTAAACACATAGCACGTAGGCACTAAACAACGATAAATAACTACAAGCAATAACACAAACAATGTCTATACACTCATAATGTCAAAACTAAGCCGATATAACTCCAAAATAATCTCGAATTCTGAAAAGATTCCCCAGCAGAGTCGCCAGAGCTGTCACACCCCTTTTTCGTACTCCAAAAGATTCGTTTTAAGTTTTGAAAGGGTTTTTATTATTAAAGTGACAAAATGAAGAAAAGTTTATTTAGAAAAAGGACTATTTACATTTTTTATTCAGAGTCTCCACTTGGCATAATCCGGTGTGCCAAGTTACCTTTGGAAAATCCTTTTCAAAACTATTTTGACTCTTTTAAAACTAGTTTGCGAACAGAGATTCTGGCTAAGGAATTCTGTTGACCGAGAGGAAGGTGTTAGGCACCCCTCGATCCCGTGGTTCGCCCACGGTCTCTTGGTGGAGCGTATCGGCTAATTCGACACTAAAGATGTATAAACCATATAAACACACAACAATCAAGCAAACAAACACACACCGAAATAAATCCTAAAAATATAATGTTCAGTCCAATTATACAGTCCAAAGTAAAAAAAATGTGAAAAAATATAAATTCTATTCTAACCTATACTAATCCTAAACTGTGCTCCCATGCTCTCCCCGATGCCTCGGGCCTTCACCACGGACGTCCTCCGAGTATAAAATACTTCGGGTCATTTCCCGGATAAAATAATACAAGTACTTCGGGGCATTCCCCTGCCAAATGATACATTTGATCCAACTTTATAAAATAAAACCATTCAACAAATATTTTGAACATTCAACAATCCACAAGTTCTAAATTCGCCTACCCGAACCTACTATTTGCCTACCCGACTCGACCTATCATAATTCTATCACATTCAACATCATCAATGGATCAAAATTAACCCGGATTCAATGAACATTAGTATCCATTTCAAATCAAACAATCTATTCAAATTACTTCATTAACTTTTGATTCCCATCCAAAATCATTTTTAATCATTGTTCCAACATAACAAATCAACGATAATATTTCAGCAATCCATAATCAATATCACTCGACATTCATCATTCACATCATACATAAGAGAAGAAAAAGTCGAGACGATAACAATCAACCACACACAACAATAAAAATTAACTAAGGATAATAATGAGATAAAGAGATGGACCTTAAATTGGGGCTTTTATTCGACCAATTGAACTGATTTCAATGACGAAGGGAACCTCATGGACCAATGAACCACGGACAGACCCCGAACTCGAACCCGAAAATCCCGAAGACAAACCCAGTGATATTTTCGGCTAGTTTTTGTTCGAAGATCAACTGAAACAGAGAAAAATCTGAGTTGTGGCGGTACTGGTGAATTCCCGATAAGAGTCTATAGCTCCGACGAGCTCAGACAGGTCATAAAACAGAGAGTAGATCAAATCTCAGGCGATAGGGATGTTTTTCCAACGAAAAATCTCCGGAACAGCCATCCCACCACGGATTTTCTCTCTCCCGATCTCTGATTTCTCTCTAAAACCCCCTCTCTATCACACAATCCTCTCTCTTCTCTCCTGATCTGTGCGTGTGTGTGAGTACGAGAGTTAGCTGTGCGTCTCCTTGTGTGTGTTCGATTTTGTGAGGTGAAGAAGATGAATTTTTGCGAATTTGCTGTGAGTGTTCTCGTGTGCAAATGGTGAGTGGACTGTTCTCTATGGATGTGAATTGTGTGTTTGTGAGCAAAGAAGAACAAAAAAAAATTGTGTATTCGTATCCCCCCTCATTTCTTGTGGATGATGATGATATATGGTGAGTATATACTAGTGGAACCCGTGAGTGTGATGAATGTCATGCTCAATTCTGTTAAGGGAATATGCTATGGGGTCCTCCTCTTTCTTTTTCAATTCTATTATGATGATGGTATATATATTTCTGTTGGCATATTGTGTGAATGGTGCCTTTGATTTGTTGTAAAAACTTGTGGAAGGGATGGTTAGAAAGGACACGTGGGGCAGGGGTGAGGTGAGGTAGGGTGTGGGGTAGTGTGGTGAGGTATCAGCTTTTAATTGGAGGGGTTGTTAGGATAGGATTAAAACAAGATAATTTTTTTTAAGGATGTTATTTTGTCATTTTATGGAGGGATAATTACATGGTTGAGGGTACACAATAGGATAAAGTAAAATTGAGTAAAAGTGATATCGGGGAGGGACAAAATTATATGTCTACAATTACAATGGTTGAAGAAAACATAAAATAGAAGCGTGGACAATATATATAAATATAAAAATATGTTGAAAATTAAACCTATATAAATAACAAAACAAATAGGAGTCCTAATTTAAGAAAAAAAACTTACCATATTTTAAAGTCCTAATCCATTACCATATTTTAAATTCCTAACCCATATATTCTAGGATTCAAAATTATATATATAATTAAATAATAATTGGAGAAAAAAAGAGTAAAGACGATTTTGTCTATTGTAAAGGTAGTGTTTTAATGAACGGCAACAAAGTTCAAATCACTTTTCTAAGGGTCTTCACACTTTTAATATATTATAGATTATAGATTATAGATATAGATATAAATTATAGATATAGATTATAGATATATTTATTTACCAAATTACGTCCTAATCTGTATATTAAAAAAAATTATGCACATAAGAGTTGATGTTATATATCTTAGATTAGAGATAGGTTCTCTATTATCTATTTTCTCAATATTGATTTTTCTTATTTCATGCCTATAAAATCAGGGACATGTAGGATAATAAAAGTAAGGACAAATGGACTTAACAACTCAAGGGCAAATACGAGCACAAAGTTGAGAAAATTGAAGGATAGGTGTCTTTTAAGTCTTGAATGAAGGATTGGTGATATTGACCAACAGATAAGGTCAAACATTATTAGGAAACTTGATCAAGTTAATTGTGACTTGATTAATATTTTCAAAACTTTCTAATCTTTTCAAAAATACAAATCAACCCAACCCACACCCTCTTCAATCCAAATCAACCACTCTCTCCTCTCTCTCGACAGCTTCTCTCAACTCTCTTCCAACCAACAATTCTGCAAAATTTCTCCCTTCAACCCCCGATGACAAATAGTTGGGCTTCGAGTTCCCCTCTTCAATTCAATCAGCCTGTCTCTCATCCCTCTCTCGACAGCTTCTCTCAACTCTCTCCCAACCAACTGTTCTGCAAATTTCTTATTTCAATCCTCGGCGACTTCAACATCCGACTACAAATAGTTGGGATTTCAGTTCCTTTTCGACTTCAATCGACGTGACAGCCTTGCCCTCCGGCCACAACAGCTTCGAATTCTTCATCGGTCCTTTTCTTCTTTCACAGGTAAAAATTTATGGCCTTTTTAGTTTTGAAGAAAACGAGGAACTTGAGCCAACTTCTCTTATAGTATTGGTTAACAATTTAAATATTTGTTGCACTAATTTGAAATACGGTCTGAATAAAACCCTAATTTCTGGTATTTCTTCTCTTCTCTTCTCTTTTCGAAGTGAATTATGATATTTTGTTGTTAGTTGCATTTTTTTGAAGTTTGATTTTTATTGTTTGTGTTTATAAAAATAAAAGGACAATTTGGTTTGATTTGTTCTATTCTTGTTCTTAGTAAAAATTGTGAAATTGCTGTTTTTTGTTTAACAAAATCGTGCTATTGTTTCCTCCGACAAATTACCCATCTGGTGCAACATATTAACCATATGATGCAACAGATTCATCATATGATGCAACATATCAACCATCTGATGCACCAGAGGAACCATCAGATTATAATTCTGATGCAACATATTAATAATCTGATGCAACAGCTTTACCATATGTTGCAACAGATTAAGCTTCGGATAAAAAATCTGATGCAACTAATTAACCATCTGGTGCAATGAAAGAACCACCAAATTAATGATCTGATGCAACAGATGAACCTCCTGTTGGATAAAATCCTACCAACTCTTCCTACAGGAAAAGTCCAAGACTTGATTTTTCCAACTGATCATTCATCTGCCGCGATAGACGACCCTATGTTGGAAGAAATCTAAACAATATTGACCGTTGATAACTGTTCCAACAGATCACTCATGTGTTGCAACAAATGTGTGACCTTTTGCACAGACCATTCATCTTTCTTAACAGATGAGTGATATGTTTTGTATTGTCGCAACAGATTACTCAGCCATTGCTACGAATTATTTAACTGTTCCAACAGATCACTCATATGTTGCAACAGATGATGTCACAACAGTTGTGTGATCTGTTGAACAGACCATTCATCTGTCTTAAAAGATGAGTGGTATGTTTTGTATTGTTGCAACAGATTACTCATCCGTTGTAACAGTTTGGTTATATGCTGCAATAGATATACTACCTAGTGTAACAGATCGATGATCTATTGTAACTGTTATTTTACTGTTTTGCTTGTTTGATTTATTGTTATTCTTTTTTAACGATGCATTAATCAACAATAATATATTATTTTATGTTCCTGTTAATTTTAGATAATATGGTTCCCAAAAGAACAGAAACCAAATCAAGTCCAAGTAAAGAAACAAGTGAAGAAGCTAGGCTACATCCACCACTCTATGAGCTTTCTTTACAAGCATTATCTCAATCGGGAGAAGAATATGATGAACACGGGGAGAAGGAATATTTTAAAAGAGATGTTGCAGATGCTAATAGCCCTTCCACCGAAGAGCTGGTTAAAGCCTTTACATTGATCTTTATCCTGTGAGAATGCAGTGCGACGGTGCCGCAGATTTAACGGGTGATTTCGTGGTTAAGTCAGCCATGGGAAAATCTTTCGACGCCTTCAGAAAAATACTTCGAGAATAAAATTTGGATGCTTATTTTAGGGACAACTGCTTTGGGAAATATCTTGATTTGTCGGAGGACAACAATGCTCGTTTCCAAATGAAAATGGTATATGAACTTCTCAAGCATAGGTTTATGTATGAAAATAAAGATAAGTTGAATGAGGTGTGGATAAATTATTGTGGCATGCCTGTTTGTTTTGGTTGGAAGGAGTTTGCCATAGTTACTGGACTAAAATGTTATCCACCTTCTCAAGTTATACCTATTCTAACCCAAAAAAGCACCCCGCACACCCAAAAAAGGCAAAGGCAAGTCGTGTGATCATGATGACCTGGTATCCATTGTTGGTCTAAGCTTCAAAAACAAAAATTTGATAGAAGCGTTGAAAGGTAAAGGACTTTCAATGAAGCACAAACAGTCATTGTGCTTGGTTTGGTTTGTACATAATATTCTTTGGGCGAGAGACGTTAACAAAAACATAAGCCTCGATTTAATAAATCTCTACGAGGATCTTAAGGCGTTTAACAGCTATCCATGGGGGTATGAAAACATCAAAATGACTGTCAAATATTTGTTGACTCCGTTAGCGCCAAAGACAGTCAACTTATATGGCTTCCCATGGGCTTTCACGGTAAATGTTTCTTTCTTCTATTATGATATCATTCATTTTTTTCGCTCAATAATAGTTTTAATTTATTGGTGTTATTTTATAGGCTTGGGCGTTTGAAGCCATTCCTTATTTGAGACAACAAGTGAACTACCAGGAAGGAGTTTTCTGTCCAAGAATCTTGAGATGGTTGTCTGCCAAAACTCATAAAAATGTAAAATTTCTTGATCTCTTCAACCCCCCGAAGGATGCAGTAAGTATAATTATAATTATTTTTTTCTTTTAATTAATGTTTTTTGTGAATGATCTAATCATCATTCTAATATATGTAATGATTTATGTTAGAATGTGCATCCGTCGCTAGTTCCAACCAATAGAGAGTTGAAGATGCCATTTTTTTCTTACTTTACGATCTGTGAAAACTTTAGCGGACCCTAAGGTCATTGACAGAATAAAAATAGAATTGTTTGGAGCAACAACCATTACAAGAAAAATAATTTTGGAGGGTGGGCTTGTTGTTGTTGATGGAGCTGTTAGTGGTGGTAGTGGTGCTGCTGTTGGTGCTAATGATGCTCCTCTTATAGTATTTAAAGCAAACCATTATGAGTATGATCATACTGGTTATACAGATTTTGCCTCTCCCAGCGAATATTCTGCATGCAAATGTCAAGACTGCAGGGCGAAACATGATGTAGCGATTAATGATATAAATGCATTAACTACTTCTGTAATGGGATTAACATCTAAGAGGGGTCTCATTCCATCAAAGAGGATTTTATTTTCATCTGCTCCATTAGAGATTAGGGCTAAGAGGAGAAGGAGAGTGATTTCCAAGGCATTATCAGGCATCCAAAAAAGCCAAATTGCAACTCCTCTGTCTGTGTGTTACACTGAGCAACATACAATGTACAAAGGAGAGCAACACGAGCTGAAGAAGGTGAATATATTATATGTCTTCCAACTGACAAAACAAACAGACACATATCTGTTTCAACAGATGACACATCTGCTGAAAATTATCAAACAAATATATACATCTGTTGCAACAGTTGACTAACCTGTTGCACCAGATACTTTATCTGGTGCAACATATGTTTCATCTATTTTAGCAAATCAAACAGCTCTTCATATAACTTTTATTTGACCAACAGACGACCTATCTGCTGCAACAGATGATTCATATATTGCAACGGATGGTTCATCTGTTGGAAATTATCACACAGGGTCTTCCTCATGTAGAAATTTATCTCAACAGTTGATTCATTGTTGCAATAGAAATATAATATGTTTGGGACAATTTAAAATGGGAGGAAGACCTGTTTGATTTGCTAGAAGAGATGAGTTATCCTTTTCTGTTTTGTTGTATCTCCGTGATTAGCATTGACTAATTTTGGCTTTTCAGGTGGATGTAGAAGAAGCTACTGCTGAACAACATTGACAATATGCTACTATTTTTATGGAAATACGGAGAACAGAAAGCGCAGAAACCGTACGCAAGCGACAATGAAGATCCACGACGAGCAAAGCCAAATTCCATAGCTTGAGCCTGTCAAAGAAATCCTTGGCAGTATACTTAAATTTTTGTTGATGTATTTGTTGAGATCTGTACCCATAACAATATTTTTACATTTCATTTATTCGTTGACTTATTTCAGCTAATTTATGAAGGCTTCGATTTATTTTATTTTGTCTACGAATTTTATTTATTCCTTAGATTTGAACTTATTAATTGTAAAGGAATACTAGATTCAAATATTGCAACAGATAATATATATGTTGCAACAGACGACACATCTATTGGAAAATTTGAACAGATTTAGACATATGTTGCAACAGGTAGGTGATCTGTTGGAATTTATCAAACAGGTCTTCCCACTGTTGCAACATATGGAATTTAGATAAAAACATCAAGATAATGCAACAGATGACACATCTATTGGGAAAAAAAAGAACATATTTAGACATATGTTGCAACGGATGGACTTTATCTGTTGCAACAGACGACATATCTATTGGAATAATCGAACAGATTTATACATATGTTGCAACAGGTAGGTTATCTGTTGGAATTTATCAAACATGTCTTCCCACTGTTGCAACAGATGGACTTTAGATAAAAATATCGAGTTAATGCAACAGATTATCAACCTAGTGTAACAGATAAACTATATGTCAGAACAGGTAGGATAACTGTTACAATAGATGGAGAATCTGTTGCATTATAAAAATTCAACTTTCGTTGGACATAAAAAATTGCCACTACGTTTAAAAAGGTTAAAGTGAATTGAAATAAAAAAGGCGCAACCCATCGACGGTGTTCTGTTCAAACACCTAAAATAAAATAGGCATCAAGTAGACATGTTCATTTTAAAGACGTAAAATAAAACAGGCATCAAATGTGTTAGTGTCAGTCCTGACACATTTCGCTGACTTGCCGTCACTTAGCCCCCAACGGTCATTCCCCTCCCCCCATTGTCTTATATATTCATCTTCCTCCTAAAATTTAACCCTAAATTCCCAAATCTTCTTCTTTATCGTCATCTTCTTTTATCTATCCAAATTCTTCAAATTATTACTTTCATTTTTTCCAACTGACCTTGACAATGTCAAGCGCATCTTTCACTATTTTTTGTGATAAAGATTTTTGATATTGTAAGTGCGGTCATGAAGCTCTGTTAAAGACTTCTTGGACTCAACAAAACCCGGGTCGTAGGTTTTTTACTTGTAAGATTTCAAAGGTAATATTTTTTTTATTTAATTAATTAATTAATTATTGACTTGTAATTGTTTTGTAATTATGTTCTCTTTTATATAGAAATTGGGTGGATGCGATTACTTTGATTGGTATGAAGAACGACACCCTTTACAAGTAAATCGTGTAATCTGGGGTTTGTTGAACAAAGTCAAGGCTTTTGAAGAGAAACAAAATCGAGAAAGAAGATACTACATTGTTGTCGTTATTGCTATTGGTTTGGTGTTGTTGGGCACATGGATATTGAAGCCTAATTGCTGAAATTTTCATGGTGGTGTGTGTATTTGCTACTGGTTTGTTGTCGATGAGCACATGGATATTCAAGCGTAACTGTTGGAAAATATAAAAAAGATTTAGGCATATGTTGTAAAATTTAGGTCATCTGTGGAAATTATCAAACAAGTCTTCCCACTGTTGCAACAGATTAGACTTAGATTATTAGATTATTCAAACAGGTCTTCCCACTGTTGCAACAGATTGACAATCTAATCTATTACATTATTAAAAACTCAACTTTCATCAGGAAAAAATTATTTCCACTACATGTACATGTAATAAAGTGAAGGGTGACTTGAAATTAAAAATTTCTATTTCACAGGCTCTTTTATATACACACACAGGTTTCAAGCGTCCAGTTAGTACCCCATAAGACCAGACCTCTTGCAGGTTTGCCACAACGTTGTCGCACAGAAAATTCGTTGGCTCAGCCATTTTTGTGTCGGTCAGCAAACATTTAATGTGTGCAAGAGCGTGCGAGCCGCTCGCTTTAGTGGCATCATCTTTTGGAAGGATCATTCCCCTGTTTCGACCTTCAAAATCCCATGATTTCTTCATCAACACTTCCTTTGGAAAATGATTCATCAGTTTACTCTCCCTCAACAAGATGGGTAACAACACCATCAGTGGCTCCACGAGGAGAAAAAGATCGAAATCGTCAATGAGAGGTACGTTGGAGTCATAAACATTGATCTTTTCCTCCTCGAGTAGTATCTCAACAGCCCGATAATGCATGTTGTTCACGCTAATGACTGCAAGAATTCTTTTTTCCTTGGTCCAGCTCTTGCCGTGTGGATTTGGCCTGTCGTAGATCCCTCTTCTCTTTGGCACCAAGTTCCGCGTATATGTCCACCTTCTTGACTGACCCCTGAACTTCAACAACTTTTGAAGAGGGAGGAATTGCAATTTTTTTTGATTTTCGAGCGGAGAGTACGTCTCTAATTGCTCTTTTCTTTCTCCTAACCAACGTTGTAGGAGTGTGTGGCTCCCTCACCTTCTTGGATGGTATGACACACCTCTTGGATTTGAATTCCTCGATAGCTTTAGAGATAGACTTTACTTTTTCAAAGAGTTTATCTTGTCTGTCCTTGCACTCATCGCATTCGCACTGAGAACACGGGGGTGAAGAGGGGTGAGAGAGACCTATGTAAGGGAGAAAAGGGTTTTTTTCAAACATATTTATTCTTTGGTAGAAGCATCAACATGCCTTCCACCAACACCAACAACTCCACCAGAAGAAGCACCCGGATCTACCTTAGTAAAAGGTTGGTCATGAAGAGCCTCAACATTAGGCTGACCTTGCCTAACTGCTCTTCTTATGGATGTTGCTCCAACCAATTCCTTCTTTATTAACTCCACTGTTGGGTCTGCAATAGTGTCAACATGACCAAGAGTAATATATGAAGTCATCACCGATTCCTCCTCAGTAGGCACGATCCATGGATGCACAACCTATAAAAAAGAAAAAAAAATAGATGCATTTAAATCATATAATATAATAATTTTCACAATTGGGCTATATTTTTTTTTTAAAAAGACCCATCTGTTGCATAGTTTGCAGTATATGTTTAAAATCCATTTGAGTCTGGTTCAGAGAAACAGAGCAACACATGGATAATCTGATGCAAAATATCAATCTGTTGCAACAGCTGCACAAGATGGGTAATCTGTTATGCAATAGATGATCTGTACGTCGCAACAGATGAACGATGTGTTATCAGACTAAACATTTGTTGCATAATTTGCAGTAGATGTGTTATCAGACGTTGATCCACTTTCACTCTCTTTTCTTTTGGGAGACATGTTTTACCTACAGACAAAGAAAAACAAAAATTACATTACAGTTGATGTATGCATAGATTTTAAAAAATACATTATAAACACCACAAATACCGACACACCAACAGCCACTACCACAAACGCCACCAACTAATGCCAACAAACAAACAAACACCATGAATACCAACACCACCACAAACACCACCAACCAATGCCACCACCGGTGACACCACGACGATCACAAACACCACCACCACTACCACCAACACCATCCAACTATACCACGATAGTCAATGAAACACTGCGACGAAAACTAGGGATTTCTCGAGTTCTTCCAATGATTTTACCATCAAAACTCAAAATTGTAAATCTATTCTCGAAGATAATACAACTAAAAGTTTTATTTTTCATCATTAACTTAAAAACCCTTATTTTTTAGAGAAAAAAACAAATATAGAGCTCTTCTCGAACTCTGTTGCCTACGAAGATAAAGAAAACGACTGATAAAAGAAAGAATGATGTCGAAAATAACACCTATGTGGTCGTAAATGAGAAGAAAAGCAATCTGTTGTGGAGGGTTGAGCAAATTTGTTGAGTAGTTGTTATCTGTACTGTATTGTTGAGTGAGAATGAGAGAGAAAGAGCCAGGCCTCGAGATTTGAAATGATGAAATGTTTTGTATGGGTTGATTTGTATTTTGGAATAGAATAACAAGTAGTTTTGAAAATGTTAATTTGATTCGAAATGATCTTAATTATTTTTAACATCATAAAATATATGCGTAATTTTTAAAATCATATAAAAACAATTGAAGTTCAGTTGACCAAGTACTCTAGGAGGTGACCCTGTGAAAACTCACCCCTGGTCCTAGATTAATCAATTTAGGAGTCTAACATATGAACTCAATTGAAATTGTAAAAAACAAATGTTCAACATGTTGCGTCAGATTTCTCATCTGTTGTAAATTATCAATCAGATTAGGTAACAATAGATTACGAATCTGATGTAAATTATCAAACAAATTATGTCATCTGTTGCGACAGATTACCCATCTGTTGTAAATTATCAAATGGATTGTCATATGTCGCAACAAATTACCCATATGTTGTAAATTATCAAATAGGCGCTGCCATCTGTTGTGGCTGACCCTATGAGAACTCACCCCTAGTCCTAGATTAATCAATAGTTTACCCTATGAGAACTCACCCCTAGTCCCAAATTATTCAATCAAGGTATTAGTACCCTAGTCCTAGATTAATCAATTAAGGTATTAGTCTAACATATGAGGTAGTAAGAATCGGTTCGGCTCAGAGTGATCGATCTCCGATCTGATCGGGAGGAACGCAATACCGTTTCATCATGCAATTGACAAAAAACTCAATTGAAGTTGTAGTTGACCCTATCAGAACTCACATTCAATTAAGGTATTAGTCTAACATATGAACTCAATTGAATTATATATAAACAAATGCTCAACCTGTTGCAACAGATATTTTTTCTGTTGGATCAAATCAAACAAATTATTAATCTGTTGCAATATATTACACATCTATTGTAAACTATCAAACAGATTAAGTCATCTATTGCAATATATTACCCATCTGTTGTAAATTATCAAATGGATTGAGTTATATGTTGCAATAGATTACCCATCTGTTGTAAATTATCAAATAGGCACTGTCATCTATTGTAGTTGAAATTATGAGAACTCACCCCTAGTCCTAGATTAATCAATTAAGGTATTAGTTGGACATATGAGGTAGTAAGAATCGGTTCAGCTTAGAGTGATCGATCGACGACTCTTGTCGGGAGGAACACAGTCCTGTCTCATCATGCATTTGCCAAAAGACTCAATTGAAGTTGTAGTTGACCCTATGAGAACTCACCCCTAGTCTCAGATTATTCAATTAAGGTATTAGTTGAACATACGAGGTAGTAAGAATTGGTTCGTCTCAGAGTGATCGATCGATGACTCTTGTCGGGAGGAATGTGGTACCGTCTCATCATGCAATTGCCAAAAAACTCAATTGAAGTTGTAGTTGACCCTTTGTGCTCATTCACCCATCCCTAATTCCACCTAGATCAATGTAGGTACTATTATTAATCTTAACATTAAGTTAATGAGAACACATTTCAACTCAGAGTGATCGATCGACGACTCAGGTCGGGATGAACGCAATACTAACACCATGCAAATGCAACGACTCAATTGGATTTGTAATTGACCCTGTAAGCTCATTCATTCATCCCTCGTTCCACCTAGATCGATGTAGGTACTATTATTAGTCTTAACATTAAGTTAATGAAGAGCTCATTCTTTCATCCCTAGTTCATCCTAAATCAATTGCAATGAAATTCGTTGCAACAAACAACTGAGCCATTGGAGAATTTCACATAGATAACAATATCTGTTGCAACAGATGACATTTCTTATTTAATTATCAAATAGACATTTGCATCTGTTATGACGGATGACTGAGGTATTGGAAATTTCCAAACAGCTATTGATATCTGTTGTAACAGATGACGTTTCTGATTTAGTTATCAAATGACATTTCCATCTGTTTTCACAGATGACTGAGCTGTTGGGATTTCTTAAATAGATATCTAAATCTGGTGCAACAGACGACATATCTGTTTGAAAATCTTTTTGTTTTCTTTTAATTTTAAAGCAAGCTACTGTCCGAGTAGATAAAGTAGTACTACTACTAAAGGCGGTAAAAAATGTTTCTTGGATAACTCAAAAATCTCATTGAGTAGTCTTGTCCTGTCTTTTCAATGTCACCCGTTTTCTTCCTCGTGCCCCTCAAATTATTAGTGAATATTAATTAATGAATATTGAAACCCCTAATACTTCTTCCTTTTCATATTGACTTGGCACTCCCATCAAGAAAATATTAATTAGGAGTTTATTTTACTACCAAATTAGCCTTATTAATTATGCTTTGTAAATATAAATTTGAATAAATACACTTTGTTTAGTCATTTAATATTAAGGGTAGTACATCTAGAAATTAGAATTATCTCATCTCTCCCCTCCTCTCCTTCAGCCCTAAATCTCTCATCTTTTTTCTTTCTATCCTCTTTAGGGTTATCATAGCCTTTTTTTTCTCTGCTCTTTCTAAAATTTTTTCGTTCGGATCTAAACCGATCGATATCCATATCTTATATTCTTTGACCGAAATTGTTGTTTTGACCCCCTTTTGACATTGTATGATATAATTCACTATTGCTCTTTCATTCTCGTCTTCTTCTGGAAACTTTATTTACATCTTTTTGTTTATTTAATTACCATTTTCCCATATCATATTTATTTAAAAAATTTGAAGGAACTTTTAATTGTTGAATAAACATACCGAGAATTTTTATTATAAGATGCGAAAAAAAGTCATCTGTTGGGAGAAGTTTAAAAGCCTTGTTGGTAGTATTATTTTTTTTATGTATTTTGTTTGTTTCTTTGTTGTTGATACTGTTATTGATGTTGTTGGTAGGGCTGACATTGATGGAACTTGTGGTGTGGTGTTGTTGGTGGGTTTGGCATTGTTGGAACTTGTGGTGTGGTGTGGTTTAGACGGTGGATGCTTCTTAGCTTAAAAATAGTGGAGTCCAAACAATCAACACAAGGAGTAAGGGAGAAAAAAAATAAAAAGTTTAAAGTGAATAAGAAGAGAAGAGTTGGTTACCAAAATTTAAAAAATATGTGCTGAGTGGGAATTGAACTCAAGACCAAAAGAAATAAATAGCCTTAAGCACCCATAAACAACAACTAGGCTAACCAAACAACTCTTACTGTGGGTGCTCACTGATTAGATTATATACGTTTTTTTCTTTATTTCCACATATATATATAAAGTTCGATACGAGTTCAATCTGTGCTCGCGCACCCGGAGGACTCCATGTGGGTCCGTCCTTTGTTGTTGATGGTGTTGGAACATAGGATGTATGCTTTTTTGTAGTTGATGATGTTGTTGGAACAAATGTTGTTGTTTTCTTTGTTGTTGATGTTTTTTATTTGTTGTTTGTAGTTTATGCTGTTGTTGATGTTACAACAGACGGAGCAACTGATGGAACAAATCAAACCACTAGCAAGGCTACTATGTATTCCAACAGACT
Organism: Capsicum pubescens; assembly: GCA_030864215.1. Lineage (NCBI taxonomy): Eukaryota > Viridiplantae > Streptophyta > Magnoliopsida > Solanales > Solanaceae > Capsicum > Capsicum pubescens. Next base: position 340,144,288 of record CM061538.1, read on the forward strand.
CCATATCTGTTGCATCAGACTCCATATCTGACGCAACAGACTCCACATCTGATGCAAACTATCCGAAATTTATGTGTTGTGTGTGTTACTTAAATAAAATTGGTGACTTTATTAATATGTAAATTAAAAAAAATGGATCTAAATACAATATTTTATCTATTTGTTGTATTTTTGAAAGAAACAGATTGGTAATCTGTTGTAAAATATATTCCACCTGTCAGATAACTTACAACATATGGACAATCTGTTGCAACAGATGTATATATCAGTTTACTTTTCCATCAGCTGTGGCGTCTGTTGCAACTTGCTAATCATCTGTTTATTCAATTTCATCGAGAGCAATAGATTTTTCTAAACACTTCTTGGCCAAACTCAATTTTCTCTTAGACTGCTTTTTTTTTTTCTTTGCATCCTTTAAGCTGGCCTCCAAATTCAATTTTTGCCCTCAATCCAATAGCAAAAATTTAGTTTGGTTGAAGGATACAAAGAAAAAAAGAGAAGCAATCCAAGAGCAAAAATTGAATTTGGCCAAAAAGTGTTTAGAAAAATCAATTGCTCTCGACGAAATTGAATAAACAGATGACTAGTAAGTTGCAACAGACGCCACATCTAAAGAAAAAGCAAACTGATATATCCATCTGTTGCAACAGATTGTCCATATGTTGTAAGTTATCTGACAGGTGGAATATATTTCGCAACAGATTACCAATCTTTATCTTTCGGAAATACAACAAAAAGATAAAATGTTGTATTTAGATCCGTTTTTTTTCGAATTTACTTATTAATAAAGTTACCAGTATTATTTAAGTAACACACACAACACATAAATCCCGGATAGTTTCAGTAATATTACATTAAATCCCGGATAGTTTGCTAATTACATTTTATCCCGGAATTTCAAATTGTATGCTATGTATCACTAGTAAATATGAATCCGGAATTTTATGTAATTTTTTAAAACATTAAGGGATATTGTTATGGTGTCTTAAATATGAGATTTGTGTAATTTTTCCTTTTAAGGGATATGAACAGTCGTGGATTTTTGTTTGACTAAGTTCAGTCCCTTTCAATTCTCAATCATTTTATAAATAGATCCCTCCGGCCTCCTCACTCACTCTCACTCACTCTCGTTCATTCTACTATACTTACACTACTAATATGTCAGATCCAGATTTGTACAAGAAGGTTCATATCGAGTCCTTGCAGGAATTTCAAAGGCAGTTTGATGAACTCCAGAGAGATTTGGCCGACTTCCGAGCAAGGCTGAGGAGGGCCCTGCTGCTGTCGGATGAAAATTGTCAGGTTGACAATAATAATAGTTATAATAATAATAATAATAATAATAATAATAATAATTAGGTTATGTTTTTTCTTTCTTTTAGCGTATGTATTTCCCTTTTTTATATCCGATCTACCTACAAGGGATTCAAAAAAATCCATGTATATGTTTGGTTTGGTTTGGTTGGTCGATTTTGAATTTTTAATTCTTATTCAATATTTAATTATCATTCTATTTATTCCCTATTCAAAACATGTCGGCGGTTGGAGTTAGGGATGCGGTCATGATGAGAAATTCTCCTAAAGTTGATTCGTTAATAAATAATAAGGAACTAAATGATATTATAATCGTAAAAGAAAGATTATTTAATTTTAAACAAGTCACAACATTGGATTAATTTAATTAAGATATATATATGATGATATGATTTTTAAGAAAAAAGTTAATGAATAGTCGTGACTGTGACTTTTGTCTAAACATATTCAACGAACAAACAAAAACAAAAAACGCTTCTGATGCATCAAATTCCTCATTTGTTGCGACTTATAAATCAGTTAGAAGAAATCAAAAAAGCTCCTTAAACAGATGATCGATTTATAGCAACAGATGGTATATCTGTTGAAACAGATGGGTTATCTGATGCAACAGATATACAATCTGTTGCCATAACTCAGTTAATAAAAATGGTTATTAAAGAAACGGAAAGATTAAGTCACCACTAGCTTGATTTAATTAAGTCATTTCTTTTCACAGAAAAGAATAAGGAAATAAATGTTAAACACAATTTAAACTGTAAGAAACTCACCAAAAATATTCTTGTTTTTAAATCTTCTTTATTAATTTATATAATTAAAAAGTCAAAAAATTTGGATGTCATGAAGATAATTTTTTTATTTTATAAGATATATATATTATATGTTGCAACAGATATATTATCTGATGCAACAGTTGAACTATTTATTGCAACGGATGATATATCTATTGTAATAGATGATTTATCTGATGCAACAAATATATAATCTGTTGTGCAACTCAGTGTAAAAAATAAACGGTTGCTGGAAAGAACTAATTATTTTAATAATTATAAAGCTAAGCTTCAAGCTGAAAAGTCATGACTTATCACAATATTGCTTAATTTAATTAAATCATAACTTTTTACAGTAATCAAGAATGTCATTAATAAATGGAGGTGAACAGTTGTGCCTTTAAATCTGCTTTATTAATTTATATAATTAAAAAGTCAGAAAATTTGGATGTCATGAAGATAATATATTTTTTAAAAAAATATATATATTATATGCTGCAACAGATATATTATCTGATGCAACAAGTTATCTATTTGTTGCAAATCATGATATATCTATTGTAACAGATGATTTATCTGATGCAACAAATATATTATCTGTTGTCCAACTCGGTGTAAAAAAAAATGGTTCCTGGAAAGAACTAATTATTAATAATAATAAAGCTGAAAAGTCATGACCTATCATAATATTGATTAATTTAATTAAGCCATAACTTTTTACAGTAATCAAGAATGTCATTAATAAATGGAGGTGAACAGTTGTGCCTTTAAATCTGCTTTATTAATTTATATAATTAAAAGGTCAGAAAATTTGGATGTCACGAAGATAATATTTTTTTTAAAAAATATATATATATATTATATGTTGCAATAGATATATTATCTGATGCAACATGTTATCTATTTGATGCAAATCATGATATATCTGTTGTAACAGATGATTTATCTGATGCAATAGATATATTATTTGTTGTCCAAGTCGGTGTAAAAAAAATGGTTCCTGGAAAGAACTAATTATTAATAATAATAAAGCTGAAAAGTCATGACCTATCATAATAGTGATTAATTTAATTAAGTCATAACTTTTTACAGTAATCAAGAATGTCACTAATAAATGAAGGTGAATAGTTGTGCCTATATATCTGCTTTATTAATTTATATAATTAAAAAATCATAAAATTTGGATGTCATGAAGATAATATATTTTTTTAAAAAAATATATATATTATATGTTGCAACAGATATTTTATCTAATGCAACAGATTATCTATTTGTTGCAAATCATGATATATCTGTTGTAACAGATGATTTATCTGATGCAACAGATATATTATTTGTTGTCTAAAACAGTGTAAAAAAATGATTCCTGAAAAGAACTAATTATTAATAATAATAAAGCTGAAAAGTCATGACTTATTGATTAATTTAATTAAGTCATAACTTTTTACAGTAATCAAGAATGTCATTAATAAATGGAGGTGAACAGTTGCGATTTTTTGCCTAACTCATTCAAGTTCAATCCTTTATAAATAGGTCCCTCCTTACTCAATCGTTCATTCTACTACACACTATTTATTCCTCGCTCTTGTTACCCCTTCAACTACTTTCTCTTCAAGGGCTTGATAGCTTTTTCCTGTCTCTGGTAAGTTTTATTCTTGATTTTTGTGTAAATATACGTTGTATTACATTACATTACATTTGAATTCTTTCTTTTGTTTACTTTTGTATTTATGTGTGTGTTCTGTTAAATTATGCGTTTTTTAGATATGGATGATCCTGTGTGGGATGTCTCTATTTTACGAGACGCCATGAGGGAACTGCAGAAGGAGGTTCATGACCTGCATTGGGAGTTGGCCGCCGTTAGAGTAAGGATCCTGCGGGAGATCCGCAGGCTGCGGAGGGCGCTGCTGCTGCCCTTTGAAGATTGGTCGGCTGGCCATACAAATAATAATGATGTTAATAATGATGATAATAATAATTAAGCTTTTTTTTCTATTACCTATGTATTTTTGTTTGTTTGTTTTATAAAAAATTATGTTTGATGCACTTGACTTTTTATTTCTTATTTAATTTTCGTGCTGTCTATTTCTATTTCTTAACGAATGACATGTCTATAATTAAGGAATAATTTGATTCCAGTATCAATAGCAAGAACATATGAGTTATTTGTTAGGTTTTGTGTGTGACAGGAGCTGTATTTTGTTGTTCTAAACATATTAGTAATCTGATGAGACAGATTATTTATCTGTTGAAACAGATTACTAATCTGGTGCAACAGAATACCCATCTATTCGACTCATAATCATATTACGGGCACCTTGAACCCTTAAACATGAATCCAACATTAGTCTACTGTTACAACAGAACATTTATCTGGTGCCGCAGATAATGGATCTGTTTAAACAGATTGCTCTTGTATTGCATTCATGTTCGCGTGCAAACTATTGTTGAAAAAATAACACACTAGCAGTTACCCAGATTCAACTAAAAAACATAATCTGACTTACCAAAGTCTCCTCTCAAGTAAATTCCAAAGTTGAAAGTGATTTACGAAATAAAATTTGACATAAGAATTTGGTCAAAGAGCAGCAGTTGGGGTAACAACAACAATGGTCAACAAGAAGAATATGAAGTTGATAATGAAGTATAAGATGATGATAATGAATCAGAAGATGATGAATAAAGCAACAACAACAATGAACAACAAATATCGCGAAGAGAGAGAAAATAACAACGGATGAGGAGAGAGAAAAAGACGCTTTTTTCCCCTTCATTCCCCGTTATATATTAACTAAAATTTGAATCAAAGTGTGAATTTAAAAACTTGTGGGTTATTTTGAAATTTTCCAAACTTTCTTAAACCATAATGAAGTAATTGTCAGCTCTACTCAATTATAAAGACTTGTGTCACTTGCACCTCATTTTAAAACTCTTTTGTCACCTGTGACCCAAACCCCCACAAAGTTGAATTGTAGAGTAAATATCTATAATCTATAATCTATATCTATAATCTATAATCTATATCTATAATCTATAATTTATAATCTATCTATTTATATCTATATCTATAATATATTAAAAGTGTGAAGACCTTTAAAAAAGTGGTTTGAACTTTTTACCCTTCATTAAAAAACTCTATAGTAGACAAATTCGTCTTTTCACTATTTTTTTCAATTAATAATTACTTAAATATTAATTGTTTACTATTTTCTTTTTTAATTATTACGTGAAGATTCTTTGCTAAATCTTTTTATTTAGGATATTAAAGTTCAAACCTAATTAGAATTCTATACTATTTCCTTTTTTGTAGCACCTCCTTAAATTTTTTCCTTTTATTTAGGTCATTAAAGTGAATTAAATTTGTACCTTTTAAATCATAATAAATAAAAGTCCGTTTAGGTTAGAAATCATATCGATAAAAAATCTAATAATATAAAACATATGTTTATTAGCGGTGATTTGACACCGAAAAGTACTAGAGAAAAATCTTTCGCTTGATAAGAAATTTATATTTATATTTATATTTATTTATAATTTATATTTATACTATATTAAAAGTGTGAAGACCCTTAGAAAGTGATTCAAACTTTTTGCCCTTCATTAAAAGTCATTATTTTAAACAAAATTATTTTTACTATTTTTCTCACATTATCCATTAATTTCATTATGTTAATGTAATTTAATTTTCTTTCCATATTAATGTAATTTTATTTTCCTTTATATTTTAAGTACAGATTCCCTGTAGGATTCGTGTGAGAGTTTTCTTTTTTAGTGTGTCCTACTACACTTTGGGATGGAAATCCTCTTAGGTGTAGAAATCCAATTAGAAATATTTCTTTATATGTGACTTTTGCCTAGAATTTTAGAAGAAAGAACTTAGGTAACCTTTTTTTGACACTTCAATGTCATTGAGACCTCTTCAAACTTAAAAGGTGATGTTACGTTCTACTAGACAACTTACGCTTACATTAATGGCTTTAGACTATGTTATTGAATTATATTATTTTTATATATTTTACTTTTAATTTGCTTCTTGATGTATGTATTTTGAATAAAATTTTGTACTTTGATTGTAGTATTGGATTTATATATGAGAATTTGTAGACCACAAAGTGATATTTTCTTTCAATCATTTGTTGTAGAAACTAATTGAATAAATGCAATTAAATTTTCAATTCGAGAATCATAAGGCATCAGTGGATGAAATCTTCGTTCTGCAATTCTGGTACGTATATACTTCAAGAATGTCGGAAACATGAGACCATAGACTTTTGTAATATTTTTTTTTCCGTTTAATTGTGTATTTCAGATGTTCGTGCAGATAAATCCCAAAGCTACTCAAGCCTTTGAGAATACTTGAAGATAGAATTATAGTAAATTTTCTCTTCTTGGTTGTTAGATTATTTTATTTTAATATATTTACTTTTGGTTTGTGATGTCTATATATATTCTGTATAAATTTTTGTACTTTAATTGTGTTATGAAATTTACATATGTTAATTTTTCTTCAATCACCTATTGCAGATACTAATTAGATAAATACAATTAGAATCTCAATTTGAGAATCGTATGGGGAAAGGTCCAATTACAAAGGCCTATTATACGCAACCATAATATTTAAAATTATCTTATGAAATTATCGACATATAACATATGATTTGACTTTTTTGTCCTTAAGATTTTATTCTTAAGTAAATTCTTATTCTATACTTAATATTCTATAGCATGATATGTATATTTTTTGATTTAGAAATATGATAGATTATGAGTTTTCAATTAATTTGTAAAATAAGTATGTCCTCTAGATTTTCGTTTTAAATTAGGATTATCTGTCGTTCAATAAATTAATGCTAATGTGATGTTGGATTTTGCTTTGGCGCAGTTTGCCTTCCTCTTGGTAATAGAATGTGACTTGCTTATTAATGTCCTATGTTTAGCCATGTGATCCATCCCTTTGTTGTGTTTAGGTTAATAGGAAAGAGAAATCACTTTAACAAGTTGTGTATATATACATTTTGTGAGAAAATTGACGATGCAATTCAATATTTATTTTAATTATCATGGAGATCTTTCAAGGCCAATTTTAGTGTTCATCTGTATGATATGGGTTTAATAAGTAACTCAATCTATTACATAAAAGATTAGTTTGTTCATTCATAATAAAATTTATATCTTTTACATAAAATTTCGAACGTACTTTAATTTGAGAATTTTTTTTATAAAGGTTAGATCTAATCATATTGTTCTAATATCTCAATTATTATAGTTTTATATTGTTTTATTGTAATTTATGTTTTTTTTTCAAGTTTATATTGTAGATGAATGTTCGGTTGAACTCTGAGAATTTTTTTGTGTAAAAGTTAGGTGTAATCATATTATTCTAATAGCTCTATTATTGTAGTTTTTGGTTTGTACTATTGTTGTTTTTTCAGCTTATTCTTCTTAATATAGGTGCTAGATGAACGTTCGATCGAGGTTTGATGATTTTTTGTGTAAACATTAGATTTAATCTCATTGTTCTGATATCTCAATTATCGTATTATTTTGTTGTAGTTTGCAGGTGGTAGATGAATGTTCAATGGGGTTTTGAGGAGTATTTTTTTCCGTAAAGATTAGGTTCAATCGTATTGTTTTGTTGTAGTTTCTCATCTATTACTATTTGTTGTTTTTATTATCATCCATTATGTAATATCCATTATGTTTTTATTCTCCTGATGTGGTCACTGGTACGTTACAGATCTTCTATTTACATGTTTATGCCTTATTAGATCCAGGAGCTACTCTGCCTTTTGTAACTCCTTACATAGCATTCAATTTCAAAGTCAGACCAAAAATCTTAACAAAACCTTTCTCAGTTTCTACCCCAGTGGGTCAGTTTATCATAGCCCGGCGGGTATACATGAACTAGACGGTTATGATATCTCAGAAAGTCACTTCAGCAGACTTAGTAGAGTTAGAGATGATGAATTTTGACGTCATTCTCAGCATGGATTGGCTCTATTCATGCTATGTCTCAGTTGACTATAGAAACAGAGTTGTTTATTTTTAGTTTCCAAATAAACCAGTCCTTGAATGGAGGGGTAGTACTACAATGCTTAAGGGTCAGTTGATTTCATACCTTAGAGCGAGAAGAATGATATCCAAGGGATATATCTACCATCTTGTTTGATTCAAAGACTCTAGTTCAGAGACTCTCAACCTTGAGTCAGTTGCAGTAGTAAATGAATTCCCAAATGTATTCCTTGTAGATCTTCTCGGAGTTCCTCCCAAAAGGGAAATTGACTTCGGAATAGACCTTCTACAAGATACACAACCTATTTCTATTCTTCCATACAGAATGGCTCCAACTGAACTCAAAGAGTTGAAAGAACAGTTGAAAGATCTCCTAGATAAGGGATTCATCAGGCCTAGTGTTTCCCCATGGGGTGCACCAGTTCTATTCGTGCATAAAAAGACGATTCTCTTAGAATGTGTATTGACTACCGTCAGTTGAATAATGTCACAGTCAAGAATAAATATCCACTTTCTAGAATCGATGACTTGTTCGACCAACTTTAGGGTGCCAGTTATTTCTCTATGATAGACCTCAGATCTGACTATCATCATCTCAGAGTCAGAGAATGTGATATTCCAAAAATAGTTTTCTGAACCCGATATGGTCACTTCGAATTCCTAGTCATGTCATTTGGTCTTACCAGTGCCCCAACAACTTTTATGGACTTGATGAACCGAGTGTTCAAGCAGTACTTAGACATGTTCATCATAGTCTTCATTGATGACATTCTTGTCTACTCCCATACCAAAAGTTATCTTATAGACCACCTCAGAATAGTATTATAGACTCTTAGAGCCCATCAGTTTTTCACCAAATTTGGTAAGTGCAAGTTTTGGCTAAGGTCAGTAGCTTTCCTTGGTCATATTATTTTCGGCGATGGTATTAGATTTGATCCTCAAAAGACTGAAGCGGTGAAAAACTGGCCTAGACCCATTTCTCCATCAGATATCAGGAGTTTCTTGGGTTTGGCTTGCTATTACCGATGGTTTGTTGAAGGGTTTTAGTCTATTGCATCCCCCATGTCCAGATTGACTCAGAAGAAAGTTAAGTTTCAGTGGTTAGATTCTTATGAGAAGAGCTTTCAGGAGTTGAAGACTCGACTCACTACAACCCCCGTTTTGACTTTGCCAGATGGTTCAGATGGGTTTGTTGTGTACTGTGATGCATCCAGAGTAGGGTTGAGTTGTGTCTTAATGCAGAGAGGTAAGGTCATAGCCTATGCCTCAAGATAGCTTAAGCCTCATGAAAATAATTACCCTACCCATGATCTTGATTTAGCAGCGGTTGTGTTTGCCTTAAATATTTGGAGGCATTATTTGTATGGGGTGCATGTGGATGTGTTCACAGATCACAAAATCTTACAGTATGTATTTTCTCAAAAAAACTTGAACTTGCATCAGAGAAGGTGGTTAGAGTTGTTAAAAGATTATGATATGAGTGTTTTGTATCATTCGGGAAAGGCCAATGTAGTGGCTGATGCACACAGTAGATTTTCTATAGGTAGTGTTGCTTATGTTGAGAATGGTAATAAGAAGTTAGTTCAGGAAGTTCATCAGCTTTTCAGATTTGGTGTCCGTTTAGTTGATTTAGCTGAGGGTAGTGTTTGGGTTCAGAATAGTTCAGAATCATCTTTCGTTTTCGAAGTGAAAGAAAAATAAGATAAAGATCCCAATCTAGTCAAGTTAAAAAAGTCATCCAGAGATCAGAAGGTGGAGGTTTTCTCCCAAGGGGGAAATGGTGTGTTGCGTTGACAGGGTAGAATGTGTGTGTCGTGTGTTGATAGTTGAGACAATGAATTCTTGCAGTAGTGCATGGTGCGCTTTACTCTATTCATCCAGGGGCCACTAAGATGTATCGCGATTTGTGGGAGATCTATTGGTGGAGTGGAATAAAGAGAGATATTGCAGAGTTTGTAGCTAAGTGCTCTACATGTCAGCAGGTTAAGATTAAGCACCAGAAGCCTAGTAGGTCCATACAAAAGTTCTGTATTCCCACTTGGAAGTGGGAGAAAGTGAATATGGACTTCGTGACAGGTTTTCCTCGTACTCGTCGTCAGCATAATTCTATTTGGGTCATTGTAGATAGGATGACCAAATCAGCCCATTTCTTACTAGTCCATACTTCTTATTCAGCCGAGGACTATGCCAAGCTCTATCTCAGAGAGTTGGTTAGGTTTCACGGTGTTCTATTACATATCATTTTAGATAGAGGTACCCAGTTTACCTTTCATTTTTGGAAGGTTTTTCAGAAGGGTCTTGGTACCCAAGTTCGTCTCAGTATAGCCTTCCACCCTCAAATAGATGGTCAGGCAGAAAGGACCATTCAGGCCCTTGAGGACATGTTGAGAGCATGTGTAGTTGACTCTAAGGGCAGTTGGGATGACCACTTGCCTTTGATTGAGTTCGCATATAATAATAGCTATCATTCTAGTATTCAGATGGCTCTGTTTGAGGCTCTTTATGGTAGGAGATGTAGATCTCTAATTGGTTGGTTTGAGGTAGGTGAGGTAGTAGTAGTAGGGCCCGACTTGGTGTTTGATGTCTTAGAGAAGGTTCAGTTGATCATAGAAAGGCTTGGGGCAGCCCAGAGTCGACAAAAATTGTATGCAGATGTGAGGAAAAAGGATCTCGAGTTTGAGATTGGCGATTTTGTGTACCTAAAAATCTCTCTCATGAAGGGAGTGGAGAGGTTTGTCCATAAGGGGAAGCTCAGTCCCTGATATGTCGGTCCTTATAGAGTTCCTAGCTGTTTTGAAAAGGTAGATTATGAGCTTGAGTTGCCTTCAGACCTAGATTCAGTGCACCCTGTATGCCACGTCTCCTTGATAAAGAAGTGCATTGGAGACCCAACAATTGTCGTTCCTTTAGAAAGAGTAAGCATTCAAAATGATCTCTTTTTTTGAAGAGGTCCCAGTCCAAATCCTTGATCGTTAGATTCGTAGACTAAAGAACAAAGAAGTTCCCTTGGTCAAAGTTCTTTGGTGGAACCAGTTCATCGAGGGAGATACTTGGGAAGCAGAAGCAGATATGCAGACCAAGTATCCTCACCTCTTCTCCACAAACTCAGACTCAGCTTGAGGTAACATTCTTTCTTAGATTTACTCAGTTCCATGCTCAGTTACAGTTACAAACTTGGTATCAGTTACCATTGCATATCATCTTCATGATAATCATGCATTCATGAATCAGTTTCAGTCACGTATTTTATTCTTCAGTTATGCATGTTCAGTATGTAAACTCATGTCTATTAGTATTTCTTAGCTTAATCAATCTCATTCGAGGATGAATGTTTCCAAGGGGGAGATATTGTAATACCCCGTATTTCCCTAGCTCAGTTTAGCTTTCAGTACACCAGAATTTCTATATAAAATTTTCAATACACTTAGAATTTTCTAGTTTAATACTTACCAAAGTATAGGAAATTTAGTCAGCTTTCCAACGATATAAAATTCGCCCAAATCTGATATCCAGGTGAGAAGTTATGACACTTTTAGTGAAAAAGTATGTCAAATTGAGAAGCACCGCATCGCGGTGACAGGCCAAACGACATTCGTGAGTTTACAGTGAAACACAGTGATTCCATCACGTCGTCGTTAAGTTTCAGTTCCCAATTGGCATTTTCCAGTGTGTCAACGCGATAACGATGTGTCGCGCTAGTGAGCCATTTTGCAATTGTCACTTTCCAGTGAGACTCCGCGATACCTCCGCATTGCGCCAATGTACAATTTCGCACTCGTCCTTGGACAGTAATAGCCGACAAAATCCAGTGGTTCACCGCAATGTCAACGCATCGCGGTGATGGCCAAAATTGAGATTTTCAATGACAAAAATTTAATTCTTTTCAGGGGCATTTGAATCTTTTTTCATGACCCTAATCAGCCCCAAACATGAGATTTAATCTCTAATAACCTAATTAGTCATTATTCACTCAATTTTTCCCCAAATCAAGATCATTCTCTCTATTAACAAAACCCTAGCCTTCAAGAATCAAGAGCAATCCTTAAGAATTTCACCAAGAATCTTCAAGAAGTTAATTTCTTAGGTATGTTAGATGTTCATCCATGGGTCCTTACCACCCATGGAGCCCAAGAATCCTTTTTCAAAATATAAGATTTAGATTTTCTTGAATTCCATGTTTGAATTTGATTGTACTCATGTTCATGATGATGTTTGGGTTTCAATCCATGATTAATTACAAGTTTTATGAAATTAAGATAGATTGTGTGATGAATTATGTGATTCTCATATTCAATCCTTGAATTTACAAGTTGAATATCCATGATGTTTATGTATATATTTATTATTATGTGAAATAATCATGCTCCCCAAGTGTTTGTTAGAATGCCTATGTGAATTGAATAGTGCAATCATGACATGTTAGCAGGTGTTTCCATTCATGTACAAGTTCATGTCTTGCAAGTGTTTGACAAAATGTCTCAATGAATGAATCATGACTAAGTTACTAGCTAGTATATTTTAAAGATTGTTCCATATTTTACTATTGATGCTATCAAGCCCTGAAGGTATTCAATATCCGAAAAATCTAGCTGTTTACCTAGATCACAGTAGATACATAATAGTCTCAGTAATGTCACGAACAGAAGTACTCAGTCAGTTATAGAACTCAGTGAAACTCAGTCTAGTTCAGTTCTTTTAATAATCAGTGTCATTCAGTTGGGAGTAGGACTCAACACCGAGCGAGCCCAAGGATGGGGGCTCACCTTTCAGTAGAGGGTGTGATCCTTAGTAGCAATCCTTGCATTCCAAAACTACGTAGCCAACGTAGGTTAAGATATCAACCTGCCAGTAGAGGGTTGATAAGGTGTTTACCTGCCAGTTGTGGGTAATACTATTCTCATCAGGGAACCTGCCAGTAGAGGGTGACCCTTAGTCCTTAGAAATGATATTTCAGTAGATCCACATAGCCAGTGCCTGTACCTATGGCACGGTACTGACACCCTTCCAACTGGGGTTACAGGTTGGACCCCAATCAGTTCTGAGAGGGGCATGTCAGTTAGATACTTACCTCCTATAATTTCAGTTTCAGTCTTCAGTATAGAACTCAGTTCAGTTTTACAGAATTAGGACTGTCAGTTACACTCACCCAGTTATTAGTAATCTCGATATCAGTTACTCAGTTATCAGAACTCAGTACTCTGTTTCAATATAAATCTCAGATATAATATATATGTATATGCACAGTATTGCATACTCAGTGTTTACAGCAGCTTCAATTATCTATGTACTCCCATTCAGTTATATTTATATCATTCAGTCAGTTATTGTTCATGCATATGAATCAATGCATTCAACCTTACCTCATCTAGCATACCAGTACATTACCATGTACTCATGTACTGATCACATACTCATTTTTTGTGCTATGATGTCTCATATCATAGGTTCAGACGCTCAAGTTCCTGACCGCGCTTAACCAGATTTAGTCAGCAGCGGCAGATTCAGTAGTGAGTCCTCATCTATCGAGGATATTCTTTTATCTCAATACTACTGTAGATTCAGTATTTTATTTGTAGGAGTTAGTTGGGGGCTTGTCCCATCAACTCAACATTCAGACAGTTCAGTTAGAGGATTTTCAGACTAGACTAGTCCAGATAGTATACAGATTTCAGATGTTATTCTCAATTGTTATATTTATCAGTATTCAAATTGTGAACCTTATGGCATTTAAGCCTAACTTTCGCATTTTTTCAGTATTATTATTCAGTGCTCACAACAGGTACCAGTCATGGGTTAGCTTGTGGTCCTTTGGGATCGTAAGCACCGTATAGCATCCGGGGTGCAGACTCAGGCATTACAATAAGGGTAATTAATACTAACTCTATTTCATTTTACTTGAGCCCTATACTAAAAAGAAATGCTTTCATTTACTTGTACATTATAGCAAATCAAGATAGTTTAATTACCTTTTCCCCCTAATGCCCTTAGTATTTAATAACTACATAAAGTAGTAAAGTCAAAATTAGAGTAGCAAAGCATCATTAATAAAGTTAGTTTAGTAAAAAATTATCTCTAATTAATATTCTTAAAGGATATATCATGTCAATTGATACTGTAAAAACTTGGAATACACGAAATTGGCTCAAAACAGTCCAAACACACTCCAAAATAAGTCCACTAATTCAAAGAATCGAGGACCCTTTTGGAGACCACTCTCGGATTCAAGAATGCAATACAAGAAGGAAAATATTACTAGGTGTTTGACACCTTTGCAGCCAATAACAAACTAAGTTAACAACACAAGATTAAACCACAGTGAGAACAACAACAACAACAACAAAAACGGCTTCACAATACAAGATACAAAATGGATAAAAGATTACAAAAGGAAAAGGATAGATAGATAGACCACATGAAGGTATAATGTTAAGAACCCAAGAATGGTAACTCTTGGACCCTTAACACTACATACAACAATAAACCTATCTCTTACAAAGATACAAGATCGGAATCCACCTCTTTAGCATCAATGTTTCCAAGAAATCAACAACAAAACGAATCCACCCTATTGTTGTCTCCAAGTTTTGGTTTTGCCTCATCAAGAGAAGAGAGGAATTTGTGTGTTTTCAAGTGTTTCTCAGTTCAACATCCATAATAATCTAAGTAAATAAAACCCTACATTGTTCTTTATATAACTATTACAAGATATAAGTTAAAATGACCAAAAGGGCCTTCAAAGAGTGGGTTGCCCATCAAGTGTAAGTTATGGGCTGATTTTTGTGTGTTTTGGGTCTCTTCTACACTTAAATTGTACACACCAAGTCTCGAGACCAACGCGCACCCTTATAAGTCTATATCCGTGATTATTCTTGTGTCATCCTCTCCATCTTGAGAGGAATTTTCCCACAAATTCATGGCTTCATCTCGTTCAATTGGCCACTTCAAAAGAAATCACTCAAAATAGTCCGCAAAACATGAAGAGCCCGAAATCTCAATAATAACAAGGGATGTATAAAAAACGAGCTAAAAATATCCCACAAGAGATGCACAAAAAATAGTCCATAAGCTAGACAAACCCGAGAGCATAATGACAAAAAGTCTCGGATCCAACATCTTCATTTTGACCCTCGGCTTCCTCTCCCTCTTGAGATTAGCATTCAATCTCATCCAAATCAAGTTTCCTTCTATCATATAAGCATCATCGTAGACTCCATATCCTTCGTGTCTCTCTCTACCATGTTCCTCTTCTTGGATATGTCGGTTTTGGGAAAAGGAAGTTTTGGTTGAGAGGCTCAATTTGGTAACATAGAGCTTAGCTTGTGGAGCTTGGATGGGAGGAAATTGGCTTCCAAGTCCTCCTTGTTGGAATTGATCAACTTGCAGGGGAAGTGGTCTATCTTGTTCTCGATTTTGAGGGTTATTTGGAGCTTGGCTTGTGGCATTATGTTGTGGTCTTGGAGGATTGTTCATTGGAAGTAAAGTTTCGGGAGTAAAAGCACGGGAGTTCCTTCGACTCTCTATTTGATCCAACCTCTCACTCATAGTTACCACATCCTAGTCAATTTTTTCAAGACCCACATTTGCCCTATCAAGGTCTTGGGATAAAGCATCAAGAAGGGCCAATATGGTTTCCATTATGCTCAAGAAGTTACCTACAAAACAACAAACAAGTTAGATGTACAAGAATGGTCCTCACACTCCCTCTCTATTGTTTTGTCTCTCGGATTTTTTTTTTACTTTGGTCTCACAAGCGTCGTAACCTTGCTTGTACTCCGTGAGGCATTGAGAGGTGGACCAAGTATTACAATGACTCAGAAGAATAAGACACACAAAAGAACGTATACACGAAGGATGGTTTCAAAACTAACTTACAATCTAGTACTAGCTTGTAAGTTAGTAATGGAATCAACAAATGAAACTAATGGAACAACACAATGAAACTAAAAGATCAAAATTTGAGCCAAAATTGTTGCATAAACAGTGTATATGGTGATGTGGCGGTCCACGTGGCAATCCACTAGTGGTTCGGTTCTTGACAAATTTTAATTTCACAATTTGGACTTTGGTGGAAATTGTTTAATGGAGGGAAATACAAACTAGTCTTTGAAGCTCCTTTTTCAATTCAACTTTCAAGACTTAAAAGTCTTTGACTAGACTTATACTTCTCCTTAAAACATGGACCCTTGTTTTATGGAAAAAGGTTGAGATGTGATGTAAAGTCTTTGGGGGTCTTTCAAGATTCAACAAATACTACACCTTGTCTTTCACCTTTTTAAGATCTAAGTTCACTTTAATATTAACAAGGTGATGAATATGGTGAAGAACTTCAAGAACAAAAGAACCACAACAAGAACAACCAACAACAATATCCCAAGAACAACAAGTCCACCACAACAAGGTCAACAATCTCACGGGCAAGACCACAAGGATAACAACAACAATCGGCTAAGTCCCTTTTGTGTTGTGTTTTCGGTTTTACAAGAGGTGAAGGTTGTGATGAACAAAAAGAACACAACAAAAATATTTCAAGATATAAAACAACACCACAACACAAGGCCTTCAACTCGGTCAAGGCTAGAACAACAACAACATCCAATCGGCCACACTTTGTTCACAACAACAATATTAACAATTCAAGCTCAAGTTTGGATCGACTCAAAGTGTTAGTGAGGAACAAAACTAACACTACAAACACACAAGACAAGTAAAATACTCCTAGACATAGACTCAAGAACAAATCTCGGCCAAGAACACAATTTCAGCCAAGACAACAACAATGGACAGATTGCAATTTTTTTGAAATTTTCAGCTTTTCAATAATTCTTTATTTTTATTTTCTAACAAGCAAGCCCAAGATTGATCTTGTAGGAACAAGATCAAGCCATGATTTGATACCAAATAATACTGTAAAAACTTGGAAGACACGAAATTGGCTCAAAACAGTCCAAACACACTCCAAAAACAGTCCACTAATTCAAAGAACCGAGGACCCTTTTGAAGACCACTCTTGGATTCAAGAATGCAATACAAGAAGGACAATATTACTAGGTGTTTGACATCTTTGCAGCCAATAACAAACTAAGTTAACAACACAAGATTAAACCACAGTGAGAATAACAACAACAACAACAATAAAAACGGCTTCACAATACAAGATACAAAATGGATACAAGATTACAAAAGGAAAATGATAGATAGACAGACCACATGAAGGTATAATGTTGAGAACCCAAGAATGGTAACTCTTGGACCCTTAACACTACATACAACAATAAACCTATCTCTTACAAATATACAAGATCAAAATCTACTTCTCTAGTATCAATGTTTCCAAGCAATCAATAACAAAGAGAATCCACCCTATTATTGTCTCCAAGTTTTGGTTTTGCCTCATCAAGAGAAGAGAGGACTTTGTGTTTTTCAAGTGTTTCTCAGTTCAACATCCATAATAATCTAAGTAAATAAAATCCTACATTGTTCTTTATATAACTATTACAAGATATAAGTTAAAATGACCAAAAGGGCCTTCAAAGAGTGGGCTGCCCATCAAGTGTAAGTTATGGGCTGATTTTGGTGTGTTTTGGGCCTCTTCTACACTTAAATTGTACACACCAAGTCTCGAGACCAACGTGCACCCTTATAAGTCTATATCCGTGATTATTCTTGTATCATCAATAGAGCCAAGTAATATAAAACAGAGGAAGTGCATAGATAACCATGAATAAAGATAGAAATGTCCTTAATACACTAAGGGGTCGTTTGACTGGGCAATAAATTATTCCCGGATTAGTTATCCCAACTTCAAGGTGGGATAAAATAACACTACAATCCCAAGATATCTCTTCCTGGGATAAGTTATCCATGTATTTTATCCAACCAAACATGGGATGAGCTTATCCTTAATCTAATCCCAGATTTAGTCCCTTATCCCTTGCACCAAACGATCCCTAAATCAAACAATGGATAACAAATGAATTTCTGAATAACTAATCTCAGCTTTACTAATACCCCACCCTTATTAAATACTATTCTTATACAGTCTACCAAATAAAATCTTAATATAAGCATCTAAAAGATCATCAACATTTATAACAAACATATATTATTTTACTCAAATTAAATTAAAGAAGAGAGTATAAGGAAAAAAGGTATAAACCCTAGTGCGCTCAATTGTTTCATCTTTCTCTTTCAATTTGGCGAGTAGAGCAAGATATTGATTCCGAATATGAATAAGCGATTCTTCCAATGCTTTAAGCTTTAACTGAAGCGTTTGTGTCGAAACAGGTAGACCTAAAACAAAAAGGAAATCAGTGTTAAAACTGTTATGAAGAAAAGAGTTGAATGAAAAGTAATGAATAGATGATGGAAGATGCTTCTGGAGTTTCTGGAGATGATGAACAATTTCCTTTTTGAGAATGAGAGATGCTTCCAGAGTGGCGGTGAAAATATCCAATATCTCAATTTACCATTTTGCCCTTACAAATTGAGTTTTATATCAACTTTGTCATTGGTCGTCCTAAAAGTGTCTCTTCTATATAGTAGAAATAAAAGCAAAACTAAAACAAGATAAGATGCCATGTGGTATGTTATTAAAATAGTCACGTGGCAGTTTTTAAGACAAAGCTAAAAATATGTAATAAAAATATTGTAATAAATTTTTTGAATTGAAAGATTAAGTATTTGCATTTGAAATACATTATCCTCATTTTTTTTAAAAAAATTCATTATCTTAAAAATAGAAACCCACACTTGGAGAGCTTTAATAGACATTTACTATTTCAAACTTATCCCTTTTAAAATTTAAATGTTACATCAAATATATTTGAATACATGTGGTTTAATACTTAATAAAATTAGCAATAGAAGTTAAGATTTTTAGCCTACTCTAATTTTAATTATATGATTATGATTTAAAAAAAAAAGGCAACTTCTAAATAATTTGAAAATTAAAAATCACCTTAATCAATCTGAAATATTGAAATTTCAAATTAGAATTCTAACTATTTCATAATAATCTATAAATAAATAACAATAAAAGTAATAATAGTAATACATACAAGGTATTAGTAAAGATAGTAAAATAATAATAATAATAATAATTAAAAAAAAATTTAAAAAAAAAGAGTAGCAGTGGCATTACCTGTAGTAGTGGAAGTATTAATAGTTGTAGTAGTAACAATATCATTATTGTTATTGTTATTAATCCCTTACCCCCATTATCTCACTAATAAAAATTATTTTAAAATTTAAACTGAAAATAGTTTGTTTGATTGTCTGATAGGTTACTTTTTTATAGCATGTTTTTCTCTTTATTAGCAACTAGAAGTTTTTGTTTCCTTTTTTCCTTTATTTTTATATTTATATTTATCCAAATTAATATCCTAATTAGTGTACTAATCTTCTTATGAAATTTGAATTCAAATAAATTTTGAGTTGGAATTGATTTCTAACTTCTAACATCTCCATATATACTTCTACAATGATATATAATATTAAGCTTCCTTCTCCTTCTTTGTTATTGATCATTACATGAATTTATTTATTACATTCTTCATATTCTTTATATTTTAGAAATTTAAAATTTTTATTTTTTATATACAGATGATTGATGGTGCTATTACAGGATGGTGCTATTACAAATTAATTTATTTTCTCTATATCTAAGCTTGAATACAAGTAAGTAATATTTTTCTGTTCGTTTGATTTCTGATAAAAATAAATCTTTTACGTAAATAAAAAATAAAACCACCTTTAGTTGAGAAGTTAAGTTGATTCTTTTTAAATGCTATCTTTTGTTATTACTTTTATATAATTTATATTTTAAAAAATAAATGCTCATATTAATTTATGTGTTTCTATTTTTTGTGATGAATTAATTATTTAATATGATGTTACGAGATTTTATAGTGAATACGAAACTTAAATATTATGGGTTCAAGTTTGAAATTCTACATCAACCATTCAATTTTTTAGATTTAGATTTATTGTTTTTAAATATTCAGTGAATTGTTTAACATTTATGCACAATTTAAGTCAATGATATATAATTATTCTCTAATTATTTTTTTTAAAAAGGTATATCTTCAATGAATTTTTTACATCTAAACATGCGAATCAATTTTAAAAACTATATAAAATTTAAGTTGTGATAGATATTTGTTTCTATTTGAATTTGAGTTGAGAATATTTTGATGATAAAAAAGATAATCATATAGATAACATTAAATATTTATTTAAATTTTTAATAGGTAAAGTAGAAAAAAATCTTGATAACTAAAACACAAGAAATAATTCAATTTTTTTATAATGATAGTTTCTTATGTTGATAATATTTTAATTAAAAAATAAAATGTTAAATCACCTTAAATTTTTAATGTTTAGCTTATAATATAATTAAATACTATGTGTGCACAGATACACATTAAAATTATTTTTCATATAATAAATTTATGATTTTTCATTTTCATCTAAAATTCATATGCAGAATAATATCCACGAATATCATTATGGAAATCCTTTGATTCTTAGGATGAGTTAAAAAAAAAAATCTGAGAAAAAAAATTAAATAGAATATGAGATAAAATTATAGTTTGATAGATGTGAAAGAATTTAACTTAGAATTTTAAATTATAATCACTTATAACAGATTAGATTATTTCGAAGTCTTCGGAAACGACCTCTCTACTTCTTCGGAGGTAGTGGTATGGACTGCGTACATTCTACCCTCCCCAGACCCCACTATGTGGGAATATACTGAGTTTGTTGTTGTTGTTGTCTTTTAATCTATATTTTATTATTTTGGAATAACAAAGCTTATTTATTCTAATTTCTATATATATAATGAAGTAATTAGATAATGCACATATTACTACTATTCATAAATTTTAAATGAAAAATGGGGACAATATAATAAAAATTTATATTGTTTTTGAAAATTTGAAATTCTTAAATTGTTTAAAAAAAATTATGAAACCAAAAAGTGTTTTTTTTTTTTTTTGTAATTACATAATTATTTTTACTCATATAGATTTGATTTGGGGTGAGGAAGGGGGGAGGGGACAGTGAGGGGAGGTACTTTTCCAGATCCCACTCTTTCCTTTTCTGGCTTTGAGGGTAGAATATTTTTTTAAGAAAAATTGAGAGTGGGGGTGAGGGTGTGGAGATGGAAGTGAAGGTAGGGGTGGAAAGTTGTGGGTGGGCCGTGGGGGTCGACATATATATATATATATATATATATATATATTGAGTATATTGAGAAATAATATGATAGTTAAATCTTTTTTAAGATAATACTCCCTTCGTCCCATTTGATGTGTCGCCATTTGATCAGGTACGGAGTTTAAGAAATAAATAATGACTTAGTAAATATACGAAATTACTCCTCTTAAAGTTTACTTTTTAATTGTCTTTTCTTATAAAGTGGGATCCACTAAGGATAAAATAGGAATTATGCCACTAAATAGTTACCAAATAAGGAAATATGACATTCTTTTTAGTACGGACCAAAAAAAAAATGGTGACACATAAAATGAAACAGAGGGAGTATGATTTAACTTGCTCGAAAGAGACATTTTAATGTGAAACTATTATAAAAATATTTAATATTATCCGTGCTGGTAACAATCAGAAGCCGCTCGACGACAGCCAGCGACGCACCGGCGACCGCTTTCCGGCGACGCTATTTTCAGCAACCAACTTTGAAATCAAAATTGCCGATACCAGCAGCACGCAGAAGTACCTCGGTGACATCTAAACTTTGATATTTTAGCTACTTTTTACTAGTTACTATTTACCATTTCGTTTCTTTGTATTGTTCTGTTTCTTGGGATTAAAGTTTTGACTGGCTGCTTTCGCTTATTGGTGGATATTTATTGTGTTGCTCTAGCTGCTAGGCCCGATAGTGTATTTTGTGCGTGCCTGCTGTTTCCCTACTGCTTTTCTGTTTTCTTGTTTTTCTACTGTTGCTTTGTTTTGTTTGTCTGTCGGTTTGGGATTTTATTTTTGTTCTTAAGTGGTGGCTGTAGGGGTTGATGGTGGAATAGGGTCATGTCCGAGGGGGTTGGAGTTGGGAGTGGTTGTGGGTGGGGGTGAAAAAGGAAGGGCAGAGGTGGGTGTGGGATCTAGATTGGGTGTTAGGGCTGGTGCGGTGAGGGGTGGTAGAGATAGGCGAGAGGCGAGAGAAGATAGGTTGAGAGTAGGGTCTTGGAACATAGGGGCCCTTCAGGGAAAGTCCGTAGAGTTGGTGAATATTCTTAAGAAGAGAAGTATTAATATTGCGTGTGTTCAGGAGACTAAGTGGGTAGGGTCTATGTCTAGGGATGTGGATGGGTATAAGTTGTGGTACTCAAGGAGTGACAGGCGTCGGAATGGAGTGGGGATCTTCGTGGATGAGGAGCTTAGAGGGTAGCTGATGGAGGTTATGAGGGTCAGTGATAGACTGATGACGATTAAGTTGGTCATTAGAGGATTTACGTTGGATGTGTATAGTGTTTATGCGCCATAGGTGGGCTTGGAAGAGAAGGTGAAAGCAAGGTTTTGGGAGGCTTTGGATGAGGTGGTGAGAAGCGTGACTAGCTAGGAGAAAATTATCATAGCAGGGGACTTCAATGGGCATATTGTGGTTTTGCCGGGAGGTTATGACGATGTGAATAGAGGTTTTGGTTTTGGTGATAGAAATGATAAGGAGCTGCTCTGTTGGATTTTGCGAGGGCTTTTGGGTTGGTGGTGGTGAATTCGAGTTTTCTGAAGAAGGAGGATCACCTGATTACCTTCCGCAGCGCGATAGCCAAGACTCAGATTGACTTTCTGCTGCTCAGGAAGGGGGATAAGGTTTTCTGTAAGGACTATAAAGTCATTCCAGGTGAGCATCTTTCGACCCAACACAGGCTGTTGGTGATGGACTTGATTATCAAGAAGAGCAAGAAGAGAAGGGACGGGGAGGGTCGACCTAAAATTAAGTGGGGTGGCTTGACGCCAGATAGTGCGCTAGAGAAGAGTCGGGATTGGAGGTGTGGGAGTGTAGGGGGCGTGGATGTTGTTTGGGATAGGGCTTCCAGTTGCATCACGGAGACTGCTAGAGAAGTGTTGGGTGTTTCGAGGGGTCGGGCAGGACGGCATAAGGGGGACTGGTGGTGGAATAAAAGAGTTAAGAAGAAAGTGGAGATTAAGAAGAGGGCGTATGTTAAGTTGATTGAGAGTAAAGATGCAGAGGAGAAGCGGGTGAATAGGGTGGTCTACAAAGTAGCAAGGAAGGAGGCTAAGTTAGCAGTTATGACTGCTAAGACAACAACATTTGAGAGCTTGTATGCGGGGGGTTAGAGGATAAGGGCGGGGAAAAGAGGTTGTATAGACTTGCTAAGGCTAGGGAGCGGAAGGGTTGGGACCTCGATCAAGTGAAGTGCATTAAGGGAGAGGATAGTAGAGTTCTGGTGGAGGATGTTCACGTTAAGAACAGATGGCAAGAGTATTTTCATAGGCTTTTGAACGAGGAGGGGGATAAAGGCATTGAGTTAGGGGAGCCGAAGCAATAAGAGGAGAGCTGTGATTTTAGTTATTGTAGACATTTTAAGGTTGAGGAGGCCAGAGAGGCTATTCGTAGGATGCGGAGGGGAAGGGCGGCGGGGCCTGACGAGATTCCGGTGGATTTTTGGAAGTTTATAGGTGGGACAGGTTTAAGGTGGTTGAATGTTTTATTTTACGATATTTTCAAGACGGAGAGAATGCCTGAGGTGTGGAGGTGGAGTACGATGATTAAAAACGAGGGTGATATTCAGAGTTGCACCAACTATAGGGGTATCAAGCTGTTGAGTCATACTATGAAGATTTGGGAGAGGGTGGTTGAGTGGAGATTGAGAAGGATCGTGTCCATTTTGGAGAATCAGTTTGGTTTTATGCCTGATCGCTAGACGATAGAGGCAATCCACCTGGTGAGGAGATTGGTGGAGCAGTATAAGGAAAGGAAGAGGGATTTGCACATGGTGTTCATCGACCTGAAGAATGCGTATGACAAAGTCCTTAGGGAGGTTCTTTGGAGATGCTTAGAGGTGAGACAGGTCCCAGTGGCATACATGAGAGCTATTAAGGACATGTAAGATGGAGGAAAGACTCGGGTGAGAACGGCGGGAGGGGACTCAGAGCATTTTTCGATCGAGACAGGGTTGCATCAGGGTTCGACTCTTAGTCCATTCCTGTTTGCGGTTGTGATAGACATGTTGACGCGAAGTATTTAAGGGGAGGTGACTTGGTGTATGTTGTTTGTGGATGATGTAATACTGATTGATGAGATGCACAGGGGGGTGGGGGTGAATGAAAAATTAGAGATTTGGAGGCAAACCCTTGAATCTAAGGGGTTTAGGTTGAGTAGGTCTAAGACGAAGTATATGAAAAATGCAAGTTTAGTGACTTGAGGCAGGAGGACGATGTGGTGGTGAGGTTGGATTTTCAGGATGTTTGTAAGAGGGATAGTTTTAAGTATCTTGGGGCTATGATCCAGGGGAATAGCAAAATTAATGGTGATGTCTCTAACCGTATTGGAGCAGGTTGGTTGAAGTGGAGGCTATCCACGGGAGTGTTGTGTGATAAGAAGGTTCCCTTTAAGTTTAAAGGAAAATTCTACAGAGTGGCAGTCCGTCCAACCATGCTGTATGGAGCAGAGTGTTGGCCAGTCAAGAACTCCCACATTCAAAAAGTGGAGGTGATGGAAATGAGAATGTTGCGTTGGATGTGTAGGCTTACTAGAGGGAATAGAGTTAGGAATGAGATTATTCGGGAGAAGGTGGGAGTGGTTTCGGTGGGGCACAAAATGTGGAAGAGAAGACTGAGATGGTTTGGGCATATGATGAGGAGGGGCATGGATGCCCCAATTCGTAGGTGTGAGAGGCTAGCGTTGGATGGCTTTGGGGGGAGGAGAGGTAGGCCGAAGAAATACTGGAGGGAAGTGATTAGACATGACATGGAGCAGCTCCAGCTTACTGAGGACATGACCCTAGATAGGAAGGTGTGGAGGTGGCAGATAAGGGTAGAAGGCTAGGATGAGTACGTGGGTTGTAGCAAGTAGTTAGAAGAGCTCATGTATAGTCGGGTTAGTAATCCTAGGACTGTGTCCATAGGTAGGAGTCCCTAGTCAGGAGGGTTTGGGTGTGGTGGGTGTCTTTGGTCTGTGAGTGTATGTTGCTACTAGGTGGGTGTCTTATTTCAGATGTCCTATTTCTTATCTCTTATTCCATATTGTGCTTATTTATCTTATTTCGTATTGCTCTGATTTTTATTTTATTATGTCTTATTCCTTATTTATGTTATGTCATCCATCCTGCTTCATATTTCATTACGTTCTTGTTTACTATCCTTTATCTTGAGCTGGAGGTCTATCGGAAACAACCTCTCTACTTCTTTGGAGGTAGCGGTATGGACTGAGTACATTTTACCCTCCCCAGACCCCACTTTGTGGGAATAAACTGGATTTTTGGTTGTTGTTGTTGTTGTTGTTGTTGTTGATATTATCCGTGCATCGCACGAGTATGTATACTAGTTAAATATAAAATATAAAATTTTTTGAAATAAATTTAAAAAGAAAGAGCACCACTTTCACATCGAGAAAAAATAATATAAATTTTTTAAATACCAGACAAATAAAATATATTAACATATCTCACAAACAATCTAAATAAATGTGGTGCGAAGGTCACTCCACATGTAAGATTGAATATCTTTTATCATGGTGTTCGATTATGTGTCTCACAATGAAGAAAAATAAGAAAGGGTCAATTTTTTGACTGCGGATTTGTTCAAAATAGGTCGAAGATATCAAAGAAGTAAAAATATTTTCAAAAGAAATATATATCTACTCCATAGAATGCCATAATTTGTGAAAATACAACAGGCTCTGTTAGACTACTAAATTGTTTAAAATAAAAATATAGGTAGATTAAAAAAAAGTTATTCAACAATTTAATATAGAAGTTTTGTATCACAAATAGATATAATATGAAGATTAATATGATCTAGAGATAAATGGATTCCAAGTATCAATATCGCGACTGAATTATTAAAGATAAATATTACAATTTTATTACGTTATTTATATAATAATTTAATCAGCAACCCGAAACTCACAAATACTAATTAAAAATTTAAGAGGACCATTTTTGTTTTGGATCAACAATAACATGTTCGAGGATTAAAAAATTAATAACCAAAAAAGTGTCATCCAATTCATAAGAATTTCATAAGTTAATAATTGCTGAATTTTTAAAATTAAATTATTTTTAAATATAAAATTATATTTGTTTTTTTGGAACAAATTAAAAAGTCGGTTTTATGTTAAGACTAGAAGTGCAAGGCCCGTGCAGCACGGGCCCAACAGTAGAACATGTGGATTGCAAATTTTAAGTTTTAGGATTTATCTTGGAGTAGAAAGTTTGAGCAGTAGAATATTTTCATTAGTATGATTGAGCTGAGGGGATTACAATTGAAACCTTTTTTTAACCTTCTTGTTGAATTTTGTGATCAGAAATATAAAGAAAAAAGAGACGTAAATTTGATGAAATAGCTTACATCAAATATCCAGCAGATTATTGATTTTCAATATCGCAAAGATTAAGTATCATGTAAACTTACCTGATAAAGAGAATACATACCTTAGATTCGCTATTGTTTTGTTTAATTATTAATTTCAACACAGGAAAAGAGTGTTATTTTTTAATAGAGAAGGAAGAGTTGAGATTTTGTTTTCTTTATTTTATTTTTAAAACAGAGAAATGTTAATTAATATTGAGGAGCTGTAAAAAGTTGAGAAAAATGGCTACACATATTTGATAGAAAATTTGCTAATGTTAAGAAAGTGCGAAGTGTTTGGTAACAAATTTGTGATAGATACACGTTTTTTGTACTTAAATTTAATTTATTTATATTTAAATTAGTTGGTAAAAATCTTTCGCGAATAATCTTTATACTTCTTTTCTTTAATTTCTTTAAAATATAGTAATAAAATTTACTTATGTTTTATTCTTCTCTCACTTTACTACATACATTTTATCCTCTTTAAATCTCATTATGCCATTTTACCCTCTTTAAACATCACTGTATATTAAAATCACGATTGAAGCAGCTGAAGCAGAAATCAGTCAAATTTTAATTTTCTTTTTGTTAATTATTGTTATTTACAGTACTTTTATTTCATTTTCAAATAATATATGTTGCTTTATATCTTCTTCTGTCCCGTTCCAATATATGTGGCACTAATATAATTTTGATAGTTAATCAAATATTTTATGTTGACATATCATTTTGTTATTCTTATTTTTCTAATACATAAATGACTTATAATAATGAGTGATATAGTAAAATCATCATTCGAAAGACGAAAATTTAATTTAAAACATTCAAAGTTAATTTCGCATTTTATGTCTATTTTATTTTTCATTAAATATTATTTATTTTCTTAATACTTAGATGACACATAATAATTAATTAAGAGCGATTGATTATGTTATTACTATAAAAATTAATATAATTTTATCATATCCAATAGTAATCATTGATAATTCACCAAAACAATATATTAATTAAATATGGGATGCTATATTTGCATATCCAAAATATAATATTATTAAACATTATTGGATAGTGCATTATATTTATCTTTCACAATAATAAAATTTTTACTATATATTTTTCTTTATTTCTTTTTAACTTGATACATATTGACCCAACACAAATTCTAAGTAAATATTCATTAGAAATTTATTTTATTAAATTAAATTTATTAATTTTGTACTTTAAAAATTTTAAGTTAAGTTTAAATATTAGTATTTCTATATAAGAAAAAAATAATTTTTAAATTTAAATTTACTAAAATAAATAAATAAATAAAAAGATTAATTTTCTATATAAAAGTCAATTAAAATAATAAAATTGATTTATTTTAAATATTTAGTTGCAATTAATTAAGATAATTTTTTATTTTTTCATGATTTATACTGCACCGATAAAATTTTGAGAGTTGAATAGAACTTTTATCTATTTTTAAAAAAGTATTTTAACTTGTTAATTATTGTGATTTATAATAATTTTTACGTAATTATCAAATAATATATTTACTCCTTGTGTCCCAATTTATGTGGCTTCGATACAATTTTGAGAGTCAACTAAAATTTTATATATCTTTTAAATATTTTAAGTTGTTAATTATTACTTTTTATTTTATCTCAATTTATGTGGCATTGCTAAAATAATGAGAGTCAATAAAATTTCTATATGTCTTTTAAATATTTTAAGTTATTAGTTATTGTGATTTGTGGTAACAAATTAGTTTTGAACATGATAGCCAATTAAATTAAAAAAAAAAATTACTTTCAATATGTAGTTATAGTTAATTAATATAAATTAATAGAATATATTAAATATTTAAACCATTATAATGAAACAATAAAATTATTATATATTGGGATATGGTATGTAATTAAGTGGGAGTAAAGGGATATTTTGGTAATTGGATAAGAGGTGGTCGAAACCACCTCTTCTATATAATAGAAAAGAAATTTAAAAAATCAAACTCAAGTAGACAATAAGCAAGATAAATATGACCTAGATATAAAAATTAAATTCTATTGAATTTTCAAAATGAAAATGACAATTTTTTATTTTACTTTTACATAAACTTAAATAGCAATATAAAACTCAAACTCATGAGTATTTATTGAAATAAACCATAATACGTTCTCGAATTCATTGACATTATTGTTCTTCAAAAATTATTATTTGTGACATTTTGCTTTACATGCATGAATAGTAGGAAAGCAATCTCCAGGTTGAACTAGTGCACAACACCATTGTCCTGGTTTATCGATAATTTGGAGGCAAACATCAACTTTATATTTTGTTTCAATGTTTTCATCACCTGCATTTGATGAAATTGAGATGTAAGAATATATATATATATAGTCTTATGTCTATAAACTAATAATGTAAAATTTAAAAAAAATTATATTGTCAAATTAACAAAAAGATAAGAACGGATAACAGTACATAAAAAGTGAAAATTAACACTAAAAATAAGACATGTTATCTTTTTCAATTGATAGTTGTACATCAATCTATTTTAACATTGTTCCAATATTATTATTTTGTTAATTTAATAATAAAAGAATTAAATTTAAAATAAATAGATATACGTACAATGATGTAGTGCCAGTAGAGAAAACAAAATCAAGCAAAGTAGCAAAACTGATTGCAAAGAGAGTTTTGTAGAGGCCATCGAAGAATATATGATTCAATGCTTAAAAGTTTAAAGATAGTGAAAAATATTATAGAATTCTCTCAAATATATAGTCTTATGAAAGTACTTGATTTTGATAATTTTCCTAATATATATATTAAAAAAGATTAAGGATAAGAGAGAATTTTGGTTACTATCTCAAGTTGATGATTAATTAATCAAATTATTTCCTAATATGTAATATATATTAAAAAAAAATTATGCACAAAAGAGAATTTTGATCACTATCTCAAGCTAGAGATTAATTTATAAAGTTATTTCCTAATATAATCTATATATTAAAAAAGATTTTGCACAAAAAGAGAATTGTGGTCACTCTCTCAAGCTGATGATTAATGTATTAAATTATTTCCTAACACACACGCATATATAAAGACTAGTCAAGTGTACGTGCTTTGCATGCGTCTCACGATAAATAAAATTATCAACAAATAGCCACCCACGTTAAATTTTTTATATATATTTAAATCATATAAACTAATATGTACCTCAAATATTTGAACATGCAATTATCTATCAAGAATAGATGCGACAAAATAAAAATCTAAAATTAAAAGACTTTTTATATAGGAGTAGAGGATTCATAAATCAAAAAGGACACTAATTAATATTTTAGGAGTATATATATATATTGACCCCACTTTGTGGGGATACACTGGATTTGTTGTTGTTGACTATATATATATTTTAATAGTTATTTTTCATAAAAATATTTTTTCTACCTTAAAAAACTAACCTTTTCTATAGTTTAAGAAAATTTAATCGTTTGCCTACATTAGAAAACCAATATTTTTCATAAATGTGGGAAAACACGTACAAGAAAACAAACCTTTTCCCATAAAAATAGAAAAATTCAGCAAATTTTAAACTTACCAAACTTTTTCTCTATTTATTTTTCAATATAGTATTAATTATAATTAATATTCAATAATATAAAAATATAATAATATAATAATTAAAGTTAAAAGGTAAAAAGATAATTTTATCTATTACATAACCTTTTAATGAAGGATAAAAAAATCAAATCACTTTTCTGAGAATCTTTAAACTTTTAATATATTATAAATATAAATTATAGATATAAATAAATAAAAATTTCCAAAAATAAAAACTAATAAAATTTATAATTATACCAATTTTTTTTCCCAAAAAGACAAGGAACCCACGATTTTTTTTCTTTTTGAAGTTTATCAAAGTCAATTTTAAACCTAAACAAAATAATACACACCAAAAATAATATTGATAGTGTAAAAAATTAATTTTTTAATTCTTCTATTTTAGATTTTTTTTTTCTAATTGAATTCTTTTCTAGTTCTTTAATTTTAGGAGTCTTTTATATTATAAAAATTTTTCCAATTGAGTTCCTTTTTAGTTCTTCTATTTTAGGAGTCTTTTTATAATAGGAAAGTATTAATTGATTTTCTTCCTATATATTTTAGGAGTTTAGTCAATATTATAAAAATAATTATATAAAATTGGATGAAAAAAAGTGAAAAGACGATTTTGTCTAAAACAAAAACTTTTAATGAAGGTTCAAAAGTTCAAATCACTTTTCTAAGGGTCTTCACATTTTTAATATATTATATAGAATCTTCACACTTTTAATATATTATATAGATATATAGATTATAGATAGATTATGCACAAAAGAAATTTTTGGTCACTATTACAAGCTGATGATTAATTTATCAAATTATTTTTTAATATATAATATGTATATTAAAAACGATTATGCACAAAGGATAATCTTGATCATTATCTCAAGCTGGTGATTAATTAATCAAATTATTTCCTAATACGTAATTATATATTAAAAAAAATTATGCACAAAAAAGAATTTTGATCACTATTTCAAGCTAGTGGATTAATTTATCAAACTATTTTTTTATATGTGTGTGCGCGCATGCAGAAGAGAATTGTAGTCAATATCTCAAGTCGATGGTTAATTTATTAAATTATATCCTAATATAAATTACATATATTGAAAAAGATCATGCACAGGAAAAAATGTCACAACCCAAACGGCCAGATCGTGAAGGCACCTACTATAATCCACCAAGATTAAAGAATCTTTTAACATCCGTTCAACATAACATGCAGAAGTTTTTGTTAAATAGAAATAACCAATCTTTTATTACAAATATTAAGTGCAGAAATGTAAACTACCCCTAGGAACTAGTCTAAACAGGTATAAGAGTTGCTAAATCAAGAACAATAATACTGGACACAACTTTCACCATGAATAAGCGGAGTAGAAGCTACTTGAGATCACTATTCACATCACCATGAAACATCAACTAATCAAGCAATCAGACTATACTCCTTTGACGTTGTTTGTACGTATATATACGGATCTGTAAATGTGTGCATAAGTTGGTTTATTTTGTGAACTGCAATTTCAAAATTGTCGAAGAGCCATCGATTAAGTTACATTATCTGATTTGAAATTTAAAATATGATTTTCATGATTTTTTTTTGTTTGCTCTCGCATTTTCACAACTCCGTAAGATTGGTTTGTCTAATTTATTTGGGTCTGAAATTAGAAGTTTGATAAAAAATAAATTAAGTTTGAACAAGGTTTAATTAAAATAAGTTTTGATTGAATGATATCACCCCTCTATTACTCATTGTCACCAACCCGCGCACATTTCTCTGTTTATTGTTTGTTGCTTTCATTCAGGATTTTGCCAAAATTAATTGGGTTTAAAGAATAATGGTAAACATAGTTCAAGTGTTAATAATTTGAGTACGAACTGAGTGATTTATTGAAATTCGTAGTAGTAAAATCTCTTTATGACATTTAGAGAATTTTGGTTGTGGCCCGTGAGTGACAACCTCTCTATCTCACGTTTGAGATAGTGGTATGGACAACGTACACTTACCCTCCCCAAACCCGCTTGGTGGGAATATACTGAATATGTTGTTGTTGTTGCCGCCCGTGGGTGTG
Organism: Capsicum pubescens; assembly: GCA_030864215.1. Lineage (NCBI taxonomy): Eukaryota > Viridiplantae > Streptophyta > Magnoliopsida > Solanales > Solanaceae > Capsicum > Capsicum pubescens. The sequence goes on from CM061538.1 coordinate 340,176,605, forward strand.
TGTATTATTCCATGTAACATATGTGCATTTCTGAAAAAAATAATTGTACATATGTGCTAATTTTAAGCTTATGTTTTGGTCACTATTATCTATATTCTACGTTGCATTTATATATTGGAACTTCAATTGTTTCTAATTCTATTTTATCTTTTTCTTTTACATGAATACTCGGGAGTTGGAGTTTTAATCGAAACTTATTTTGACCCAAATGTCGAGTCAATGGCTATAGGATCACAGAGTTTGGGGTCTAAATCGCTAGAAGCCATTTCCTTCAGTAGGAACTTATAGTATCGAGTTTCTCACCCTCATCCATTAGTTTATAATTTGTATATGTACTAACCTTGTATGTATTTGAACATGAATTTTTGTGCAGTGTTATTGAATTGAAATCAACGTTAGTATGATTCAGTTTTTGTTTAGCTTTAAATAATATAGAATCAGTTTTTTCCTTGGCTTATCTTTTCAATATTTGACGTTTATAGATTTAATCATGAACCAAACCTTTTAGAATAAAAAAAAAAAGAGACAAATTTGGTCTTAAGTGACATCAAATGAATACACTTTCTTCAAAATTAAATAAATTGGTTAGCTATAGTCTTCATTTTGCAAAATAATATTAATTAGCAATTTTTATCATCTTAATTAATTTTTTGTTAAACAAACCACTAAATGAGTTTTAGTTAGTCAAACCTTTTCAATTGAGCAAATAGCTCACTTATCAAAATTCAATTTTTATACAACTTAATATTGTTCAAATATTTACGACATTCTTACTTATCTCTTAATATTATTTTCAGTTTAAGATATTTTTTTAAAAAAAACAACTCAAAAACACCAGGTATATATATACATATACGCTACCTCATGTGGGAAATTTTTTCATTATTATTATTTACACTATATTTCAACTATATATTTATATATGTGTGTTTCATCAAATTTATTCATTTCTATCTGATACTTTTACTTTATTTATTTTCATCTATTAGATAAAATTCTTATATTTTAAATATATAAGTCTATTTTGTAGCTAATATATTAGTATGTTTTCAGACCTTTTTATGCATCCTTACTTTACATTAAGCAATGCAAAGAGCTTGGTGCGGTTTTCTCTAATAATTTTTGAGGAAATTTAAAAGATAACATGTAGCACTAGTAAATAAATAGTTAATGCATTGCTATATGTTCAATTAAAGGCAAGTAGGCATAAATATCTAATTGGAGGCGGTGTGCATAAACAGTCTTATTGGAGGACAAACTTATCCACTATGTCCTGTTTTAGGGTGGACGACCCAATACGTCCTATTTTAAAGTGGACAGACCCATAGTGTCCTATTTTGGGGTGGACGAACCCTATGTGTCCTATTTTAGGATGGACGAACCCAATGTATCCTCTTTTAGGGTGGATAAACCCAATATATATTGCAAACTTACAAATATTAATGCAGTGCAAAAAATTTGGTGCAATTCTCTAATTACGAACGTTCGTAAATCATTAGAAACTCTATGTAGTGCATTTCAGTGGTGAAAATTCAAGGTGCGGTGTTTTTGTGATAGCGAACATTAACAGTGCAATGCCACATTAATGACTATTCATAATGTGATATCCATAATTTGAGATTTTTCTCTTCGGCGTATTTTGCTGTGGGGAAGCTCCTACGCTCAAAGAGAACTGTAAGTTTTGAAATATAAACTTCATTGATTTTGCTTCATTTTTGCGTTGCCTTTCTGGTGCTTTGCTAGCATGTGTTATCCCTTAAGAATAATTGAAAAATCAGCATCTGCATTACTCCAAGAAAACATGTTAGTATAAAAGAAAATGCTTTCCTTGGATTGAACCATAAAGTTTTAACTTTGAATTTGCGCTTCTTGTGGTCATGGCATTGCTGTAATTTGATGATGCGAATGTGGCCCGTGATCTCAAAACATTTGCTTTGCCAGAATTAAGATAAGTCATCTACAAACCTGTCCCAATTTTGGCTATGGGAGAAATAAATTTTATAATATTGTGACCGAACCCAGAATAGGCGCCTACGTATCCTGTTGCTAACAGAAATCAGGTCCAACGTAGTTCATAGAAAAGTCTGAAAAGGATTGCGAAAGAGTAGCTGCATAAAAAAAGAGAATGGTACTAAATTGCAAAATAGCAGCTACTCATAAAGAAAGAAAATAGAGAATTGATATTCTCAGATTACAAAATAGTAGCTACTCATAAAGGGGAAAAAGGAAAATGACGTTCTCAAGTTGCAAAATGATGTCTTTGTCAGCTTTCTAAACCTGTTGCCCTCTTTCTCTTTAAATGTTTTGGTGCCACCTTTGATGGGTCACCCATAACAAAAAGTATGTCCTTATTTGCGATATCATCATCGTTGATTGGAGGCCCTTGCTGCAATTTTATCTTGCCACTCTCAATAAGGCTTTGAATCTTGAATCTTAGTGTTGGACAATCTTTAATGTCATGTCCTTGAATGTTTGAATGATAGGCACAACTTTTGGATAAATCAAAGTTTAGAGATGGATACTTAGGTATGAATTCCTTTCTGGGTTGCAAAAGTTCCTTAGTTCTCAATCTCTCAAATATATCTGTCAATGACTCATCTAGAGGAGTGAACGAGAAAGGTTTCATCTTCTTTCATGGCCGCAAGATAGATTGTGCTTGAATAAACTGTTGTTGGGAGCTATTCTAAAAATTTTGCTAACAAAGAGGCTGGAGATGCACATTGAGAAGGTTAGAAGAAGTATGAGATTGTAAAAATTGGTAACTTTGATGGCATTGTGATTGATGCACAAAAGTTGAATTGGTTACACTTTGCGAATTTATCGATGTCATCGGTTGAAAAACAGGATGAACAACTTGTATTGCTTCTACAAATTTTCCTTCTTAAATGTCATTTTCTATCTCTTTGCCAATTCGAATTAAATCGAAAAAGTTGCGTGCACAAGTTCCAATTAACTTATCAAAACATAGGCCTTCTTGAATTTGGATGAAGGTTAAGATCAATTCAATCTCAGAAAGTGAAGGATGTATTTTTTAAGCTTCTAACCTCCATCGCATGGCATATTCTTGAAATGATTCATGTGGCATCTTCTTCACTCTAAGCAAATCGGTGATGTGCAGATCGTCTCCAATGTTAAACTCTTATTGCCTTACAAAGTGACGAGTCATATCTTCCCATGTGCGTCGTTTGCTAAACTCCTGCTTGGTATACCAAGTGAGTGCCAATCCTGATCAACTTTGAATGAATAGTCTCATTCGTATGGCTTCATCGTGTCCAATTTTAATTAATCTGCTACAATAATCCTTTAAGTAAGAAACAGGATTTCCTTCCCCGCTTAAAGTGTTAAATTTTGGTAGCTTATACCCTGGCGGAAGCTCAACATTTGGGTACACAAGTATTCATACTTTAGACTATGATATTTTCTTAAGCGCAGCTCTTCATTAAGTGCTTTTTTCATATTGTAGAGCTCTTTGCCTAGATTTTCGTAGTGGATTGACTGGATCTTCTTTTCACTTTTTGCATTTTGATAGACTGATAGCTTCTCGTGCTTATTTTCCTTAAAAGGAGGCACAATTGTGGAAGAATGGATGTTTGGCATCATAGTAAGCTGAAAATTTTTGAGATTGCTAGTATATATTGATGGCATTTGCGGAGAGATCGTATCAACGGGAGTTGGACAAGGAGATATGATTAAATAAATATTTTTGGTTGAGTTGGAAGTTGTGGTAGTGGTAGGAAGAAGGCTAAAAGTACTTGGTAGATTGACCAAAATATTCCTTCTAACCACATTCTTTTTGCCATCATTATTTTGTGCTTGCACTAATCCCACACCGGTATTGAATGATTCACACCTATCTGTCATTACCGTATAGTCCTCAATACAAATTCACAGTCAAAATAATGTTCAATGCCAGACAATCTCTAAATAAAAATAAAATTTTAAGCATAAAATGAAGTGTTAGTACATGCGAAATGTGTATAATAATAATAATAATAATAATAATAATAATAATAATAATAATAATAAAATTTTGGAGGAAAAAGATTAATTCATGATGAGACTAAGTAAGAGATTTGAACTAGAAGCGATGATCTTAGTTGCGGAATGAGTGGATCAAGAAAATTCTTAGCTAGTAGGCAGCCTACATAGGGACTCGGTCATATTAACTTAGGATTTAAACGTCCTTTTTTGCATGTAATTGGAACTACGCTCAAACTGATTTTCCGTCGGACACAGGATACGTAGGCAGCCTACTAGCAGAGTTTCCTAGGGGTACAAACGGATTTTCTTAGCTAGTAGGCTCTAATATGACCGATTCCCTATATAGATCAACTTTATCTTGATACAGCTCTGGTTCTTCGGAGTCGAACTCATCCTCAACAAGGTCAATCACGATAATTTGATCGGTCATACCTTTCTTTTGTTACCTTTGGTGCTCAACTTAAGTCAGCCTTTGAAAGGAGAAAGAAACATTCGGTAAGCGTTGAATAGTTATTAAAGGCTATTAGGAATGAAGCATTTAGAAATGTGATTAAAAGAACCTAACAGGTCGAGTCCCATAAGGGGCATAAGTACGAGATGATAATTAATAGAAAAAAATAGAACGCACGAAGATTACATTTTGATAAGACAAAGGATTATGAATGACTCAAAATTCTAACTTAATATTGTTGGATAAAACAAAGAATATCAAAGACGGAGAAATAATAGAATTTCTTGATTTACACTCTAAAGCTTGAGTTTTTTAAAAAAAGTGTGGAAGATCAATCCCAATAATCTCAAGATACGAACGATACATGCCCTTAGAATGACTGAAACTTTAAAGAAGTATCAAACTTAGGGTCGTAACTCCGAAACAAATTAAGGGAGAAAATTAAACAAATAAAGTCAAGTGCATTTTGACAGTTTGAGTAAAGTTTTTGGATATCTATCAATTTAAGAAGCAACAATGAACTGAAGGCCAATGAAAGGATTGAAATATTGGAGCATGAGCGAAAATTTTATGACATAGATCAACACTAGATAGGTACTACGGAGTGCTAAATATTTCGTCGTTACAAATAGAGGATTACACCAGTAAAAGAGGGACTTGGAAGAGCATAAAAAGATAAAAGATTCAAAAGTTCAAATTTAGCACGAGTTTGGCAAAATTTGATTAAGCACGAATCTGAAAAAAATTAAAATGAATGTTCTTAGCAAAACTATTTGTGATGAATTATGCCGACGTTAACAGATTCATAAGAAAATTTAACAGATTGCAGGCACAAGTATTGAAAATATCGAGGAGAAAATTTAAAAATGACGATGAAATAAATTCATTAAAATTTGAAAAGAAAATGAGAACCATATGGAATATCGAAAGATGAAAATTGAATGAGACATTTAATTGAAATACTAAGAGTGTGGCGAACTACAGGGGCGGATTTAGTGTGTAAGATGGGGATTCCCGGGAATCCAGTAACTTTCGTGCGGATCTTGTATTTATATTGAGAAATCTAATAAATATATAAAAGTTATCAGTTGGGAACCCACAATCAAGTGTGGTATTGGTCTAGTAGCAAAGAAGGTGTTTACAAAAGCATTGTTACCCTCTAGGTTGTGGGTTCTAACCCTATCGGTCCCTTTTTTTTGAATTTTTGTTTTGCCCAAAGAACCCACAAAATTAAAATCCTAATTCCGCCTCTGGCGAACTAAAGATAATTTTTTAAATGGTGCTCTAGAATCGCTAAGATGTGCTAAGCGCAGAAGTGTTACAATAATAGAATTTTAAAAAATATTATGATATAAAATATGTAAAAATGTAATAGATAATTAATAAAGAGATGTAAACATAAAATTAATTTTTCTCTGAACATAAGGACAAAACAAATGTGAAGTTAGCAAATAAATATCAAGTCAAATGAATTCATGTAGGTCAAGTATCACGTAAGCAAGAAAAATTCACAGAAAAAATAACACAGATACGTTAAATAACACATCAAGAAAATTCACAGAACAAATAACACAAATATGTTAAATATCACGCCCTAATATGCAGGTGACTCCTTATGCCGGAAGTAGGCCTAAGCGTCAAATATCAATTGAGATTTCGATAAATTGTTTCAAGCTTTAATTAATGACATTACTCGAGTTTGGAGTTAGAATTTTTCAAACTCAATTTGGTTAAATTTTGACTCGGCTCAATTTATCACTATCTCTGCACATAATATGAGGGTCGTCATCGGGTCGTGAACCCTTTTGACATAAAGGAGTTTCCTAAATTCATGGAATGACACCATAGGTCAAACCACCTATGGCTTATGCATACATGACCTAAATCAAGGATGACAACACTCTATCTTAAGTTTTTCTAAGATTTGGGTAGACGCGGACTTGGATTTTCTATATGAGAAGGCACGTGGTCCCACGGCAGTAAAACTCCTGCTCACCTCACGTATGCGCCGACTCTCTAGAATAAGTGATTTGAAAGAATTTTGGGAAAGTACAATGTACAATCCGCGTGTACAACGTGTGTGAGTGTCAATTTTTTGAAGTGGAGAAAATATGAACGGAATGCCAATTTATATAAAGCGGTAAACAAGTAAGCAATTTATACAAAACAATAGCAAATAAATATTTTATGCTACACAAACATGATAAAAAGACAATTAGGGTGAAACAAATAACAAAATATAAAAAACTTATTTATTAACCTAAGTCTGTTATGGTTAAGAACCTAAATAGTCCCCAGTGAAGTCGCCAAGCTGTTATACCCCATTTTAACACGGGTCAAATCGAGGTACAACATATTGGAGAACTTCTAAATAAATTTAAGGAAGTCGCCACCTAATTAGTTCTACGGTGAATTAGGACACCTATTATAAACTAAGTGATTAAAGAAATTAAGGATTTCATTTTAAGGTCTATGCAACTTAAAATTCTAGATAAGGATTCTAATTATCCTAAATGGAAGGGGTTAGACACCCTAAAGGATCCACTAACTACGATTAACCAGCCAATCTTAGATTAGATAGGAAATCAAATATTAAATAAGATGTAGGTACGACGTGAAAAATATTTGTCTTTCATCAGATAATATGTGTTAATTCTTTATAAGAAGAAAAATAAATAAATAAATAAATAAAATTAAACCTCGTCATAAAATCTATTTCTTAAAAATTACCTTAGATAATATTTTGTAAGACCTCCTAAAAATGATGTTAACCCTATTGCGTCAAATAGAAAGTTTATTTTAAAATCATTTCTTTTAAAAAGCTTTCAATTGATAACTAAAAAGTTACTTATGTTAGGAACTCCACACTATCCTCTATTCTTAAAAGAAAAACTCTTTTGCCCTTTATTTATAATTAAATTTTATAAAAATAAGTTAATTATCCTACTAAATGATCAGATAAAATATATGATTGTTTAAATATATGATGCCTTGAGAAATTATTATTTTACTACGATACGACTACAAATAAATAAAAATATTTTTTCTTGCCATTATAAATCCTAAACGGGGCTTGTGAAGTGTCATCTTTTATTTTGAAATTAATGAAAAATAATAATAGTAATAACAATAATAATAATAATAATAATAATAATAAATAAATAAATAAATAAAATAAAATTTAATTTGCCACATCCAAAATTAGTAAAGGTGATCTTCCAAATCTAGCTATAATAATTGGCCTACCGCAAAATTTATTATTTTTAATTAATCCAATGTTACTAATTAGTTAAAATTAATTTGATTTTAAAGGAAAACGATTTTCTAATAACTGGGTCACTGAACTCTAAAAGATATATTTTCGCCTATCAAATTTTAACCTTTTAGCGATGCAAAAGTTGCATCTAAACTAGTGATTAAGTTAAAAACAATATCCGAGGGTGAAAAGAGGAATGACTAAATTCGCTACCCTACTTAAAGATTTGCGCTACTTCAAATAAGAGCATTCTATAACGCCCTGAAATCTAGTTCCCAGGACGTCACACGGTGCTCCGAACTACAAGTAGTCCTGAGCTAACCCTGGCTGCTTTCTACTAAGTCTGGATCTCAACATAGGGGAACAATGAATATGAAATCATAATAATGTGGAAAATCTTATCTGAAACATGCTAGTAGTCTGGGCAAAACAATACTGAAAAATCTGAATTCTGAATCAAATGTCTAAAACTGAATCTAGTAGTCCGACAAACCTCTACTATCTGAATCTAGAGAGTCACTAAGACAGGCCCCCAGCTGACTCAAACTGTCTGAAATGAATAAAGGAACATCTACTAATAAACTGAAAGTATGAATAACTAAGTCCCCGAACTATGAGGACTCATCAACTGCAGGGATGTAGATGAGATGCTCGGGAATCACTTACGCTGCTGAGACTGAGCACCTGAACCTACATTATGAGATAATGTAGCACATAGACATATATGCGGATCAGTTTTCTGAGGATGTACTGAGTATATGGGGGTGCATGCATTAAGTAAACAATATAATCACAGTTTATAAATTCATGAATGCTAAATGTAAATGACTCACACAGGCTTGAGTAATCTGAAATCTGAAGATCATAAATCATAAATGATGAAACATATAATGTAAGTCGGGTGAGCCATTACACTTAGTTCTGAAATCAGTAGAATACTTTATCTTAAAGCTTAAGAATCTTAAAACCATAACTTCTAAAACATATGCTTTTATCTTAATGCTTTAAATCAATAGACTATTGAAGAGTGGGGGACATTGTTTGGAAGGTTCTTCTAACCTACATACACCATGTGAGCATCCATGGAGTCCCACGTCTGGCCCCCGTTAGGTAGGGTTGTTCTTCCCTTGCCATCGGAATAGAACTTCAATCTTAGTGGTCACAATCTGAGTCATCCACGTAGAAGTGGGAATAAATCTGAATCCTACGTTGGCACGTAGTTCTGGGGTCTGAAACTATAGTAAATACTACTCTCATTCTCATGCTCAAAATCTTAAGAAATCCACTTCAAAAATAGCACAAGGTTTTACAAGAAAATCAATTATGTTTTTCTTTATTTAAATCTCAAGTTATCTGAACAAGGTGGATTCTTATCTTAGCTTAGGACCAAAAGGTCAAATCTTTATCAAAATCTGTGAATAATCTTATCTGAGGGTGCTCATGGCACAAATAATCTCGAAATAACAAATCTTAAATTCGGGCTTAGTGACCCATGCATCAATCTCATGTTAAAAAATCTTAAAATTCATGCTTGATAATTTAAACACTCATAATTCATCATAAAATCTGGAAATTTCTGCATAATGCATAAAAATATGAATATAGTCATGTACTTCAATTTCTAAATCATGGAAAATCTCATAATCTTGCAAATAATGATAATGGGCATAAATCGTAACTTTAATTTCATGGAAAATCTCATAAATTTCAGTAAATTTTTAATTAAAATAAAATTTTGGGCACAAGGATGAAATAATTATCCTTGTTCAAACCCCACATACCTTAATTTGATGATCTAGATTCTAGAACTTAAATCTTGGATCTTTATTGATGTCTTGGAGATGAATTCTTAGAGTTCTTGTACTGGAAATCCTTAGTCTTGAATTTCCTTGGAAAATTAATGGAGGAATTTGGATTTCTTGGAGAAGGAACTTTTGATTTCTAGGGTTTTTTTATTGAAAAGAATGGTGAATAAAGAGCATAAAGTTCTTGAAATATGATTAATCTTTTATTTTTGGATGGATTGGGGGTTGGAGATTTACCAAAATACCCCTTTTAAACATTTATATGAAATTGGAAAACGTATATTTTTCTGATCTGGGTGGACACCGCAATGCGCCACTATCGCGGTGGCTCACTGGAAATCGATGAATTGAAACTGGGTAGACTCCACGACGCGGAGACATCGCGGTGCCCCTTTGGAATGCCATTTTGGCACATGGCACGACGTACCATTATCGCGCTGGACCTCTAGAAATTGACCCTCTCCGCAATGCGCTAATATCGCAGAGGTCCCACTGAAATGGGACAATTGAAAATTTACATTGATCCGCGATGCGCTAAGGGTCCAAACGACGGTGTTTTACGACTGAAACTTAAAATAGCCATAACTTCTTACTCGTTTATCGAATTTAGGTGAATCTTATATCGTTGAAAAGCTTATTCAATTTTCCACACATTGGAAGGTCTAAATCTGAAGGATTCCACACGAAATAAATAGTATTTGTTTTGGAAGCTATCTCCTAACACTCTAGGAATGAATTTAAGCTAGGAAAAATGCGGGGTATTACACATTCAAAACACAAATTTCACATAATAATATGCGGAACGTTAAATGGAAATAATAACAAGAGTCTACAAAGAAAAACCAAGCTCGAAAAGGGAAAGAAGAACTAGACTGGTAGTGGAATTGACTTTAAAAATATGGAATGTGACTCCTTACTCGAATGAGATGTTAGGCCAAGTCTCATTTTGAGACACCATTAGCGAGAGTCTTAAATTAAGACTCCATTTGCTTTTTTGGGGTAACGAACTAGGAATCCGAGGTGAAGAGCAATTCTACCACCAACGATGACTCCGAATTTTGAACGATGAAGAAAAATGAGGAGAGCGGCATGAGTAAATCGAAACAAAGAAAATTGATAACCTAGTGAATCGGATAGTGAGATAAAACTAAAAAAAAATCAATTTATCTATTACCTTTGCCCCCAGAAAGGTAAGAAAGGAGCCCCTTTTATAGGAAAATTGGAACAGCCTTTTGAGAAGCCTTGCAATTTAAAAATTTGAATTAAAAAGTGACAGTTTGATAGAGGAAAATCACCCTTTTCAGATGGGATTTGAAAGACTGAGACTTGTTGGAGATTTGATTTTGAAAATTTCAGTCCTTCAAGGTGAACAACTAATTGTTTGTTGAATCAAAGGGACAACACTCCAAAAAACCATTGGATGCTCATATATTTCTCTTTTCAGACGTCTGTGTTGGGTTCAATATGTATGAAAAAAGTGTGAATGGAAAATGGAGGGACACAACTTTTGAGAAAAAAATATATTATTTTGGAAAAGGAGTGACTATTCAGATAGTTGTGTCTTTTCAGAAAAAGACACAATGTTTCGAATGAACAAACATGACTCTTCCAAAGGATACACCTTTTCAGATGAACCATTGCCACCTTTGGGAAGGGGCACTTGATGGCTATATAAACCTATATTTATCCACAGTTTTATGAATGAAAAATTTTCTGAAATAAAAACTCATCTTGTCTTCAAAACATTCTTTGTGATCAATCAAATCGTTGAGTGAGTTCGACGAATCCAATTATTTGAGGTACCACTATAGTTGGATTGAAATCCATTTTATCCTGGGAGGAAGATTTCAAATCCTTGGGTACAGTGAGGGAAATTATTCCTTAATGACACTCCGTGAAGTCGGGGGACTTGGCTTTATATTTCTGTTTCATCTTAATTTCTGAAAAAATAAAACACACTTCTTAGAAAGATCACTTTGATCTTGTGTTGATGATGTTTTTGTACTTCATAGTGTTCTTGTTTTAAACTTGAACTAGTGTTGAAGTTGTTGTTCCTAAATACAGATTCTTGTACCCGAAAACACGATAAAATAATAATCTTAAGGAATAATTCTTGCAGAATTTGTATTGCTTGTTTTTGGAGATTAAAGCTTTAAGCTTTCTACTCCGTTTGAACTTAACTAGTGATTCGAAGACATAAAATCTTCATCACAAGTTAAAGATCATTAGGTTGATGATTGGAAGCCATAAAAACTTCATCGTTAACTAGAAACAAGAAAAAGAGTTTAAAGTTGCTTAACTTTATAAATAGTATTCTGAAAATATTAAATTTTATTGTCTTGTGGTGACAGAAATAATGACTAACGAAAGTCAAATGCAAGATGCGGCTACGACTATGGGGGAAACTAGTATTGCCCCAATAATTCGAGCAAATGCTCCGCAACCAATGGCGCCTGCGGAGAAGCCTGGAAAATTTGCGGGCATTTACTTTAAGCGATGGGAGCAAAAGATGTTATTTTACCTCACCACTCTATGCCTTCAAAGGTTCACTAGTGAGAATGCTCCTGAGGTGCCCGAGGGAACCTCGGGCAAAGAGCATTTCATGATTGTAGAGGCTTGGAAGCACTCAGACTTCCTTTGTAGGAATTATATCTTGAGTGATTTCCAAGATGACCTCTATAATGTTTACAGTGGAACTAAGACATAGAAGGAATTGTGGGGGGGGGGGCATTAGAACGGAAATACAAGACAGAGGATGCGGGAATTAAGAAATTCTTTGTTGCAAGGTTCCTGGACTTTAAATGATAGATAGCAAATCGGTTGTCTCTCAAGTGCAGGAATTGAAAGTAATCATTTACGATCTCCTAGCGGAAGGTATATCTTTGAAAAATACCTTAGTTGAACACATTGAAAATGTTCTTAGTACTCACATAAATTGGTTTATAGGTTTGATTGTGAATGATGTATTTTAAGTAGCAGTGATCATTGAGAAGCTACCACCTATGTGTAAAGACTTCAAAAACTACTTAAAGCACAAATGCAAGGAGATGACTGTCGAAGATCTTATCGTTTGATTGCGTATTGAAGAGGATAATAAGGCTGCCGAGAGAAGTTCAAAAGGGAATTCTACAATTAATAAAGCACATATTATAGAAGATGACCAAAATAATTCTAAGAAAAGGAAGAAAGTTGAACAAGGAAGCAATCTATCCAAGAAGAAATTCAAGGGAAAGTGCTTCAACTGTGGAAAGATTGGCCATAAGTCCACGGATTATCGTGCCCCTAAGAAAGGCAAGAAAAAGGACCAAACAAATATGATTGAGTCCAACAAAGAATGTGATGATCTGTGTACTATGTTTTCAGAATGCAACTTGGTGGGGAATCCTCGCGAGTGGTGGATGGATTCTGGTGCCACCCGCCATGTTTGTGCCAACAAAGAGTTGTTTTCGTCATTTACTTCGGCTCAAGTAGAAGAAATGATCTACATGGCTACGGCTAAGGTAGAAAGAACAGGAAAAGTGGGCTTGAAAATGACTTCAGGAAAGGTCTTAACACTTAACAATGTCTTGTACGTTCCGGAATTATAAAGGAACTTGATTTATGTTTCACTTCTAGACAAGAACGGATTCAAATGTGTAACCGATTCTGGAAAAATTATAATTAGCAAAGGAGAAGTGTATGTAGGAAAAGGCTATCTCACCGAGGGCCTTTAAAAGATGAATGTAATGAATATTGAAATCAATAAAAATTCAAATTCTTCTTACTTGCTTGAGTCTTATAATTTGTGGCATGAACGTTTAGGCCATGTTAATTACAAAACGTTACGAAAACTGATTAACTTAAAGGTTTTGTCAAACTTTGAGTGAAATAAATCAAAGTGTCAAACGTGTGTGGAATCAAAGTATGCAAAACATCATTATAAGTCCGTTGAAAGGAATTTCAATCCCATAGACTTAATACACACTGACATTTGTGATATGAAGTCAACACCATCACGTGGTGGGAAAAAGTATTTCATAACTTTTTTTTATGATTGCACTAGATATTGTTACATCAACTTGCTAAATAGTAAGGATGAAGCAATAGATGCGTTTAGGCAATACAAAACTGAAGTAGAAAATCAGTTAGAGAAAAGGATAAAAATGATAAGAAGTGATAGGGGCGGAGAATATGAATCTCCCTTCACTGAAATATGTGTAGCAAATGGAATCATCCATCACACTATGGCCCGGTATTCACCTCAATCTAACGGAATTACGGAAAGAAAAAATTAAACGTTGAAGGAAATGATGAATGTCTTACTTATAAGTTCTGATTTACCGTAAAATGGGGAGGGGGGGCTATCCTTACAGCCAATCGTATACTCAATAGAGTTTCACATAGTAAGACACAATTAATTCCTTATGAAAAATGGAAATGAAGGAAACCCAACTTGAAATATTTCAAAGTGTGGGGGTGTCTAGCAAAGGTCCAAGTTTCTATGCCTAAAAGGGTTAAGATAGAACCTAAGACGGTGGACTGTGTGTTCATAGGATATGCTAAAAGTAGTAAAACATGTCGGATTTTGGTTCATAAATCCAAACATCTAGATATAAATTAAAATACGGTAATTGAATCAGATAATGCTGAATTCTTTGAAAATATTTACCCGTATAAAACTAGACATGAACAGTCTAGTGGAGGATCTAAACGACCTCGAGATGAACCAAGTAAGAATGTACATAATAAAGAAAATCCAAGACGTAGTACACGTCAAAGAACTTCTACTACGTTTGGATCAAATTTTGTAACATTTCTCTTAGAAAATGAGCCTCAAACGTTTAAAGAAGCGATGTCGTCAGACTCATCCTTTTTGAAAGAGGCAGTCAATAGTGAGATTGATTAAATCTTAAGCAACCATACGTGGGAATTGGTTGATCTTCCTCCAAGAAATAAACCTTTAGGTTCTTAATGAATCTTCAAAAGAAAAATGAAAGCAGATGGTACCATTGACAAATACAAGGCAAGACTTGTAGTTTGATACTTTGATACATACTCACCAGTAACAAGGATAACATCGATTCGAATGTTAATTGCCTTGGCAGCAGTATATGGTCTTAAAATCTATCAAATGGATGTGAAAACCGCATTCCTAAATGGAGAATTAGAGGAAGAAATTTACATAGAACAACCTAAGGGCTTTGTGGTTCCAGGAAAGGAGAATAAGGTGTGTAAACTTATTAAGTCATTGTATGGACTAAAGCAAGCACCTAAACAATGACATGCGAAGTTTGACCAAACCATGTTGGCAAACGGGTTCAAGATAAATGAATGTGATAAATGTATTTACATTAAAGTCACTCCAAATCACCAAGTCATTGTTTGTTTATATGTGGATGATATGTTGATCATCAGTAGAGATATTTCTGACATAAATTCAACGAAATGAATGCTAGAGAGCAAGTTTGATATGAAAGACCTTGGAGTTGCGGATGTGATCTTAGGTATAAGAATCCACAGAACTCCACAAGGGTTGGTATTGTCACAGTCTCATTATATCGAAAATGTACTTGACAAATTCAAGTATATGGAATTCGGTATTGCCAAGACTCCTTTGGATGTGATCTTTGCACTTCAAAAGAATGAAGGTGAAAGTGACTCACAATTGGAGTACGCAAGAGTATTGGGATGTTTAATGTATATAATGAACTATACACGACTAGACATAGCATGCACAATCAATAAGTTGAGTCGGTACACGAGTAATCCCAACAAAACTCATTGGATAGCAATGAAAAGAGTTTTGGGGTATCTTAAATACACTCAAGACTATGTTTTATATTATAATAAATATCCCATGGTACTTGAAGGATATAGTGATGCAAATTAGATCACCGAGTCGAACGAAGTAAAATTCACAAGTGGATATGTATTTACTATCGGTGGAGGAGCAGTCTCTTTGAAATAATCCAAATAGACTTATATTGCCCGCTCTACAATGGAATCTAAATTTATCGCATTGGATAAAGCCGGTGAAGAAGCAGAATGGCTCCAAAATTTCTTGGAAGATATTCCTTATTGGCCCAAACCAGTCGCACCAGTATGTATACACTGTGATAGCCAATCGGTAATAGGTAGGGTAGGGAGCATAATGTACAACGGTAAATCTCGTCACATACGACGGAGACATAATACCATTAGAAAACTTCTCTCTAGTGGAATTATTACTGTTGACTATGTAAAGTCAAAGGATAATGTGTCTAATCCACTTACAAAAGGCCTATCTAGAGAAGGAGTGGAAAGGACATCCAAGGGGATGGGTTTAAGGCCTAGGACAAGTCAGCATGGCGGTAACTCTACCTAGCAGACTGGAGATCCCAAGAGTTAGGTTCAAGGAGGTCAAACAAAGTTGTGTCTGACAGGTTCAACATTGTTAAAATACCAACCCATTATCATGATGTAGATAATGTTTAGTAAACAAGGATAAGACTTAAGGTGAGAAGTCTTTTAATGATTATCTAAATTTGGCAGATTTGACCAAATAGTTTAATCTATGGGATTGAAAGTTTAGAAATCATCTATGTGAAGGAAAAGTGGAAGCCGCTTCAAGGAGAATGTTAGTAAAGGCCTATTCTCTAAGCTTTCATGAATCCGGGACGTGTTCATGGCTAAAAAGAACAAAACCGTGAGAACCATAAACGGTAAAAGGTTGGTTGTGTGACATGTGTTGTCTAGGTGTACATTAAATCTCGACGGTTCAAAGATATCAAATCTACCGATTGACCGAGTGCATCCGATGTATGTTCACTACGGAAAGTTCAAAGGAAAACCCACTTTTCCAGATGAAATCAGTCTTTGCTTGATGATCACATACTTGTCCGCAAAATTTTACGAAAAAAATAGCCATTCCCCATTCATGTGGGGGATTGTTGGGTTCAATATGTATGAAAAAGGTGTGAATGGAAAATGGAGGGACACAACCTTTGAGGAAAAAACATATTGTTTTGGAAATGGAGTGACTATTCAGATAGTTGTGTCTGTTCAAAAAAAGACACAATATTTCGAATGAACATACATGACTCTTCCAAAGGATACACCTTTTCAGATAGACCATTGCCACCTTTGGGAAGGGGTACTTGATGGCTATATAAACCTGCATTTATCCACAGTTTTATGAATGAAAATTTTTTTGAAATAAAAACTCTTCTTGTCTTCAAAACATTCTTTGTGATCAATCAAATCGTTGAGTGAGTTCGACGAATCCAATTATTTGAGGTACCACTATAATTGGATTGAAAGTCATTTTATTTTGGGAGGAAGATTCTAAAACCTCGGGTACAGTGAGGAGAATTATTCCTTAAGGACACTCCGTGAAGTCGGGGGACTTGGCTTTATATTTCTGTTTCATCTTAATTTCTGAAAAAATAAAACACACTTCTTAGAAAGATCACTTTGATCTTGTGTTGAGGGTGTTTTTGTACTTCATAGTGTTCTTTTTTTAAACTTGAACTAGTGTTGAAGTTGTTGTTTCTAAATACAGATTCCTGTACCCGAAAACACCATAAAATAACAGTCTGTAATGGAGAAAAAGGGTCCCTTTTTGGGTCTGTATTTTTAGAAAAAGTGAGGAAGGGAAATAGATTGAGGTGATTCTGATGGAGATGGAAGTAGGGTAGGGGAAAAAGGATACAGACGAAGGGGGAGGGGGGGTGGAAAATCCACCGGATTTCCTATTATCCGGTGGTTTGAGGATTGTTCGGCGTTGGTATTGCCGTTGCTTGCTGTTTCTGTTTTGTTGAAATTGTATGGCGAATTGTTGTTGTTGTCGGTTGTTTAAGTTTCAGTGTTATATGTTGTAGCTGTGTGTGTTATTGTACGCATAGAGAAAGAGGCATAGTAGTGGGCCGGGTAGAGGTGTATGTTTGGGCTGCAGATAGTGTTGTTGATGTTAGGTCTTTGCTGTTGGTGTACAGGTTGGGTTAATGAAAAGGGGGAAGAAAAGGGCATGGACCGAATATGGGGTGGTATTGGGCTGCTGTTAATTAAATTTTAAAGGTTAAAATTAAGGGAAAATTAACTAAATAAATTTATTAGATTGTTTATTGCAAGTTATAGCAACTCTTTTTAGTTTTCAAGTTATAGCAACTTTCATTTAAAAAATAAATAAATAAAATTATTTTATATATTTTTCGTTTAAAAAAAAAACATAGCAAAATCATTACAGAAAAGGAAAATACAGATTTAATATAATTAAAATACAATATTCTTTCCTTAAATATAGATAAACTTAAATAATAATATTCCTTCCTTAAATATAGTTAATAGTAACTAATAATAGATACCAATCACACCACTATTCTCTCTTTATCCATTTTTCACACCACTATTCTCTCTTTAGCCATTTTTTCTCCATTTTTAAACAATCCGATTTTTTTTTCACCTTCATATACATTCATTTTTTTTTCTATCAGAAATTATTATTTCAATAAAAATCTTCCACAAGTTGTTGTTTCATACAATGTTTGAATATTTTTATTGAGAAAAAAGGTTCAATAGTCTGCAAAAAATAAAAAAACGAGACACACAAATATGAATTGTGCTAATTTGCACTCAATCATGATATATCATGGAGGAAGATGAGATGCCTCAGGTATATCTTGGTTATTAACTTTGATATTTTGCATTAATTCTTTTTCTTTACTTTCTGAACTATATATTGTCTAATTATTGATTAAGAAAAAGATATTCAAAGAAAAAGTTAATATTATTTTTTATATTTGTTTTTAATTATGTTATGTTGACATGTTGATTATTCATGAGAACGTGGTGGAAAGTGACAAAAAAATGTTGTTCAATCAATTTATAGGTGTATGATTATTGGTTATCAAATGTTTTTATTCGATTATATTACATTCAGTGACCTATTATGATATTATATTTATTATTTTAGTATTTTTTTTTTAATTTTATTGATGTGTATGTTTTGATAGTATTAAAATTTGTTGAAATTATCAAATTTCATATGTTTATCATTTTTTTATTTTTTTGATGTGTATGTTTTGTGAATTTTAAAGTATGAATTTTTTAATTATATATCGTTACCGATTATTGAGTATTAGTTACTTAACATATCTGTATTATATTTGCAGGTAGACCTAAAGATTTTTCTATAGATGAAATTATGTATGATGCAAATACCAAGTATAAATAATTGATAAATGCAATAGCAAAACAACTCAAGATCGACATCAACTCAATTCAAATTGGAGATTAAGTTCTTGATTGATAGATTTCCACCAATGATCATACACAATGATACAGGAGTCATGATGTATCTAGATCGAAAAAAACTGTTATCAATAATCATACATAATGATAAAGTCATGTTAAACTTTTGTTATGTTTCTGCATGATGTTTTCAGATATTAAAATAGGTTTTTGTTGATTTTATAAAAAACAATATCATCTTTAGATTCAATAACATAAATTTTTGTTTCTGAAATTGTAGACTCAATATGTTATATATATATATTGAAAAATTTAAGTAGATAACGGATAATAAAATATTAAAATACATAATTTCAGACATCTGATATCAATTTTAAGATTTAAAGAAAAACTTATATCAATTTTAAACCAAAAAAATACTTGATATACGTAAAATATAACGGAATACAATTTATACTGCAAAGTATAAGTTCGCGAAAGCAACAATTTTAAGTTATTTTATATCAAATTTAATATAAAAGATTATTCCCATTAAGTAAGAAAAAACAATTACCATTGTATGCAATTTGCAAGATAAATCATATATTATGTTTTAATGAAACTTGAATAAAAAAATTAATCTTCAAATTTATTAATGTGGCAAAATGAATATACAAGAGTAACAAAATCAAGATAATAATTAACAACATAAAAAGATGTTTTGGATATAAAATATCCAGTGATAAAATATCCTATTTGGAGTAGAATCAAATTTTTATTTTTCAGACATGACTCAAGGAAAAAAAAAATACACTAAATTGAAGAAACTTTAAATCCGAATGAAGAAATGAATGTTGGAAAATCCAACTTCATACACATGAATATTAAAAGAATAGAAAAAAAAAAAGAAGAAAAATAATTTATGAAAATGAAGATAAATTAGTGGTTGAAAATTTTTATCAATAAAGTTGATTTGGAAATCCGGTAAACATTGGACTACTAAGTTAATTAATAAAGTTAAAAAAAAAAGTTAAATATCATGTATAAATGTAAAAAAAATATCTTTACTATATTTGATTCCTTAATTTGAGAACAAATTATGAAATTTAATTAACAAAATAAAAAATAAGATATAATGTTTGATACCAACAATAACACTTGTCATAATTATCAAAAGATTTAATGAACAGTGATAACTATTAAAGGCTATAAATAAGGATATATTTGAATATTAAATATGAAAAAAATATTATTTAATATTTAAAAAAATAGTTTAAAGAAGATAAATTAGTGGTTGAAAATAACTTTTATCGGTAAAGTTGATTTGGAAATCCTGTAAACATTGGCCTACCAAGTTAATTAATAAAGTTAACAAAAAGTCAAATACCATGTATAAATGTAAGAAAAATATGTTTACCATATTTGATTCCTTAATTTGAGAACAAATTATGAAACTTAATTAACAAATAAAAAAAAGATATAATTGTTGATACCAATAATAACACTTGCCATAATTATCAAAAGATTTAATGAAGAGTGATAACTATTAAAGGCTATAAATAAGGATATACTTGCCAAATAACTATTATTTTTTATGAGTAAAAGATCTTGTGTAAATAATAATGAGTTTAAAAAGTTTTATTGGAAGTTGGTAAAAGGTAAAAGAGCTTGCGTCTGATTTTAACTAAAAATACCCCGTAAAACGTGAATTTTTTTTGGAATAAAGTTAAAACTATAAAATCAATTCTTTTTTAAATTTATAAGATGTTAAAAAAGGTAAAGATATAAGAATTCTATTGATAATTATAGACAGTAAAACATGAAAAAGTCTAGAAGCAAGTTAATTATTCAAGTTAATAAAAAGTAACAAAATCAGTTCTTAACTTTAAAAAATATATTTACCATATATGACTTTTTAAATTGTGAACAAACTTTAATAATTAATTATTAAAAAAAAATATTGATACCTTAACTTGCCATAATTATTCAAAACTTTAATTAAGAGAGATAAATGTTAAATGCTAAATATAAGGAAAGAATATAAATAATAAATATTTAAAAACTGAATTTCGAACAATTAATTAAAATATTTTTTTTTCCAAAAATTGCTATAGCTTGTAATTATTTTCTTAGTCTGGTAATTATTGAAAAGTTATGTTATAACTTGCAATAAACAATCTAATAAGTCTATTTGAGATAGTTTTCACTAAAATTAATTAAAGTGATTGGCCCAATCGGATAAGTTAATTAATCTAATTTTCTAAATCGATTTCACTTAATTAATTTAACGATGCTTTAATTAATTTTCTCAGAAATATACGCATGCATATATATATATATTGTAAGTATTAAAAATTAAATTAAATATATATATAGTAAGTATTAAAAATTAAATTAAAAATTAATAATATAGTAAGTAGTATGTTAATACGCTATCATATATTTATTTATTCATTTTAGAAATGATAATTTAAAATATATTTTATTATTTATTTTTTGATTAATATATATATATATATATTAATTATTAAAAATTAAATTAAAAATTTAATAATATAGTAAGTATTATGTTAATACACTATCATATATTTATTTATTTATTTTAGAAATGATAATTGAAAATATATTTTATTATTTATTTTTTGATTAAATTTGTAAGATGCGATGTTAATAAGAAAAACATAACTTTCAAACTGTTAACGCCAAAAATATATTTTGAAATAAATAAATAGTAAATAAAATAAAATAAAATAATTAATATATATATATATATATATATATATACATATATATATATATATATATATATATATATATATATATTCAGAAATCCTAAGCATCGAGAAATTAATCTTATGAAAAGGGAGAGCCAAAATTGGGTGTCAACAGTGTCAATCAGTAATTGGCGTGTGTTTATCACCTATTTCTTAAAAATTGGGATTGATTCCAAAAAGATTTATCAATATCATTTCAAAATTATTTACGGGGGTAACAGGATGCCCACAAACTTAAAGTGTCTTTTTGAAAATTCAGAACAACTTCAATGGTGTATTTATATTTTTTCTCTTATATATTATACTTTTGTATATTGTAGGCATATGTTTATATACCTTGTGCGCTTCTTTTCCTAACTTTAATAATTTTTTTTCTTTATGAAATTATCACCATTTTTAGCTAATAATAAAATAAAAATTATTTTTCAAATATTTTTCGAAACTGGATTTAAGGATTGTCTTCGGATAGACTCTGAGGAGTGCTTAACACCTTCTCCTCAAGTAATCAAAGCTCTTACTAGGATCTCAAATGTTTTTCAAAGACCAAAAACAGAGTTTTACATAAAAAAATTAATTCTTTTAATTTTTTCTAAAATTTTAGGCGGTGACTCTAAAAAATGAATTTTAAAAATTAAAGAGAGTCATAAACGATCACCATATGTTGTGTACTGTTTCGATCGGTATGAAATAGAATGCGATAATGAATAAATATTAGAATTTTATTATGGTATTTATGCATCAATTTAATGAGCAATTTAAAACTCCCAAATTCTAATTGAAAATTTAAGGGGAATATCTTTGTTTTGGATCTGCAACAATATGTTCAAGGATTTAAAAACTAATCACCAAAAAGGTGTCATCCAGTTCATAAGAATATCATAAGTTAATACCTGCTGAATATTTTAAATCAAATTATTTTTAAATACTAAAAATATATTTATTTTTTGGAACAAATTAGAAAGTCATTTTTGTGTTAAGAGTTCAAAAAATTAATTTCAAGTAGACAAAAACTAAGATAAATATGATCAAGATATATAAATTAAAGTACTGATAACTCTAGTTGATTTTTATAAATGAAAATGATAATTCTTTAGTTTTACTTTTACATCAACTTAAATAGCAATATAAATCTCAAACTCATAAATACTTATTGAAATAAATCATCAAACGTTCTAGAATTAATTGACATCATTGTTCTTAAAAAATTGTCAATGTTTACATATTGCTTCACATGCCTCACTAGAAGGAAAGCATTTGTCAGGTCGAGCTAATATCACACAACACCATTGGCCTGGCTTATCGGGAATTTGGAGGCAAGCATCAAAATTATCTTCTGGTTTAATGTTTGTAATTTCATCACCTGCATTTAAAGAAATTGAGAGTATTGTAAAATCAACTAAATGATAAGAACATATAACTGTAAATAAAAAGTGAAAATAACACATAATAAGATAAGTTACATTTTTTTAATTGGTAGTTGTACATGAATCTATTTCAATATTGTTCCATTTTTTTTATTTTTTTTGGTTAATTCTAATAATAATAACATATTAAGTTTAAAAGGAATAGATATGAACATACACTGATGAAGAGGCAGTGAGGAAAACAAAATCAAGCAAAATAGCAAAACTGATTGAAAGTAGAATTTTGCAGAGGCCATTGAAGGATATTTGATTTAATGTTCAAAAGTCTAAAGATAGTGAAAAATATTATAGAATTCTTTCAAATATATAGTCATATGAAAGTACTTGATTTTGATATTTCCTAATATATATATATATTAAAAGATTGTGCACAAAAGAGAAATTTGGTAACTGTCTCAAATTGATGATTAATTGATCAAATTATTTCCTAATATAATATATATGTACATTAAAAAGGATTATGCACAAAAGAGAATTTTGGTCAATATCTCAAGTTGGAGATTAATTCATTAAATTATTTCCTAATATAGTATACATATATTAAAAAGCTCAAACCCATCGACTGCCCCCTAAACTTGGCACGATCTTTCACTTTGGCACCTCAAGTGGACGTTGTTCACTTTTGACACCTCAAATAGCATACACGGATGTTATTTTGACACTTTTCGCTGAATCAGCAAAAATATACCGTGTCCGTGAATTACACGCGCCGATGACGTGTAAAGTGACCAATAATATTATGCCATTTGTCATTTTTCTCTAAATTAATTATTAAATAAATAATTTTTATTAAAAAAATACCAATCAAATGTTGACACTTGACAATTTTTTACTTAAATAATTATAAAAAAATTATAAAATTTAATCCCCCCCCCCACCAAACCCCCTAAGTCATCTTCTCCATACCCCCCTCCCCCCTTCCCCCACCCCCATCCCCCATTGGACAAACTAGGCAGCCCCCATTCATCTTCCTCAAATGCACTGTGGTGTTTCTATCTCATAACAATGTTCTTCTGTGTCTTGCACAAATAAAACCATACTTTACATTTGAATCTTCCAAAGGAAAACCTTGTTGAGGATCATTTTTCTTTTTACTTTTTGCATGATCTGTGTACTCTCATCTTTGTTTATCAAACCTTCTTTAGAGTTTGAATAACATTTTTTTTTATTTAACGGAGTAAGAAATTACTTATATTGAGCCTTGATTTATTGCTATGATGTGTAATGAATCTTGATTGTTGGTGCGCGCAAACGAATAGAGGAAGACACAGCGAGAATTCCGGCGAGAATCCGTCGAAAATTGCATCGACACCGGTCCCAGACGTCCCAATTGCAAAAATCTCTGTCAAAATCCATAGAGAATGCCAAAAACCTTTGTTAATTGTCATTGGGTTGTTGTTAGTGTGTTCATGGTGTAATGGTGGAGAATTGAGATTAGAGGGTGTGTTTCGTTGATAATGGAAGGAGTATTATTTGGTGTTTATGATGTGTATTATTGTTGTAGGCATGTTAATGGAGTGAGTATTTTGTTAATGGAGTATAATTTATTTTGAGTGTTGATTTCACCTCCATTAATGGAGGTTAAGCTTAACAAAAAAGATGTGGAGAAGACAATGTGAAGGAGAAGATGTAAAATTACGAAAATACCCCTAAAAATTACGAAAATACCCCTCAAACGCGCTTAAAAGCGAGTGTAATACACTCTTTTTTCTAATCCAGGAAAAGGTGCCAAAATGACACAGTTTATAGCTACATGAGATGCCAAAAGTGAACAATGTTCACTTGAGGTGCCAAAGTGAAAGATCGTGCCAAGTTCAGGGGGTTGTCGATGGGTTTGGCCTATTAAAAAATATAATGTACAAAAGAGAATAATGGTCGCTTTCCATATATATAAATACTAGTTTAGTTTACGTGCTTTGCACGTGTAACTCGCGTCAATTAATAAAATTATATGTAAAAAATAAACTTATTAAAAAATACAAATAGATGTTAACTTAAATGTTATATTTATTTAAATGATGTGAATAAATATTGTACGAAAATAACAAATTATATGAACTTATATAGTAGTTGGCATTAAAACAAATGCAAGATTCATTTAAATGATAAAAATAAACGTGATAAATGTTATAATATATCTCTTCATAAACGAAATTATTGATATATGTATACCTTATAACTATCTTTGTAGGATAGAGGGACTATTTCGGATAGACCCTCAGCACACCTACAAAATTAGGATTCAATAGTTATGTCTTCAATCTCAAGATAATTTTCAATATAATATCATATATGGAGTTTTTGAAGGATAGAATACACACTTTATCACTACCTCTGTAGGATAGAGAGAGCGGTCAAATTACCAAAGCCGATTTACATTAAGATTTTAGATAAAAAATCAGAATTACCCCCTCAACCCAAAAAAAAAAATTGACCCATAAAGATTTTTTAAAATCAAAGGAAAATTCTCAAATACATTAATAGATATTCATAATCTAAAACGGGATATCATTATTAGATATGGATAAGAAGTAAAAGATACTTACATATGTTTTAAGTTGGTGAATAAAACTGAAGAAACTATTGTTCTTGAAAAATATAGGCAGCAATGTGGTGGAGGATTTATTATGAGAATTCCTAACAATAAAGCAATTGCTCCACTTCAAGAAATCACTACAATGAAGATATCAAAGTTAGTATCCCGTATTAAGAAAATATTCTGAAAAGAAAATATGACAATGAAGAAAACATGTCAATTAGTAAGAAAAACAATGGATAACATTTAGAGAAATAATGCAGGAAATTATGTTTTACCTAAAATACGATATATAATAGAGGGTAATAGTCATCAAAAGTAAGAAAATACATGTATAAAATTAAAATTACAAGATACACAATGCTCTCAAACTCCCGCCAGACTCCCACTAAACCTTAACCTGTCAAAAAATAAGTCAAAGTGTAACTACCTACGAACCTTCTACCCTAATTCATGACCCCCACATCATCCTATCTAATGCACGTGTATTAAAAAAATCATAATTTTTTGAAAACAAACATACTATGGGCATGCATTAGAACTAAATTGCACATAAAAATTACAAATCACAAAAGTATGATTCATAAATCAAAAAGAATGTAACCTTTCATAAATAAAACTCTTCTTAACGACTCAATTGTGACAGTTGGAGGCATAAACACCTATCAATATGACAAAGTTTTTGGTGAACTGTAATATGATAACATCAATCACTTGTATCGTGAGTTATAGCATTATCCAAAGCATATGTACGTAACACTCCATCGAAAAAATTTGATCATTAAGGAGCAAAATAAATTTAATAAAAGAAATTAAATTACCTCTAAAAAGACTTATTGGTCATATTTTATATGCACGATAACAATTAAAGCCTGTAAAAAAAAAGACAATTAGAGCTATTATTATATGCTAAATCTTATGATTATTCACATGATTGAAAATAATGTAAGTAATTAAAATGTAAAACAAGTAAAAGATCATGTATATAAACAGAGATAAAATGTCTAAACAAACTACTCCAATAAATGAGACATTAAAAAAAGGCATGAAAGACAATATTATGAGTTTGAGGATATAGATATTATATACAATACTTGACATCATAAACGTGTGTAATTAGAATTTGATTTGTAGCTAAAGAAGGTAATTTTATATAAGGTGAAGTAATAAGTCAATATGAATTTAATATTTAAAAGATTTTGTACTTAAAAAGAAAATCAATTAGTTTTCGAATATAAAAATAGATATTTTTTTTTTTCTATAAATTAGACTTTTTTCCTTAAGTTTTTTTTTCATACCAGTTTAGTGATTCTTTTTTTTTTTTGGTCTGCTTTTAAGCTTATTAGGATTTAAACTCTTTTTTCCTTTTCTCCTTTTCCAGATGTTTTTGATTCCCCACCCCCACCCCCACCCCCACCCCCACCACATTTTTATGCTTTAATTTTTCTCATAAACCTCTACTTCCCTTTATTTATTAATAATATAATATAAGAATAAAAAAAAATCATAGGATTTAGGACTCTTTGCCCTTTTCTAGACTTTTTTTTCTAACAAACCTCTACTTCTCTTTATTTATTAATAATATAATATAAGAATCAAAAAATATCATCGGATTTAGGACTCTTTGCCCTTTTCTAAATTTTTTTTCACGTTCTGTGTTTTTCTTTTTTTTAATTGAACTTTACTTTCCTTTATTTAATAAGAATAAGAAAATATCCTTAAATAAAATATAAGTGAAATGACGATTTTATCTATTGTGAAGAGTTTTAATGAAGGACAAAAAGTTATTTTTTCACGTTTTGTGTTTTTCTTTTTCTAATTGAACTTTACTTTCCTTTATTTAATAAGAATAGGAAAATATCTTTAAATAAAGTATAAGTGAAATGACAATTTCATCTATTGTGAAGAGTTTTAATGAAAGAAAAAAAGCTCAAATAACTTCTCTAAGAAGCTTCACACTTTTAATATTACTAGTCAAGTATATGTGTGTTGCACGTGTATTGCATGTTAAGCCATCAATTGATATGAAATATATAAAGAAAAATATTTATTAAAAATAACAATTGACTTTAAAAATCGAAGATAGACAACTTTATGCATCCAGGCATGCGTGAAGTATTGGTATCTTAATCGTCTCTTTCAACGTATACTATGACACAACGGATGATTAAAAAAATAATATATAGTAATAGATCAGAAACTACAATAAAACAATATGATAAAACCTAATCTTTATACAAAAATTCATCAAAGTTTGACCGAACATTCATCCACCACTTGTAAACTACAAGATATGATTAAACCCTAACCTTTATAAAAGAATCTCTGAAAATCCGATCAAACGTTCATCCACCTGTGTTAAGCAGAAAAATAACAGATAATAACATTACAGAAAATACAATAATCGAAATATTAGAACAATACCATTAAAGCTAACCTTAACACAAAAAATTCTTCAAAGTTCGATCGAGCAACCATCTACAGTATAAACTTGAATAGAATAGAAATTATAACAAAATAATATGATAATTAAGATATTAGAACGATTAAATGTAATCTTTTGTGATTATTATACGTAGGGCTGGACATTCGATTTGTTCGATTTGATAGTTTAATATCGGTTCGATTTTTTGATTTTCGGATTGACAAAAATGACAACCGTAATCAAACCGAAATAAATTCGATTCTGTTCGGTTATTTCAAATTTTTATTTCGGTTTTGAAGATTAAAGTAGTGAACCTCTCTTTGTTATGACTGGACATTTAAAATTAATAATTTTAAAAAAAAATAATTCAAATCTATTTTTCATTCCCAGATATAAATAACTGAACATGGATTAAACTAAATGATATAACCATAAGTTTAACATAATATATAACTTCATTATGCATAAGTTTGCATAAACAGTCATAACTCGGAAGAGTGGTCGCTGTCGGAAAGACCACAGTCGGCACTGCGGGCTGCAGCCCATAATGGTCGTCTGGTCGCCGGCTCTGGTGTTGTTGTATAGAAGATGATCTCGCCGGCGGTCTATGGTTCGATCGATTGTTCGACTATTGGACTGATGTATACTATTAGTTGTATGTGGCGTGCTATTACTTATTAGTTATTAGGGTTGCTATTATATTATATGTTATATATATTATATATATATAGAATAATAATAATAATATATATATATATATATATACATAGTATTAATTATTTATAGAATTTCGGTTAATCGGTTTATCCGAATTATTTTTTTGAAAAAAATAAAAACCAAACCGTTTAACCGAATTTCAAAAGTTAAAAACTGAAACCGATCCGAAAAATCAAAAAATCAAACCGAAATTAAAATTTTGGTTTGGTTTTTCGGTTTTTTCAGTTTAAATCAAAATATACCCAGCCCTAATTATACGCTTCCTTCAAAGCTTATGAAAAAAGTAGTTATAAGAATATCTCTTCCACCAACATTACTTAAATAGATGTAGTTTCTATAAAGTAATATTTTAAGTGATTTAGAAGTGTAAAATATTAGAACTTCTTACATAACTAAAAAAGAAAAGATTTAATAATAATAAAATTTATAGTTCACTTTTATTTACCATATTATTATAAAATATTGATAAGGTAAATATTTCTTGCAAATTAAATTGGAATACCCGTAAATATTAACTATAGTCTAACAATTTGAAATGGCATTTTCCTAATATAGAGGAAACTCTTATATTTAAAAGAATTTGAAAGTGGCTAAAGTTTTTATTTTTTTCCATAGTTAATTTTTCTTACAAATTTAACTATATTACAAAATTTAAGGAAGGAAGGATTTATTACATAAAATTTAGTTCATTTAAAAGTTTTAAATATGAAAAAAATAGAGAAAAGATGATTTTATCTATTATAGACTCTTTTAATAAAGGATAAAAAGTTCAAATCGCTTTTGTAATGGTCTTCATCTTTTAATAGATAGACTTATGTACGTGTTTTGCAAGTGTGCATATTGTCAATTAATATAAAATAAGAAGAACAATTGTTTAAAAATAGTTGTTGACACTACACTAATGAAATAATCCTATTTGTTATAGAGTGTTCCTATTAGATACTTTTAATTTTGAAATTCTTTTTCAACTTATTCAACTAAGTTAACCACATAAAACTTATCACCTTCTTTAGAGGTTTATGCATGTAATCAAAGGAGATGACAAATGGGGCCCGACGCGGGGCGAATCCGGATATAGTCGGACTCCTAAAAAGCGGGTACCGGACACTGGGTGGTTTAAACCAAAAAAAAAGACAACTTGAGTCATAAGTAACTATAGCTACGAACACTTTATAATATATTTAGTGCTTAATTGAAATAAATCGTAATTAAGTGTTTGAATAAAAAATATATTATCGATGTATTTTATCAATATATCATATTATTATATTTTATCTATCATCTCTTCATATTATTGTATTTCATCCATTCTAATGGATTTATTTTATTTAAAATTTGCTTTAGATTCATAATTTTCATGTAAAAATGCATGAGCCTATGTCTTGGCCAAAAAAATGATAGCATATATAAAAAAGAATATGACCAAAAAACTATATAGTCATATTTTACTGTGATCAACCTAAAATAAAAATATCATCATTTTGATCTCCGCAACATTGCTCAGCTTTGTCTTTATCAAAAGCAAAACTCTAGGAGACATTAATCCCGTGTAACCATATGTGCATGAAAGAATACCTACCCAACTTTATTTTCATAATATTAAAAATATACATCTAACTTTTACCGTCAACAATAGAAAAATAAAACATCTAATTATTTTTTCATATATTTATTTTATGACAGTTTTTCCCATGTATTTAGAAGTAGTGAAGAAAATACTAAGTAAACGTAACAAAAATCTGAAGTAGAACTTATCAAATTGATTCTCGAATATTATCTAAGATCATAACCTCAATAACCACTTTTAATAATCATTAATCGTTACAACCAACTCTTGACATGAATTCACTGCAACATAAAATTAAAATCACATTATATTAAAATAAATGATTACCCAAAATCAAATTATTAAAAAATAAATGATTTAGAGAGAGATATACAAAACATGTCCACAAGAGGGAAAAAACATGTGAAATATAGTAAAAAGGTGTAAGCTTCAAAAGAAAGAAATTGAAAATAACATGTAAAATAAAAAACAATGCTTAAAATAATCAATAAAGAACACAATGCTTAAAAGAAACTATTATTTCCACCAAAAAAAAAAAAACTATTATTCAACAATTTTTCGTAACAAAGGTGTTGTATATATAGTTACCACTAATGAGAAGCCATTTGTCAGTGTGTTCACGTGAATTGAATTTTTTTTTTTCTTTATTAAAAAGTCCGTAAAATATAAAAGGAGCAATTGAATGTTTATTATGGAGACAAAAAAACTACTTAAACATAAAAATAAAATTTATCATACTTTTTCTTCCAAAATTGCTACGACTTCTTATTTTAAAAAATATATTATTTTCTTACCATATATTTTAGAATTCCTTAATTTTAAATTTTAAATATTATAAATATAAAAATAGTAAAAAGACACTTTTATCTATTGCGGAGAATTTTAATAAAGGGTAAAAAGTTCAAATAACTTTTCTAAGGGTCTTCACACTTTTAATATTATATATATATTAGTTTAGATATACGCGCCTCGTGCGTGTACCTCAATTTAGTGAGTTTAATTTTATAAAATTATTTAAAATATAAAAAGCATAACGGTCTTTCAAAATATTTATTGCATTTTTTATTTGTTAGCATCTTGACATTAGGACGACTTTTAGTTATTATCCAAAGTAAAAATTAGTCAACCGAAAAGCACATATATTAGTCTAAACACAAGAAAGTTTATAAAGAAGAGTATATTCTCTTTATTCCTTGAGCTATTCTCTTTCACCTTTTCTTTCTTTCTTTAATCTTCTCAATCTCTTCTTTCAACTCCTCCAATTTCATATCAACACAGTTATCCTTTTGTTTGGATTATTTAGGCTTGTTAGCTTCTTCAGAAGCTTCCTCAACTAATCCGTTCAACCCTAACATTTATATTCAGAATTTTATAATAATAGGTAGATATATTAAACTCGATTTACAATGAATAATGTACTTGATCCACTTTCAAACTTAATTAGTAAGCTCAAAATTGAAAGATTCAACTATAATCCAAAATTTATATGTTCATTTTTCAAACAAAAGTTATGCATATCAAGATCAATACTTATTATAACCTTATATTTAGAACTCAACTAACAAATTTAATTAAAGACTAAACTGTAATACTAAGGAAATAATTAAATAACAAAATCAAAACAAAGCTACAATTAAACAAAGGAAGGAAAAAAAGAAAGAGACAAACCTTTGATGTTTTTAACCACTTCATTCGGTGACGACTTGCTTATTTCTTTCAATTTTTGATAAAAAATTTCCTACTAAAAAAGAAACACAAGAGATTATAAAAAAAAAGAAAAGGAAAATTCATTGTTTCGTTAATTATTTAGTCATAATTTATATATAATCATTATTAAATAAAAGAAATAAAGAAAGATGGAGAAGATATAAAAATGAATACAGAAATAAAGAAAGATGGAGAAGATGATAATAATGAATACACACAAAAAAAAAAAAAGACAATTTAAATTAATAACAAAATAAGAAGAAAAAATAAAAGTAGAGGTATGTATCTAGTAAATTTTGATCCAAAATAGTAGTTAAATAGAATTGTAGAAATTCTTTTTTTTTTTTTTTTATGTAAGGTGAAATGATTTAGAAGTGTTAATTATTATGAATTCTTATTTAAATTAAATAATTAAATTAAAAGAAGTTATAACTAAAATTAATTGTTAACACAACTTTGATGGAAGATGGGAAGGATTTTTAAATTTTTATTAATATATTATTTTTTGGGTTTCACGTTGGAAAGTAGGATTTTTTTTTTAATTACAATTTTTTTTATCATTATATTTCTTTTTTGATTTCACACGTTGGGGATGGTTTTTTTTCTTATCACTATTTTTCTCATTTCACGTTCAGGATTTCAGGGGAGGGAGCGTTGTTTATTACTTTTTTTTATTGAAGAAAAATCTTTTTGTTTTTTTATTTTTTGTTTTTTGGGTATGATTAGGTTTGCGGAGAAGGAATTATATTCTTGTGAGGAGAGATTTTCTTTTTTTGGTAATATAGTCAATATTTAATATTACTTAAATAATAGAAAAAAGGTGAAAAGACGATTTTGTCTAAAGCGGAGTATTTTAATGAAGAGCAAAAAGTTCAAATCACTTTTCTAAGGGGCTTCACACTTTTAATATTTTACTAGTTCAGTTGCACGTGCCTCGCACATGTAACTTTTAATTATTTAAAATTAAACGATTTTATCTATTACGAAGGTTTTTAATGATTGCAAAAAGTTCAAAACATATATTTTATTGTAAGCAATACATATATATATGAGAAAAATAATTACGTTGTTAGATTCGAACATACAAGAATATCAAACCTAGAAATCAAAATACACAAATAAAACAGATGTGATAATGTATAATGTGTTAAATTTAAAATCACTCCCAAGCTAAAAGAATAAATAATAAGCCACGACAATCAATAGAAAAGGAAAAACAACTCAACAAAAAGAGAGAGAAAATAACATACTAACCTGGAGGATGACAATTACTGTCACACCCCTTTTTCGTACACCAAAAAGTTTATTTTAAGTTTCGAAAGGATTTTTATTATTAAAGTGACAAAATGAAGAAAAGTTTGTTTCGAAAAAGGACTATTTACATTTTTTATTCAGAGTCGCCACTTGGCATAATCCGGTGTGCCAAGTCACCTTTGAAAAATCTTTTTCAAAACTGTTTTGACTCTTTTAAAACTGGTTTGCAAACAGAGATTCCGGCTAAGGAATTCTGTTGACCGAGGGGAAGGTGTTAGGCACCCCTCGATCCCGTGGTTCTCCCACGGTCGCTTGGTGGAGAGTATCGGCTAATTCGACACTAAAGATGTATAAACCATATAAACACACAACAATCAAACAAACAAACACAAACCGAAATAAATCTCAAAAATATAATGTTCAGTCCAATTATACAGTCCAAAGTAAAAAAAATGCAAAAAAATATAAATTCTATTCTAACCTATACTAATTCTAAACTGTGCTCCCATGCTCTACCCGATGCCTCGGGCCTTCGCCACGGACGTCCTCCGAGTACAAAATACTTCGGGGCATTTCCCGGATAAAATAATACAAGTACTTCAGGGCATTCCCCGGCCAAATGATACATTTGATCCAAATTTATAAAATAAAACCATTCAACAAATATTTTGGACATTCAACAATCCATAAGTTCTAAATTCGCCTACCCGAACCTACTATTTGCCTACCCGACTCGACCTATCATGATTCTATTACATTCAACATCATCAATGGATCAAAATTAACTTGGATTCAATCAACATTAATATCCATTTCAAATCAAACAATCTATTCAAATTACTTCATTAACTTTCGATTTCCATCGCAAATCATTTTTAATCATTGTTCTAACATAACAAATCACCGATAGTATTTCAGCAATCCATAATCAATATCACTCGACATTCATCATTCACATCACACATAAGATAAGAAAAAGTCGAGACGATAACAATCAACCACACACAACAATAAAAATTAACTAAGGATAAGAATGAGATAAAGAGATGGACCTTAAATTGGGGCTTTTATTCGACCAATTGAACTGATTTCAACGACGATGGGAAACTCATGGACCAATGAACCACGGACGGACCCCGAACTCGAACCCCAAAATCCAAAGATAAACCCAGTGATATTTCCGACTAGTTTTTGTTCGAAGATCAACTGAAACAGAAAAAAATCTGAGCTGTGGCGGTACTAGTGAATTCCCGGCAAGAGTCTATAGCTCCGACGAGCTCAGACGGGTCAGAAAACAGAGAGTAGATCAAATCTCAGGCGATAGGGATGTTTTTTCGGCGAAAAATCGCCGGAACAGCCAGCCCACCACCGATTTTCTCTCTCCAGATCTCCGATTTCTCTCTCAAACCCCCTCTCTATCACTCAATACTCTCTCTTCTCTCCCGATCTGTGTGTGTGCGTGAGTATGAGAGTGAGCTGTGCGTCTCCCTGTGTGTGTTCGCTTTTGTGAGGTGAAGAAGATGAATTTTTGCGAATTTGCTGTGAGTGTTCTCATGTGCAAATAGTGAGTGGACTGTTCTCTATGGTTGTGAATTGTGTGTTTCTGAACAAAGAAGAAGAAAAAAAATCGTGTATGCGTATACCACCTCATTTCTTGTGGATGATGATGATATATGGTGAGTATATACTAGTAGGACCCGTGAGTGTGATGAATTTCATGCTCAATTTTGTTAAGGGAATATGCGGTGGGGTCCTCCTCTTTCCTTTTAAATTCTATTATGATGATGGTATATATATTTCTATTGGCATATTGTGTGAATGATGCCTTTGGTTTGTTGTAAAAACTTGTGAAAGGATGGTTAGAAGGGACACGTGGGGCAGGGGTGAGGTGAGGTAGGGTGTGGGGTAGTGTGGTGAAGTGTTCGCTTTTAATTGAAGGGGTTGTTAGGATAGGATTAAAACAAGATAAAATTTGTTAAGGATGTTATTTTTGTCATTTTATGGAGGGATAATTACATGGCTGAGGGTACACAATAGGATAAGGTAAAATTGAGTAAAAGTGATATCGGGGAGGGACAAAATTATGTGTCTACATCATGCCCCCTTTGAATGTAAACACGAAGTGTTTTCAGACAAAGAAGTAGACAACGATACAAATTTTTTTCCCGACCATTATTCAAAGAAACAGAAGGAAGAAGAGCAGCCGGGTCTTGACTTAGGACATCCTACCTACCCAAGTTGTGAGGAAATCATATCACGGGTATTTCAAAGGATTGGAAGGAGATGGACTATGTCGAGTTGGAGAGTCGAGTGAGGTTCCATCGAGGTTCTGATCCGTGACTTTGTTATTACATCAAAAATGAAAATTACAAGTTAAAAACATAAATGAAATTACAAAATCCTATCTACATAGCTTCTGTTGGACTCTTGACTTGAGTTTCATCACCCTATTCTTCAGGCGGGCTCCTGATTTGAAATTTCTTCAACTTGTTGCTTGGTTTTCAATTTCATCACCCTGTTCTCCAGACGGTCTCCTGACTTGCTATTTTTGATCTGTTGACTTTCATTTTCTTCACTTTGTTACTTGACTTTCAACTTCTTTACCTTGTTGCTTGACTTTCAATTTCTTCACCTTGATGCTTGACTTTCCATTTATTCGCCCTGTGCTTTGGGCGGGCTTCTGAAATCACATCAAAACTGGAAAGAAAATTATCTCAAACAAATATTATTATAAAGAGATTTCATATGCCA
Organism: Capsicum pubescens; assembly: GCA_030864215.1. NCBI lineage: Eukaryota > Viridiplantae > Streptophyta > Magnoliopsida > Solanales > Solanaceae > Capsicum > Capsicum pubescens. The sequence continues at coordinate 340,212,439 of CM061538.1, forward strand.
GGAAAGTGAAGTTACAACACAAGAATTAAATTTTTTCCCAGTTTATCATCAAAGGACTTTTGCAAAAGTCACATCATTATAGGAATCAAAGAGAATGACTCGACTATAAAGTGCGTCTGATAAGAATCAAAGGAATTGACTCGACTAAAAGGTACGTCTTCTAGGGGTCAAAGAGAATGACTCGACTAAAAGGTACGTCTTATAGGAATCAAGGGAGATGACTCGACTAAAAGGTACGTCTTACTAGGAATCAAGGGAGATGACTCGACTAAAAGGTACGTCTTATAGGAATCAAAGGGAATGACTCGATTTAAAGGTACGTCTTCTAGGGGCCAAAGGGAATGACTCGACTAAAAGGTACGTCTTATAGGAATCAAAGGGAATGACTCGACTAAAAGGTACGTCTTATAGGAATTAAGGGAGATGACTCGACTAAAAGGTACGTCTTACTAGGAATAAAGGGAGATGACTCGACTAAAAGGTACGTCTTATAAGAATCAAAGGGAATGACTCGAATAAAAGGTACGTCTTCTAGGGGCCAAAGAAAATGACTTGACTAAAAGGTACGTCTTATAGGAATCAAAGGGAATGACTCGACTAAAAGGTACGTCTTATAGGAATCAAAGGAGATGAATCGACTAAAAGGTACATCTTATAGGAATCAAAGGGAATGACTCAACTAAAAGTTACGTCTTATAGGAATCAAAGGAGATGACTCGACTAAAAGGTACATCTTATAGGAATCAAAGGGAATGACTCGACTAAAAGTTACGTCTTATAGGAATCAAAGGAGATGACTCAACTAAAAGGTACATCTTATAGGAATCAAAGGGAATGACTTGACTAAAAGGTACGTCTTCTAGGGGTCAAAGGGAATGACTCAACTAAAAGGTACATCTTATAGGAATCAAAGAAGATGACTCGACTAAAAGGTACGTCTTATAGGAATCCTAGGGATGACTCAACTAAAAAGTACGTCTTATAGGAATCAAGGGAGAGACTCGACTAAAAGGTACGTCTTCTAGGGGTCAAAGGGGATGACTCGACTAAAAGGTATGTCTTATAGGAACCAAGGGGGATAATTCGACTAAAAGGTACGTCTTATAGGAATCAAGGGGTATGACTCGACTAAAAGGTACGTCAAATAAGAATCAAAGGGAATAACTCGACTAAAAGATACGTCTTATTGGAATCAAGGGGAATGACTCGACTAAAAGGTACATCTTATAGGAATCCAAGGGATGACTCAACTAAAAGGTACGTATTCTAGGGGTCAAATGGAATGACTCGACTAAAAGGTACGTCTTATAGTAATCCAAGGGATGAATCGACTAAAAGGTACATCTTATAGGAATCAAAGGAGATGACTCGACTAAAAGGTACGTCTTATAGTAATCCAAGGGTTGACTCGACTAAAAGGTACATCTTATAGGAATCAAAGGAGATGACTCGACTAAAAGGTATGTCTTATAGAAATCAAAGGGAATGACTCGACTAAAAGGTACGTCTTATAGGAATCAAGGGGAATGACTCGACTAAAAGGTACGTCTTATAGGACTCCAAGGGATGACTCAACTAAAAGGTACATCTTCTAGGGGTCAAGGGGAATGACTCGACTAAAAGGTACGTCTTATAGGAATCCAAGGAATGACTCAACTAAAAGGTACATCTTATAGGAATCAAAAGAGATGACTCGACTAAAAGGTACGTCTTATAGGAATCAAAGAGAATGACTCGACTAAAAGATATGTCTTATAGGAATCAGGGGAATGACTCGACTAAAAGGTACGTCTTATAAGAATCAAGGAAAATGACTCGACTAAAAGGTATGTCTTCTAGGGGTCAAGGGAGATGACTCAACTAAAAGGTACGTCTTCTAGGAGTGATGGTTCAATTTAAGAAGTGTATCACCCAGTAAATGAAAACTAAAATTCTTGGACAGGAAAGTGTGTCTCCGAGGGATATAAGATGATGAATTTTTACCATGATTTAATTATCAAACCTATGCAGCAACATTGCTTCCTGTATTTGTAAAAGTTAGAAATTACGAGCCTTGATGTTTGGGCTTTGAAATCCTTGATTTGAAGGTAACATGTGTTCCTGTTTCATGCAAAGAAAGGTTGTGAGTTTAAAAACATGGTGGCTGGTTTGTGGATTTGGCTTTCGTGGCAAACGCTCTTGCCGTCATCACATTTAATCTTGCTTCCAACCATTAGCCTGTGTCATTGACTTGCTGCTTCATTGACCAAACTCAGATTATTAAGAGTGACTGAGACAAACACAACATCTCTGCTTTGCCATGCTTCTTAGATAGACCCTTTGGAACCCATGTATTTCATGAGTTCCCAGACTTATTTGTTGACAAAACTTTCTGCTTGCCTCATTTTGGCTCACAATCATGTCTCTTTCATGTGTTGGACTTTTTGTCTTGCTTTGTACAATTGAAGAAGCTGGTAGCCAGTTTTGAAATCTTTTCTCACTTGTTTTGACATAGACTTGACTCAAAGACAAGAGAAAAATGACAATGATTTTATTTGGATAACTGACTCAAGAAAAATAAAAATATAACTATAGAAATGAAAGAAATGATAATGAATGTCCCCATTGAAAAAGATGAAAGAAAAGTTTATCTTTAAATGACAGTCAACTCTAATGATTATGACATGCATATCGGATTAAACTGCCTGATCTTTCCATCCAAAACTCTCACAAATTGTTATTGAGTTAATGACCCTGAAAGTGAGTTGTTTTCTTAGGCCAATTGCATTCGGATACCTCATTCAGCTAGTGGAGCCTTAGAGGGTTTTCGCCAACAAGCCTCTCTCATTTCCTTTTATCACCTGACCATTGCCTTATAGTATCCGAGAGGGTTTTTTACCAATAAGATTCTTATTTTCATTTTTCTCAACTCACAGTCATCTTACAGTGCCCGTGAGGGTTTTCATTGATAAGACTCTCTCATTTTTATTTATCTCAACTCACCGTTGTCTTACAGTGCCCATGAGGGTTTTCACCGATAAGACTCTCCCATTTTTATTTCTCTCCTGGCTCCTTATGCTAAGGAAGACAAGTAGTTCCCAAAATATGTTATCCATATCCATTGCATGCTTAGCCTGAGCATTCTCGAAGATTGATCTGAAGGTCTTTCTTTGGTTGTAACTTGGATTTTGGATAGGGTTAGAAAGAAAGGATGACATGGGTACCAAACGACACTTGAAGTGGGGTGGGACTTACAACTTTTAGAATCGACTCAAACAATGAGGATCAACTCATGCCCCAGTTTTTTTTGACTGGGAAATACTAAATTTTATTTGGTTGGACCGAGCCCTGAGTAGGGCAACCTATGTATCTCACCCCCAAAAGAGGAGAATCAGGTCACGCGTAGTTCTGGCAGCTTGTTCTTTCACTTGATTCTATTTTTTTTCTTTTGTTGACTCTTTTTCTCTTTGGGACTTTTCTGACTTTATTTTTCTTGAAACTCATCTTTTCTTTCTTTTTCGACACATTTTTTTTTTAATTTTGTTAACTCTATCTTGATTCCAAAAGAGGGGTATGAAAGAAAATAACACTAAGGCCCAAATGGGGTAAACAAAGGATGACACGATGTTTGGATAGCAGAATGAAATGCCTTCGTCATATCAATCCTTAAAAATGCAAGTACATATCATGCAATATGAAAGTGAGAGATGAAGATCATTTGTGAAATCCTTTAAGCATTATGTTTGACTGAGTCTGTGCGTCGCTACTTCTTCAGCAAACTCCACCTTTGTTGTACATTCCTCACATTGAATGACTCATGATTTTATGAAGATGATTTTCTTTCTGTTCACGCAACCACTATTTGACCTAATTGAGCCATGTCTTTGAATTGATGACCAAGTTATTCTTGTGATTCTCAAAAGAATTGCCTTAATTTTTAAAAAAGGTTTCAACTTATCACCAAATGTCTCAGCACTCTACCTATTTCCTCAGATGTTCTGTTTTACTAACTCAAACCTCTGATTCAATGTTCATACTTAAACTAAATTTCAAGATCTGGCTGAAAATTTTGCTAGCATGTCATTTCACTAGAATCAACATAAAATGTGATATGTAAAGAAAACAAACAAACAACACAAATTTAAAATACAAAGAAAAAGGGGACACTCTATTTAATTAAAATAAAAGATAGGGTTTGAACATAACGACAAAGGGACAAAACAAGATAAATCCATAACTACAACCCTGAAATAATCTGGGCAATAGAAAATAAAACAAAACATACTACCAGACCTCTTCCTAGTAGGGAGATGGGTGACTTCTCAATTGCTCAACCTGACATCTTAGCCACTGGTTTGCATATCGCATATCAGCATGACTAGAGCTTTCCTCACTATCAATGGTCTGCACCATAATTGATTTATCTTGAATCATCTTTTCAATTTCTCTTTTCAAAGCACGACAATCTTCAATATTGTGACCCTGAACATCAAAATGATATGCACATCGTACATTAGGATAAAAAATTCTTGAATGTGGGTCAGGAGTATACCCAAGGAGAGGAGTGATCATGCCCTGCTATACCAATCTCTAGAATAAACTGGCATAGGATTCCCCAATAGGAGTGAAATTATCTTTTTCCTTCCTTCTCTTTGCGAACTCTGACCTCGGATGAAACTTGGATTTAGAGGTTCCTTGGTAAATTTGTGGGGGTCAAGGACGATGTTGAGGGACAGGTGCATGTCAGTGTGGATAAGAAGATGGATGGGCATACAATTATGCATTATTCAAAGGATATTGAGGAAGTGGAATGGGGTTTCTTGGATTTTGGGGAAAGAAACCTTGTTGCAAGTGGTTATGTGGATCTAATATGTAAACTCGGGATTGAGGCTGACAGTATTGGTGGGTTGGACCTCTCAAACTTTGCTTTGGCCCTGGCATGACAATAGATGTGTTTTCCTTTTTCTTTCCTTCAGTTTTCCTTAGTTGATTGCAATGTCGTCCCAAATATTTCACAGAATCCTTCTGTCCATCAGGCTCCCTAAATTTTGATGTCTCAAAGCTGGGAGGAAGGTTAACACTTGAAGACATGTCCCAGTTTTTATATGAAACATTTTCATAGCCCATAAGTCCAGGGGAATTTTTCATATCATTTTCTACACTCTTAACTTTCCCAACCACTTTCTCTAGCTCTTCTAGCATGCTAGGCTTCTTAGTAAGAAATTTTGGCGGTCCACTTAATTTAACGGTAGGCTCAAGAGTATAACAATGATCATCAAGAGTATTGAACATGGATTCACTAGTGGACTGGGGAAGCACAATAGTTGGATTGATAGCCAAAGTGGAAATCTTAGTAGAAGGTTGAGCAACAAAAACACAGACGGTATATGGTGTTGTGAATGTGGTAGACTTATACTGAGGAGCTAAAGAAAGAGTGGTAGAAGTATTGAGGTGCATTTGATGTGGAATGGATTCTGAGGCATGCTGTGGGGGCATCAACAACAGTAGGAAACTGACTTTGCAATTTTGGTGGAAGACTCAAGGTATTTGCAGGGTCAAAAGTGGGGAACGGAGGTGGAGGCAATCCACTGGCCCAAACTCGGTACATTTTCATCATTTGTTGTCTTAGTCTCAAATTCTCTTCCTTTGAACTCTCAATTTCCTGACTCTTTGTTTCATCCATGGTGCCACTCTCTATATCCTTGTTGGACACAACTAAATCTTTCTTGAATTTGGTGTGATATGGAGGGCCAGCCAGGAATCCACAAACCAACCACCATAAACTAACTGAACAAGAGATAGCAAATGCGTTAGAATTCAACACTTCTTTTTCAAAACCTTATTTTCTTTTTGAAAAGATCACCGAACCCAAGAAGGGCGCCTACGTATCTCACCCCCGAGAGGGGAGAATCAGGTGTGCGTAGTTCGTAAAGTCTTGCCAAAATGGCCAATTGAACTCTTTTTTTTCTTTTTTTGTTTTTTCTTTTTCTCAAAACTTTAAGAAGAAAAGAAAATAACAATTTGTCAAAACAATTGACGAAAAAATATTGTTTTGTATTTTTCAGGTTTAAATCCCTATACAAAAATGAAACTTATGACTACCAAAGAAAAATCTTTTTGGATTTTCAATTTTGAATTTCATATAAAAATAAAACTTGAAACTATTAAAGAAAAAACTTTATTGTGGTTTTCTTTTAGAAGATGTATATAAACACCTACTCTAAATGAAGAGTGAAGAAAATATTTTTGGATTTTTCAGATCTATATACAAAATGAAACCTATAATTACCAAAGAAAAATCTTTTGGGGTTTTCAAATTTGAAATTCATATGAAAATGAAACTTGAAACTATTAAAGGAAAATCTTTTTGTAGTTTTCTTTTAAAGAAGTATATGGTACCTGCTCTAATAAAGAGTGAAGAAAATCTTTTTCGATTTTTCAAATAAGATCTATATACAAAATGAAACCTATAATTACCAAAGAAAAATCTTTTGGGGGTTTCAAATTTGAATTTCATATAAAATGAAACTTGAAACTATTAAAGGAAAATCTATTTGTAGTTTTCTTTTAAAGAAGTATATGATACATGCTCTAATAAAGAGTGAAGAAAATCTTTTTGGATTTTTCAAATAAGATCCCCGAACCAACAATAGGCTGCCTACATATCTCACTCCCGAAAGAGGAGAATCAGGGGTGCGTAGTTCGTCCAGATTGGACAATTAAGGATTAAATGACAAACTAAACCCTGAATTGAGAGACACGACTAAAGACAGACGAATAAAATCTTTTTTGGGTTTTTAATTAGAAACTAACACCAACAACTATGAAAGAAAAAATCTTTTTGATATTTTCGTTATATAAAAATGTACAAAGCTCCTATTGAAAGGAAAAAAAAATATTTTTGGAGTTTTCGAATTGTGAATACTTACTAAAGAAATAAAAGGAAAATCTTTTTAACGTTTTTGATTTTTTGGGAAATGAGTGCAAAAAGTAAAAAAAATAAAAAAAAAATTGAATTGTGAAAAACAAAAGCCATAAAGAACCCTAAAAACTAACAAATCTTTTTTTTTCACTCTTTTTTTTCTTCCTTTTTTTTCTCAACAATTTCTTGCCTACACACTTTGCTTCTAACTCATGCTTTTGCTCAAATCAATCTGTCAAATAACCTCGTTACCCTCAAAGATGCAACATTTAGCACGTAGGGATGCTTTAGAGGTGATTCTCCTACAAAGGGCCACGTGGGTCCCGCTAGGTCTCAATATGATGCAAATAAGAATGACCTAAAGGTTGACCTACGCTGGGGTTCACTAACAAGGCTGTTCGGGGGAGCGTATGGTCGATAGTGGCTGCGCTAGCTTTCCACCGACTCCATACCAGCCGACGGCTCCCCCTCCTAAAAATAAAGGTGACTCAACTATAGGTCATATACACATCGTGTACTACAGAACTTGTTACAGAAAGAATTGACTCGGGTTATGCAAATGATGCCAGATATAAAACGATAACACATAAGAGAAAAATTCTAAACACATAGCATGTAGGCACTCAACAACGATAAACAAATACAAGCAATAACACAAACAATGTCTATACACTCATAATGTCAAAACTAAGCCGATATAACTCCAAAATAATCTCGAATTCTGAAAAGATTCTCCAGCAGAGTCGCCAGAGCTGTCACACCCCTTTTTCGTACTCCAAAAGATTCGTTTTAAGTTTCGAAAGGGTTTTATTATTAAAGTGACAAAATGAAGAAAAGTTTATTTAGAAAAAGGACTATTTACATTTTTTATTCAGAGTCTCCACTTGGCATAATCCGGTGTGCCAAGTTACCTTTGGAAAATCCTTTTCAAAACTATTTTGACTCTTTTAAAACTAGTTTGCAAACAGAGATTTCGGCTAAGGAATTCTGTTGACCGAGGGGAAGGTGTTAGGCACCCCTCGATCCCGTGGTTCGCCCACGGTCGCTTGGCGGAGCATATCGGCTAATTTGACACTAAAGATGTATAAACCATAAAAACACACAACAATCAAGCAAACAAACACACACCGAAATAAATCCCAAAAATATAATGTTTAGTCCAATTATACAGTCCAAAGTAAAAAAATGTGAAAAAATATAAATTCTATTCTAACCTATACTAATCCTAAACTGTGCTCCCATGCTCTACCCGATGCCTCGGGCCTTCACCACGGAGGTCCTCCAAGTATAAAATACTTCGGGGCATTTTCCGGATAAAATAATACAAGTACTTTGGGGCATTCCCCGTCCAAATGATACATTTGATCCAAATTTATAAAATAAAACCATTCAACAAATATTTTGAACATTCAACAATCCACAAGTTCTAAATTCGCCTACCCGAACCTACTATTTGCCTACCCGACTCGACCTATCATGATTCTATTACATTCAACATCATCAATGGATCAAAATTAACCCGGATTCAATGAACATTAGTATCCATTTCAAATCAAACAATCTATTCAAATTACTTCATTAACTTTCGATTCCCATCCCAAATCATTTTTAATCATTGTTCCAACATAACAAATCAACGATAATATTTCAGCAATCCATAATCAATATCACTCGACATTCATCATTCACACCACACATAAGATAAGAAAAAATCGAGACGATAACAATCAACCACACATAACAATATAAATTAACTAAGGATAAGAATGAGATAAAGAGATAGACCTTAAATTGGGGCTTTTATTCGACCAATTGAACTGATTTCAATGACGGCGGGAACCTCATGGACCAATGAACCACGGACAAACCCCGAACTCGAACCCGAAAATCCCAAAGACAAACCCAATGATATTTTCGGCTAGTTTTTGTTCGAAGATCAACTGAAACAGAGAAAAATCTGAGTTGTGGCGGTACTGGTGAATTCCCGGTGAGAGTCTATAGCTCCGACGAGCTCAGACAGGTCATAAAACAGAGAGTAGATGAAATCTCAGGCTATAGGGATGTTTTTCCAATGAAAAATCTCCGGAACAGCTAGCCCACCACCGATTTTCTCTCTCTCGATCTCTGATTTCTCTCTAAAACCCCCTCTCTATCACATAATCCTCTCTCTTCTCTCCCGATCTGTGTGTGTGTGAGTACGAGAGTTAGTTGTGCGTCTCCCTGTGTGTGTTCGATTTTGTGAGGTGAAGAAGATGATTTTTTGTGAATTTTCTGTGAGTGTTCTCGTGTGCAAATGGTGAGTGGACTGTTCTCTATGATTGCGAATTGTGTGTTTGTGAGCAAAGAAGAACAAAAAGAAAATTGTGTATTCGTATCCCCCCTCATTTCTTGTGGATAATGATGATATATGGTGAGTATATACTAGTGGGACCCGTGAGTGTGATGAATGTCATGCTCAATTCTGTTAAGGGAATATGCTGTGGGGTCCTCCTCTTTCTTTTTCAATTCTATTATGATGATGGTATATATATTTCTGTTGGCATATTGTGTGAATGGTGCCTTTGATTTGTTGTAAAAACTTGTGGAAGGATGGTTAGAAAGGACACGTGGGGCAGGGGTGAGGTGGGGCAGGGTGTGGGGTAGTGTGGTGAGGTGTCCGCTTTTAATTGTAGGGGTTGTTAGGATAGAATTAAAACAAGATAAAAAATTTTAAGGATGTTATTTTGTCATTTTATGGAGGGATAATTACATGGTTGAGGGTACACAATAGGATAAGGTAAAATTGAGTAAAAGTGATATCGGGGAGGGACAAAATTATATGTCTACAATTACAATGGTTGAAGAAAACATAAAATAGAAGCGTGGACAATATATACTAATATAAAAATATGTTGAAAATTAAACCTATATAAATAACAAAACAAATAGGAGTCCTAATTTAAGAAAAAAACTTACCATATTTTAAAGTCCTAATCCATTACCATATTTTAAAGTCCTAATCCATATATTCTAGGATTCAAAATTATATATATAATTAAATAATAATTGGAGAAAAAAAGTAAAAAGATGGTTTTGTCTATTGTAAAGGTAGTGTTTTAATGAACGGCAACAAAGTTCAAATCACTTTTCTAAGGGTCTTCACACTTCTAATATATTATAGATTATAGATCATAGGTATAGATATAGATTATAGATATATTTATTTACCAAATTACGTCCTAATCTGTATATTAAAAAAAATTATGCACATAAGAGTTGATGTTATATATCTTAGATTAGAGATAGGTTCTCTATTATCTATTTTCTCAATATTGATTTTTCTTATTTCATGCCTATAAAATCAGGGACATGTAGGATAATAAAAGTAAGGACAAATGGACTTCACAACTCAAGGGCAAATACGAGCACAAAGTTGAGAAAATTGAAGGATAGGTGTCTTTTAAGTCTTGAATGAAGGATTGGTGACATTGACCAACAGATAAGGTCAAACATTATTAGGAAACTTGATCAAGTTAATTGTGGACTTGATTAATATTTTCAAAACTTTCTAATCTTTTCAAAAATATAAATCAACCCAACCCACACCCTCTTCAAACCAAATCAACCACTCTCTCCTCTCTCTCGACAGCTTCTCTCAACTCTCTCCCAACCAACAGTTCTACAAAATTTCTCCTTTCAACCCCCGATGACAAATAGTTGGGCTTCGAGTTCCCCTCTTCAATTCAATCAACCTGTCTCTCATCCCTTTCTCGACAGCTTCTCTCAACTCTCTCCCAACCAACTGTTCTGCAAATTTCTTATTTCAATCCTCGGCAACTTCAACATCCGACTACAAATAGTTGGGATTCTAGTTCCTTTTCGACTTCAATCGACGTGACAGCCTTGCCCTCCGGCCACAACAGCTTCGAATTCTTCATCGGTCTTTTTCTTCTTTCACAGGTAAAAATTTATGGCCTTTTTAGTTTTGAAGAAAACGAGGAACTTGAGACAACTTCTCTTATAGTATTGGTTAATAATTTAAATATTTGTTGCGCTAATTTAAAATACGGTCTGAATAAAACCCTAATTTCTGGTATTTCTTCTTTTCTCTTCTCTTTTCGAAGTGAATTATGATATTTTGTTGTTAGTTGCATTTTTTTGAAGTTTGATTTTTATTGTTTGTGTTTATAAAAATAAAAGGACAATTTGGTTTGATTTGTTCTATTCTTGTTCTTAGTAAAAATTGTGAAATTGTTGTTTTTTGTTTAACAAAATCGTGCTATTGTTTCCTCCGACAAATTACCCATCTGGTGCAATATATTAACCATATGGTGCAACAGATTCATCATATGATGCAACATATCAACCATCTGATGCACCAGAGGAACCATCAGATTACAATTCTGATGCAACAGATTAATAATCTGATGCAACAACTTTACCATATGTTGCAACAGATTAAGCTTCGGATAAAAAATCTGATGCAACTAATTAACCATCTGGTGCAATGGAAGAACCATCAGATTAATGATTTGATGCAACAGATGAACCTCTTGTTGGATAAAATCCTACAAACTCTTCCTACAGAAAAAGTCCAAGACTTGATTTTTCCAACTGATCATTCATCTGCCGCGATAGACGACCCTATATTTGAAGAAATCTAAACAATATTGACCGTTGATAACTGTTCCAACAGATCACTCATGTGTTGCAACAAATGTGTGACATGTTGCACAGACCATTCATCTTTCTCAACAGATGAGTGATATGTTTTGTATTGTCGCAACAGATTACTCAGCCATTGCTATGAATTATTTAACTGTTCCAATAGATCACTCATATGTTACAACAGATGATGTCACAACAGTTGTGTGATCTGTTGAACAAACCATTCATCTGTCTTAAAATATGAGTGGTATGTTTTGTATTGTTGCAACAGATTACTCATCTGCTGCAACAGTTTGGTTATATGCTTCAACAGATATACTACCTAGTGTAATAGATCGGTGATCTATTGTAACTGTTATTTTACTGTTTTTCTTGTTTGATTTACTATTATTCCTTTTTAACGATGCATTAATCAACAATAATATATTATTTTATGTTTCTGTTAATTTTAGATAATATGGTTCCCAAAAGAACAGAAACCAAATCAAGTCCAAGTAAAGGAACAAGTGAAGAAGCTAGGCTACATCCACCACTCTATGAGCTTGCTTTACAAGTGTTATCTCAATCGGGAGCAGAATATGATGAACACGGGGAGAAGGAATATTTCAAAAGAGATGTTGCAAATGCTAATAGCCCTTCCACCGAAGAGCTGGTTAAAGCCTTCACATTGATCGTTATCCTGTGAGAATGCAGTGCGACGGTGCCGCAGATTTAACGGGTGATTTCGTGGTTTAGTCATCCATGGGAAAATCTTTCAACGCCTTCAGAAAAATACTTTGAGAATAAAAATTGGATGCTTATTTCAGGGACAACTGCTTTGGGAAATATCTTGATTTGTCGGCGGACAACAATGCTCGTTTCCAAATGAAAATGGTATATGAACTTCTCAAGCATAGGTTTATGTATGAAAACAAAGATAAGTTGAATGAGGTGTGGATAAATTATTGTGGCATGCCTGTTTGTTTTGGTTGGAAGGAGTTTACCATAGTTACTGAACTAAAATGTTATCCACCTTCTCAAGTTATACCTATTCTAACCCAAAAAAAGCACCCCGCACACCCAAAAAAGGCAAAGGCAAGTCGTGTGATCATGATGACCTGGTGTCCATTGTTGGTCTAAGCTTCAAAAATAAAAATTTGATAGAAGCGTTGAAAGATAAAGGACTTTCAAAGAAGCACAAGCAGTCATTGTGCTTGGTTTGGTTTGTAGATAATATTCTTTGGGCGAGAGACGTTAACAACAACATAAGCCTCGGTTTAATAAAGTTCTACGAGGATCTTAAGGCGTTTAACAGCTATCCATGGGGGTATGAAAGCTTCAAAATGACTGTCAAATATTTGTTGACTCCGTTAGCGCCAAAGACAGTCAACTTATATGGCTTCCCATGGGCTTTCACGGTAAATGTTTCTTTCTTCTATTATGATATCATTCATTTTTTTCGCTCAATAATAGTTTTAATTTATTGGCGTTATTTTATAGGCTTGGGCGTTTGAAGCCATTCCTTATTTGAGACAACAAGTGAACTACCTGGAAGGAGTTTCCTGTCCAAGAATCTTGAGATGGTTGTCGGCCAAAACTCATAAAAATGCAAAATTTCTTGATCTCTTCAACCCCCGAAGGATGCAGTAAGTATAATTATAATTATTTTTTTCTTTTAATTAATGTTTTTTGTGAATGATCTAATCATCATTCTAATATATGTAATGATTTATGTTAGAATGTGCATCCGTCACTAATTCCAACCAATCGAGAGTTGAAATGCCATTTTTTCTTACTTTACGATCTGTGCAAACTTTATCGGACCCTAAGGTCATTGACAGAATAAAAATAGAATTGTTTGGAGCAACAACCATTACAAGAAAAATAATTTTGGAGGGTGGGCTTGTTGTTGTTGATGGAGATGTTAGTAGTGGTAGTGGTGCTACTGTTGGTGCTAATGATACTCCTCTTACAGTATTTAAAGCAAACCATTATGAGTATGATCATACTGGTTATACAGATTTTGCCTCTCCCAGCGAATGTTCTGCATGCCAATGTCAAGACTGCAGGGCGAAACATGATGTAGTGATTAATTCTATAAATGCATTAACTGCTTCTGTAAAGGAATTAACATCTAAGAGGGGTCTCATTCCATCAAAGAGGATTTTATTTTCATCTGCTCCATTAGAGATTAGGGCTAAGAGGAGAAGGAGAGTGATTTCCAGGGCATTATCAGGCATCCAAAAAAGCCAAATTGCAACTCCTCTGTCTGTGTGTTGCACTGAGCAACGTACAATGTCCAAAGGAGAGCAGCATGAGCTGAAGAAGGTGAATATATTATATGTCTTCCAACTGACAAAACAAACAGACACATATCTGTTTCAACAGATGACACATCTGCTGAAAATTATCAAATAGATATATACATCTGTTGCAACAGTTGACTAACCTGTTACACCAGATACTTTATCTGGTGCAACATATGTCTCATCTATTTTATCAAATAAAATAGCTCTTCGTACAACTTTTATTTGACCAACAGACGACCTATCTGCTGCAACAGATGATTCATATATTACAACGGATGGTTCATCCTTTGAAAATTATCACACAGGGTCTTCCTCATGTAGAAATTTATCTCAACAGTTGATTTATTATTGCAACAGAAATATAATATGTTTGGGACAATTTAAAATGGGGGAAAGACCTGTTTGATTTGCTAGAAGAGATGAGTTATCCTTTTCCATTTTGTTGTATCTCCGTGATTAGCATTGACTAATTCTGGTTTTCCAGGTGGATGTAGAAGAAGCTACTGCTGAACAACATTGACAATATGCTACTCTTTTTATGGAAATACGGAGAACAGAAAGCGCAGAAATCATATGCAAGCGACAATGAAGATCCAGGACGAGCAAAGCCGAATTCTATAGCACCAGATGAAGAACAACTTATCCATACTGAGTAGATATTTATAGCTTGAGCCTGTCAAAGAAATCCTTGGCAGTATACTTAAATTGTTGTTGATGTATTTGTTGAGATCTGTACCCATAACAATTTTTTTACATTTCATTTATTCGTTGACTTATTTCAGCTAATTTATGAAGGCTTCAATTTATTTTATTTTGTCTACGAATTTTATTTATTCCTTAGATTTGAACTTATTAATTGTAAAGGAATACTAGATTCAAATATTGCAACAGATAATATATCTGTTGCAACAGACGACACATCTATTGGAAAATTCAAACAGATTTAGACATATGTTGCAACAGGTAGGTGATCTGTTGGAATTTATCAAACAGGTCTTCCCACAGTTGCAACAGATGGAATTTAGATAAAAACATCAAGATAATGCAACAGATGACACATCTATTGGAAAAAAAAGAACATATTTAGACATATGTTGCAACGAATGGACTTTATTTGTTGCAACAGACGACATATCTATTGGAATAATCGAAAAGATTTATACATATGTTGCAACAAGTAGGTTATCTGTTGGAATTTATCAAACATGTCTTCCCACTGTTGCAACAGATGGACTTTAGATAAAAACATCGAGTTAATGCAATAGATGATCAACCTATTACAACAGATAAACTATATGTCAGAACAGGTAGGATAACTGTTACAATAGATGGAGAATCCGTTGCATTATAAAAATTCAACTTTCGTTGGACATAAAAAATTGCCACTACGTTTAAAAAGGTTAAAGTGAATTGAAATAAAAAAGGCGCAACCCATCGACGGTGTTCAGTTCAAACACCTAAAATAAAATAGGCATCAAGTAGACATGTTCATTTTAAAGACGTAAAATAAAATAGGCATCAAATGTGTTAGTGTCAGTCCTGGCACATTTCGCTGACTTGCCGTCACTTAGCCCCCAACGGTCATTTTTCCCCCATTGTCTTATATATTCATCTTCCTCCTAAAATTTAACCCTAAATTCTCAAATCTTCTTCTTCATCGTCATCGTCTTTTATCTATCCAAATTCTTCAAATTATTACTTTCATTTTTTCCAATTGACCTTGACAATGTCGAGCGCATCTTTCACTATTTTTTGTGATAAAGATTTTTGATATTGTAAGTGCGGTCATGAAGCTCTGTTAAAGACTTCTTGGACTCAAAAAAATCCGGGTCGTAGGTTTTTTACTTGTAAGATTTCAAAGGTAATATTTTTTTTATTTAATTAATTGATTAATTATTGACTTGTAATTGTTTTGCAATTGTGTTCTTTTTTTTTTATAGAAATTGGGTGGATGCGATTACTTTGATTGGTATGAAGAACGACACCCTTTACAAGTAAATCGTGTAATCTGGGGTTTGTTGAACAAAGTCAAGGCTTCTGAAGAGAAACAAAATCGAGGAAGAAGATACTACATTGTTGTCGTTATTGCTACTGGTTTGGTGTTGTTGGGCACATGGATATTGAAGCCTAATTGCTAAAATTTTCATGGTGGTGTGTGTATTTGCTACTGGTTTGTTGTCGACGAGCACATGGATATTCAAGCGTAACTGTTGGAAAATATCAAAAAGATTTAGGCATATGTTGTAAAAGTTAGGTCATCTGTGGAAATTATCAAACAGGTCTTCCCACTGTTGCAACAGATTAGACTTAGATTATTAGATTATTAGATTATTCAAACAGGTCTTCCCACTGTTGCAACAGATTGACAATCTAATCTATTGCATTATAAAAAACTCAACTTTCATCAGGAAAAAATTATTGCCACTACATGTACATGTAATAAAGTGAAGGGTGACTTGAAATTAAAAATTTCTATTTCACAGGCTCTTCTATATACACACACAGGCTTCAAACGTCCAGTTAGTACCCCATAAGCCTAGACCTCTTGCAGGTTTGCCACAACGTTATCGCATAAAAAAGTCGTTGGCTCAGCCATTTCTGTGCCGGTCAGCAAACATTCAATGTGTGCAAGAGCGTGCGAGCCGCTCGCTTTAGCGACATCATCTTTTGGAAGGATCATTCCCCTGTTTCGACCTTCAAAATCCCATGATTTCTTCATCAACACTTCCTTTGGCAAATGATTCATCAGTTTACTCTCCCTCAACAAGATGGGCAACAACACCATCAGTGGCTCCACGAGGAGAAAAAGATCGAAATCATCGATGAGAGGTACGTTGGAGTCATAAACATTGATCTTTCCCTCCTCGAGTAGTATCTCAACAGCCCGATAATGCATGTCGTTCACGCTAATGACTGCAATAATCCTTTTTGCCTCGGTCCAGCTCTTGCCGTATGGATTTGGCCTGTCGTAGATACCTCTTCTCTTTGGCTCCAAGTTCCGCGTATATGTCCACCTTCTTGACTGGCCCCTGAACTTCAACAACTTTTTAAGAGGGTGGAATTGCAATTCTTTTTGATTTCCGAGCGGAGAGTACGTCTCTAATTGCTCTTTTCTTTCTCCTAACCAACGTTGTAGGAGTGTGTGGCTCCCTCACCTTCTTGGATGGTATGACACACCTCTTGAATTTGAATTCCTCGATAGCTTTAGATATAGCCTTTACTTTTTCAAAGAGTTTATCTTGTCTGTCCTTGCACTCATCGCATTCGCAATGAGAACACGGGGGTGAAGAGAGGTGAGAGAGACCTGTGTAAGGGAGAAAAGGGGTTTTTTCAAAAATATTTATTCTTTGGTAGAAGCATCAACATGCCTGCCACCAACACCAACAACTCCACCAGAAGAAGCACCCGGATCTGCCTTAGTAAAAGGTTGGTCATGAAGAGCCTCAACATTAGGCTGACCTTGCCTAACTTCTCTTCTTATGGATGTTGCTCCAGCCAATTCCTTCTTTATTAACTCCACTGTTGGGTCTGCAATAGTATCAACATGACCAAGAGTAATATAAGAAGTCATCACCGATTCCTCCTCAGTAGGCACGATCCATGGATGCACAACCTATAAAAAAGAAAAAAAAGATAGATGCATTTAAATCATATAATATAATAATTTTCACAATTGGGCTACATTTTTTTTTAAAAAGACCCATCTGTTGCATAGTTTGCAGTATATGGTTAAAATCCATTTGAGTCTTGTTCAGAGAAACAGAGCAACAGAGCAACACATGGATAATCTGATGCAAAATATTAATCATCTGTTACAACAACTACACAAGATGGGTAATCTGTTATGCAACAGATGATCTGTACGTCGCAACAGATGAACGATGTGTTATCAGATTAAATATCTGTTGCATAATTTGCAGTAGATGGTTAATCTTTTAGGAGTCGAGTTTAGAGAACCAAAGCCAAAGATGGGTAATCTGATGCAAGATATACCCCGTCGCAACAGATTTCCCATCTGATGCATCAGATATAACATCTCATGCACCAGATATAACATCTGTTCAATATCTTTCTTATCTTTGAGTAGAATTATTTTACTTGAAGAAGACGTACTGCATCATTCGGAGGGTTAAAGAGATCAGACTTCTTAATATTGGTGTTGCTCTTTGCAACCAACCACCTAAACATCCTTGGATAAGAAACCTCATCCGGGTAATCCATTAACTGTTTTTTGAGGGGAGGAATGGATTCAAATACCCAAGCCTAAAAAATATAAACAGGAAGCAAGCAAAACAAATCATAATAACTATATTCAATATAAATTAATGGATAAGTAAAATTAGTGATTAATTTTACCATGAAAGCCCAAGGAAAGCCGTATAATGTGGTCCTCTTTCTCTTTCTGACTCTCCAATTCCTCCTCTTTCTCACTTTTATTTTCTTCATCATCATCTACGGACCCTTGTCCACCTCCCTCAACGTTGTTTTCACATCTCTCCTCTGCTTCACTTTTCTCTGACTGAGATTGTTTAGGAAGCTCCTCCGAATCCCTCTGTACTGTAGCCTTTTTTTTTAGTGGTCAGACGTTGATCCACTTTCACTCTCTTTTCTTTTGGGAGACATGTTTTACCTACAGACAAATAAAAACAAAACTTACATTACAGTTGATGTATGCATAGATTTTAAAAAATACATTACAAACACCACGAATACCGACACACCAACAGCTACTACCACAAACACCACCAACCAATGCCAACAAACAAACAAACACCATGAATACCGACACCACCACAAACACCACCAACCAATGCCACCACCGGTGCCACCACGACGATCACAAACACCACCACCACCACCACCAACACTATCCAACTATACCACTATAGTCAACGGAACACTGTGATGGAAACTAGGGATTTCTCGAGTTCTTTCTATGATTTTACCATCCAAACTCAAAATTGTAAATCTATTCTCGAAGATAATACAACTAAAAGTTTTATTTTTCATCATTAACTTAAAAGCCCTTATTTTTTAGAAAAAAAAACAAATATAGAGCTCTTCTCAAACTCTGTTGCCTACGAAGACAAAGAAAACGACTGATACAAGAAAGAATGATGTCGAAAATAACACCTATGTGGTCGAAAATGAGAAGAATAGCGATCTGTTGTGGAGGGTTGAGCAAATTTGTTGAGTAGTTGTTATCTGTACTGTATTGTTGAGTGAGAATGAGAGAGAAAGAGCCAGGCCTCGAGATTTGAAATGATGAAATGTTTTTATGGGTTGATTTGTATTTTGGAAAAGAATAACAAGTAGTTTTGAAAATGTTAATTTGATCTAAAATGATCTTAATTATTTTTAAAATCATAAAATATATGCGTAATTTTTAAAATCATATAAAAACAATTGAAGTTGTAGTTGACCGAGTACTCTAGGAGGTGACCCTGTGAAATTAGAATTATCTCATCTCTCCCCTCCCCTCCTTTAGCCCTAAATCTCTCATCTTTTTTCTTTCTATCCTCTTTAGGGTTATCACAGCCTTTTTTTCTCTCCTCTTTCTCAAAAAATTTCGTTCGGATCTAAACCGATCGATATCCATATCTTATATTCCTCGACTGAAATTGTTGTTTTGACCCCCTTTTGACATTGTATGATATAATTCACTATTGCTCTTTCATTCTCGTCTTCTTCTTGCAACTTTATTTACATCTTTTTGTTTATTTAATTACCATTTTCCCATATCATATTTATTTAAAAAATTTGAAGGAACTTTTAATTGTTGAATAAACATACCGAGAATTTTTATTATAAGATGCGAAAAAAAGTCATCTGCTGGGAGAAGTTTAAAAGCCTTGTTGGTATTTATTTATTTTTTATGTATTTTGTTTGTTTCTTTGTTGTTGATACTGTTATTGATGTTGTTGGTGGGGCTGACATTGTTGGAACTTGTGGTGTGGTGTTGTTGGTGGGTTTGGCATTGTTGGAACTTGTGGTGTGGTGTGGTTTAGACGGTGGGTGCTTCTTAGCTTAAAAATAGTGGAGTCCGAACAATCAACACAAGGAGTAAGGGAGAAAAAAAATAGAAAGTTTAAAGTGAATAAGAAGAGAAGAGTTGGTTACCAAAATTTAAAAAATATGTGCTGAGTGGGAATTGAACTTAAGACCAAAAGAAATAAATAGCCTTAAGCACCCATAAACAACAACTAGGCTAACCAAACAACTCTTACTGTGGGTGCTCACTGATTAGATTATATACGTTTTTTTCTTTATTTCCACATATATATATATATATAAAGTTCGATACGAGCTCAGTCTGTGCTCGCTCACCCGGAGGACTCCATGTGGGTCCGTCCCTTGTTGTTGATGGTGTTGGAACATAGGATGTATGCTTTTTTGTAGTTGATGATGTTGTTGGAACAAATGTTGTTGTTTTCTTTGTTGTTGATGTTTTTTATTTATTGTTTGTATTTTATACTGTTGTTGATGTTGCAATAGATGGAGCAACAGATGGAACAAATCAAACCACCAGCAAGGCTGCTATGTATTCCAACAGACTCCATATCTGTTGCATCAGACTCCATATCTGACGCAACAGACTCCACATTTGATGCAAACTATCCAAAATTTATGTGTTGTGTGTGTTACTTAAATAAAATTGGTGACTTTATTAATATGTAAATTAAAAAAATGGATCTAAATACAATATTTTATCTTTTTGTTGTATTTTCTAAAGAAACAGATTGGTAATCTTTTGCAAAATATATTCCACCTGTCAGATAACTTACAACATATGGAAAATCTGTTGCAATAGATGTATATATCAGTTTGCTTTTCCATCAGCTGTGGCGTCTGTTGCAACTTGCTAATCATCTGTTTATTCAATTTCATCGAGAGCAATAGATTTTTCTAAACACTTCTTGGCTAAACTCAATTTTCTCGTAGATTCCAATTCCTTCTTTTCGTTCTACTTAGGTGGAGCAATCCAAACTCTCGACAGAATATAAAAGAGGACCACAGGCCTGTGTAAACACCTCAACGAACTCATGTGGACACTCCTCAGCCCGAGGATAATCTCTCAAATACACATGTTGATGTTGTTGACCCGTTTTTCTTTTCTTTGCTGATTCCTCTCAATGAAATTTTCCATGTTGCACTAAGTTACTTACGGATGTATGCATGCGGTCCGGGAACACTTTGGGGTGAACACTCATCCGAACAAGTAGGGTCAATAGTTCAGCATTTAGGCCGTAACATTTAGCAACCAAAAAACACTGCTTCTCTTTTTTTTTGCATCCTTTAAGCTGGCCTCCAAATTCAATTTTTGCCCTCAATCCAATAGCAAAAAATTAGTTTGGTTGAAGGATACAAAGAAAAAAAGAGAAGCAATCCAAGAGCAAAAATTGAATTTGGCCAAGAAGTGTTTAGAAAAATCAATTGCTCTCGATGAAATTGAATAAACAGATGATTAGTAAGTGGCAACAGACGCCACATCTAAAGGAAAAGAAAACTGATATATCCATCTGTTGCAACAGATTGTCCATATGTTGTAAGTTATCTGACAGGTGGAATATATTTCGCAACAGATTACCAATCTTTATCTTTCGGAAATACAACAAAAAGATAAAATGTTGTATTTAGATCCATTTTTTTTCTAATTTACTTATTAATAAAGTCACCAGTATTATTTAAGTAACACACACAACACATAAATCCCGGATAGTTTCAGTAATATTGCATTAAATCCCGGATAGTTTGCTAATTACATTTTATCCCGGAATTTCAAATTGTGATACATATGTTAAGCAGTGATACATATAGCATATGTATCACTAGTAAATATGAATCCGGAATTTTATGTAATTTTTTAAAACATTAAGGGATATTGTTATGGTGTCTTAAATATGGGATTTGTGTAATTTTTCCTTTTAAGGGATATGAACAGTCGTGGATTTTTGTTTGACTAAGTCCAGTCCCTTTCAATTCTCAATCATTTTATAAACAAGTCCCTCCGGCCTCCTCACTCACTCTCACTCACTCCCGTTCATTCTACTATACTTACACTACTAATATGCCAGATCCAGATTTGTACAAGAAGGTTCATATCGAGTCCTTGCAGGAATTTCAGAGGCAGTTTGATGAACTCCAGAGGGATTTGGCCGACTTCCGAGCAAGGCTGAGGAGGGCCCTGCTGCTGTCGGATGAAAATTGTCAGGTTGACAATAATAATAGTAATAATAATAATAATTAGGTTATGTTTTTTCTTTCTTTTAGCGTATGTATTTCCCTTTTTTATATCCGATTTACCTATAAGGGATTCAAAAAAATCCATGTATATGTTTGGTTTGGTTTGGTTTGGTTTGGTTTGGTTTGGTTGGTCAATTTTGAATTTTTAATTCTTATTCAATATTTAATTATCATTCTATTTATTCCCTATTCAAAACATGTCGACGGTTGGAGTTAGGGATGCGGTCATGATGAGAAATTCTCCTAAAAATGATTCGTTAATAAATAATAAGGAACTAAATGATATTATAATCGTAAAAGAAAGATTATTTAATTTTAAAAAAGTCACAACATTGGATTAATTTAATTAAGATATATATATGATGATATGATTTTTAAGTAAAAAGTTAATGAATAGTCGTGACTGTGACTTTTGTCTAAACACATTCAACAAACAAACAAAAACGAAAAACGCTTCTGATGCATCAAATTCCTCATCTGTTGCGACTTATGAACCAGTTAGAAGAAATCAAAAAAGCTCCTTAAACAGATGGTCGATTTATAGCAACAGATGGTATATCTGTTGAAACAGATGGGTTATCTGATGCAACAGATATACAATCTGTTGCCATAACTCAATTAATAAAAATGGTTATTAAAGAAACGGAAAGATTAAGTCACCACTAGCTTGATTTAATTAAGTCATTTGTTTTCACAGAAAAGAATAAGGAAATAAATGTTAAACACAATTTAAACTGTAAAAAACTCACCAAAAAAATTTTTGTTTTTAAATCTTCTTTATTAATTTATATAATTAAAAAGTCAGAAAATTTGGATGTCATGAAGATAAAAAAAAATTTATAAGATATATATATTATATGTTGCAACAGATATATTATCTGATGCAACAGTTGAACTATTTATTGCAACGGATGATATATCTATTGTAATAGATGATTTATCTGATGCAACAGATATATAATCTGTTGTCCAACTCAGTGTAAAAAATAAATGGTTGCTGGAAAGAACTAATTATTTTAATAATTATAAAGCTAAGCTTCAAGCTGAAAAGTCATGACTTATCACAATATTGCTTAATTTAATTAAGTCATAACTTTTTACAGTAATCAAGAATGTCATTAATAAATGGAGGTGAACAGTTGTGCCTTTAAATCTGCTTTATTAGTTTATATAATTAAAAAGTCAAAAAATTTGGATGTCATAAAGATAATATATTTTTTAAAAAAAATATATATATTATATGTTGCAACAGATATATTATCTGATGCAACAGGTTATCTATTTGATGCAAATCATGATATATCTGTTGTAACAGATGATTTATCTGATGCAACAAATATATTATCTGTTGTCCAACTCGGTGTAGAAAAAAACGGTTCCTGGAAAGAACTAATTATTATTAATAATAAAGGTGAAAAATCATGACCTATCATAATATTGATTAATTTAATTAAGTCATAACTTTTTACAGTAATCAAGAATGTCATTAATAAATGGAGGTGAACAGTTGTGCCTTTAAATCTGCTTTATTAATTTATATAATTAAAAGGTCAGAAAATTTGGATGTCATGAAGATAATATATTTTTTTTAAAAAATATATATATTATATGTTGCAACAGATATATTATCTGATGCAACAGGTTATCTATTTTTTGCAAATCATGATATATCTGTTGTAACAAATGATTTATCTGATGCAATAGATATATTATCTGTTGTCCAAGTCGGTGTAAAAAAAACGGTTCCTAGAAAGAACTAACTATTAATAATAATAAAGCTGAAAAGTCATGACCTATCATAATATTGATTAATTTAATTAAGTCATAACTTTTTACAGTAATCAAGAATGTTATTAATAAATGAAGGTGAACTGTTGTGCCTTTAAATCTGCTTTATTAATTTATATAATTAAAAAGTCAGAAAATTTGGATGTCATAAAGATAATATATTTTTTTAAAAAAATATAAATATTATATGTTGCAACAGATATATTATCTGATGCAGCAGATTATCTATTTGTTGCAAATCAAGATATATCTGTTGTAACAGATGATTTATCTGATGCAACAGATATATTATTTGTTGTCCAAAACAGTGTAAAAAATGATTCCTGGAAAGAACTAATTATTAATAATAATAAAGCTGAAAAGTCATGACTTATTGATTAATTTAATTAAGTCATAACTTTTTATAGTAATCAAGAATGTCATTAATAAATGGAGGTGAACGGTTGCGATTTTTTGCCTAACTCATTCAAGTTCAATCCTTTATAAATAGGTCCCTCCTTACTCAATCGTTCGTTCTACTACACACTATTTATTCCTCGCTCTTGTTACCCCTTCAACTACTTTCTCTTCAAGGACTTGATAGCTTTTTCCTGTCTCTGGTAAGTTTTATTCTTGATTTTTGTGTAAATATACGTTGTATTACATTACATTACATTCGAATTCTTTCTTTTCTTTACTTTTGTATTTACGTATGTGTTTTGTCAACTTATGCATTTTTTAGATATGGATGATCCTGTGTGGGATGTCGCTATTTTACGAGACGCCATGAGGGAACTGCAGAAGGAGGTTCATGACCTGCATTGGGAGTTGGCCGCCGTCAGAGTAAGGATGCTGCGGGAGATCCGCAGGCTGCAGAGGGCGCTGCTGCTGCCCTTTGAAGATTGGTCAGCTGACCATACAAATAATAATGATGTTAATGATGATAATAATAATTAATCTTTTTTTTCTATTACCTATGTATTTTTTTTTGTTTGTTTTATAAAAAATTATGTTTGATGCACTTGACTTTTTATTTCTTATTTAATTTTCGTGCTGTCTATTTCTATTTCTTAACGAATGACATGTCTACAATTAAGGAATAAATTAATTCCAGTATCAATAGCAAGAACATATGAGTTATTTGTTAGGTTTTGTGTGTGACAGGAGCTGTATTTTTTTGTTCTAAACATATTAGTAATCTGATGAAACAGATTATTTATCTGTTGAAACAGATTACTAATCTGGTGCAACAGAATACCCATTTATTCGATTCATAATCATATTACGGGCACCTAGAACCCTTAAACATGAATCCAACATTAGTCTACTGTTACAACAGAACATTTATCTGGTGCCGCAGATAATGGATCTGTTTAAACAGATTGCTCTTGTATTGCATTCATGTTCGCGTGCAAACTATTGTTGAAAAAACAACACACTAGCAGTTACCCAGATTCAACTAAAAAACATAATCTGACTTACCAAAGTCTCCTCTCAAGTAAATTCCAAAGTTGAAAGTGATTTACGAAATAAAATTTGACATAAGAATTTGGTCAAAGAGCAGCAGTTGGGGTAACAACAACAATGGTCAACAAGAAGAATATGAAGTTGATAATGAAGTATAAGATGTTGATAATGAATCAGAAGATGATGAATAAAGCAGCAACAACAATGAACAACAATTATCGCGAAGAGAGAGAAAATAACAATGGATGAGGAGAGAGAAAAAGACGCCATTTTTTCCTTCGTTCCCTGTTATATATTAACTAACATTTGAATCAAAGTGTGAATTTAAAAACTTGTGGGTTATTTTGAAATTTTCCAAACTTTCTTAAACCATAATGAAGTAATTGTCAGCTCTACTCAATTATAAAGACTTGTGTCACTTACACCTCATTTTAAAACTCTTTTGTCACCTGTGGCCCAAACCCCCCCACAAAGTTGAATTGTAGAGTAAATATCTATAATCTATATCTATAATCTATAATCTATAATCTATCTATTTATATCTATATCTATAATATATTAAAAGTGTGAAGACCTTTAGAAAAGTGGTTTGAACTTTTTACCCTTCATTAAAAAACTCTATAGTAGACAAATTCGTCTTTTCACTATCTTTTTCAATTAATAATTACTTAAATATTAATTGTTTACTAATTTCTTTTTTAATTATTACGTGAAGATTCTTAGTTAAATCTTTTTATTTAGGATATTAAAGTTCAAACCTAATTAGAATTCTATACTATTTCCTTTTTTGTAGAACCTCCTTAAATTTTTTCCTTTTATTTAGGTCATTAAAGTGAATTAAATTTGTACCTTTTAAATCATAATAAATAAAAGTCCGTTTAGGTTAGAAATCATATCGATAAAAAATCTAATAATATAAAACATATGTTTATTAGCGGTGATTTGACACCGAAAAGTACTAGAAAAAAATCTCTCGCTTGATAAGAAATTTATATTTATATTTATATTTATTTATAATTTATATTTATAATATATTAAAAGTGTGAAGACCCTTAGAAAGTGATTCAAACTTTTTGCCCTTCATTAAAAGTCATTATTTTAAACAAAATTATTTTTACTATTTTTCTCACATTATCAATTAATTTCATTATGTTAATGTAATTTAATTTTCTTTCCATATTAATGTAATTTTATTTTCCTTTATATTTTAAGTACAGATTCCCTGTAGGATTCGTGTGAGATTTTTCTTTTTTAGTGTGTCCTACTACACTTTGGGATGGAAATCCTATTAGGTGTAGAAATCCAATTAGAAATATTTCTTTATATGTGACTTTTGCCTAGAATTTTAGAAGAAAGAACTTAGGTAACCTTTTTTTGACAACTTCAATGTCATTGAGACCTCTTCAAACTTAAAAGGTGATATTACGTTCTACTAGACAACTTACGCTACATTAATGGCTTTAGACTATGTTATTGAATTATATTATTTTGATATATTTTACTTTTAATTTGCTTCTTGATGTATGTATTTTGAATAAAATTTTGTACTTTGATTGTAGTATTGGATTTATATATGAGAATTTGTAGACCACAAAGTGATATTTTCTTTCAATCATTTGTTGTAGAAACTAATTGAATAAATGCAATTAAATTTTCAATTCGAGAATCATAAGGCATCAGTGGATGAAATCTTCGATCTGCAATTCTGGTACGTATATACTTCAAGAATGTTGGAAACATGAGACCATAGACTTTTGTAATATTTTTTTTTCCGTTTAATTGTGTATTTCAGATGTTCGTGCAGATAAATCCCAAAGCTACTCAAGCCTTTGAGAATACTTGAAGATAGCATTATAGTAAATTTTCTCTTCTTGGTTGTTAGATTATTTTATTTTAATATATTTACTTTTGGTTTGTGATGTCTATATATATTCTGTATAAATTTTTGTACTTTAATTGTGTTATGAAGTTTACATATGTTAATTTTTCTTCAATCACCTATTGCAGATACTAATTAGATAAATACAATTAGAATCTCAATTTGAGAATCGTATGGGGAAAGGTCCAATTACAAAGGCCTATTATACGCAACCATAATATTTAAAATTATCTTATGAAATTATCGACATATAACATATGATTTGACTTTTTTGTCCTTAAGATTTTATTCTTAAGTAAATTCTTATTCTATACTTAATATTTTATAGCATGATATGTATATTTTTTGATTTAGAAATATGATAGATTATGAGTTTTCAATTAATTTGTAAAATAAGTATGTCCTCTAGATTTTCGTTTTAAATTAGGATTATTTGCCGTTCAATAAATTAATGCTAATGTGATGTTGGATTTTGCTTTGGCGCAGTTTGCCTTCCTCTTGGTAATAGAATGTGACTTGCTTATTAATGTCCTATGTTTAGCCATGTGATCCATCCCTTTGTTGTGTTTAGGTTAATAGGAAAGAAAAATCACTTTAATAAGTTGTGTATATATACGTTTTGTGAGAAAATTGACGATGCAATTCAATATTTATTTTAATTATCATGGAGATCTTTCAAGGCCAATTTTAGTGTTCATCTGTATGATATGGGTTTAATAAGTAACTCAATCTATTACATAAAAGATTAGTTTGTTCATTCATAATAAAATTTATATCTTTTACATAAAATTTCGATCGTACTTTAATTTGAGAATTTTTTTTTATAAAGGTTAGATCTAATCATATTGTTCTAATATCTCAATTATTATAGTTTTATATTTTTTTTTATTGTAATTTATGTTTTTTTCAAGTTTATATTGTAGATGAATGTTCGGTTGAACTCTGAGAATTTTTTTGTGTAAAAGTTAGGTGTAATCATATTATTCTAATAGCTCTATTATTGTAGTTTTTGGTTTGTACTATTGTTGTTTTTTCAGCTTATTCTTCTTAATATAGGTGCTAGATGAACGTTCGATCGGGGTTTGATGATTTTTTGTGTAAACATTAGATTTAATCTAATTGTTCTGATATCTCAATTATCGTGTTATTTTGTTGTAGTTTGCAGGTGGTAGATGAATGTTCAATGGGGTTTTGAGGAGTATTTTTTTTGTAAAGATTAGGTTCAATCGTATTGTTTTGTTGTAGTTTCTCATCTATTACTATTTGTTGTTTTTATTATCATCCATTATGTAATATCCATTATGTTTTTATTCTCATGATGTGGTCACTGGTACGTTACAGATCTTCTATTTACATGTTTATGCCTTATTAGATCCAGGAGCTACTCTTTCTTTTGTAACTCCTTACATAGCATTCAATTTCAAAGTCAGACCAGAAATCTTAACAGAACCTTTCTCAGTTTCTACCCCAGTGGGTCAGTTTATCATAGCCCGGCGGGTATACAGGAACTGGACGGTTATGATATCTCAGAAAGTCACTTCAACAGACTTAGTAGAGTTAGAGATGATGAATTTTGATGTCATTCTCAGCATGGATTGGCTCTATTCATGCTATGTCTCAGTTGACTATAGAAACAAAGTTGTTTATTTTTAGTTTTCAAATAAACCAGTCCTTGAATGGAGGGGTAGTACTACAACGCTTAAGGGTCAGTTGATTTCATACCTTAGAGCGAGAAGAATGATATCCAAGGGATATGTCTACCATCTTGTTTGAGTCAAAGACTCTAGTTCAGAAACTCTCAACCTTGAGTCAGTTCCAGTAGTAAATGAATTCCCAAATGTATTCCTTGTAGATCTTCTCGGAGTTCCTCCCAAAAGGGAAATTGACTTCGGAATAGACCTTCTACAAGATACACAACCTATTTCTATTCTTCCATACAGAATGGCTCCAACTGAACTCAAAGAGTTGAAAGAACAGTTGAAAGATCTCCTAGATAAGGGATTCATCAGGCCCAGTGTTTCCCCATGGGGTGCACCAGTTCTATTCGTGCATAAAAAGACGATTCTCTTAGAATGTGTATTGACTACCGTCAGTTGAATAATGTAACAGTCAAGAATAAATATCCACTTCCTAGAATCGATGACTTGTTCGACCAACTTCAGGGTGCCAGTTATTTCTCTATGATAGACCTCAGATCCGACTATCATCATCTCAGAGTCAGAGAATGTGATATTCCAAAAATAGTTTTCTGAACCCGGTATGGTCACTTCGATTTCCTATTCATGTCATTTGGTCTTACCAGTGCCCCAACAACTTTTATGGACTTGATGAACCGAGTGTTCAAGCAGTACTTAGACATGTTCGTCATAGTCTTCATTGATGACATTCTTGTCTACTCCCATACCAAAAGTGATCTTGCAGACCACCTTAGAATAGTATTATAGACACTTAGAGACCATCAGTTTTTCACCAAATTCGGTAAGTGCAAGTTTTGGCTAAGGTCAGTAGCTTTCCTTGGTCATATTATTTTCGGCGATGGTATTAGATTTGATCCTCAAAAGACTGAAGCGGTGAAAAATTGGCCTAGACCTATTTCTCCATCAGATATCAGGAGTTTCTTGGGTTTGGCTGGCTATTACCGATGGTTTGTTGAAGGGTTTTAGTCTATTGCATCCCCCATGTCCAGATTGACTTAGAAGAAAGTTAAGTTTCAGTGATTAGATTCTTGTGAGAAGAGCTTTCAGGAGTTGAAGACTCGACTCACTACAACCCCCGTTTTGACTTTGCCAGATGGTTCAGATGGGTTTGTTTTGTACTGTGATGCATCCAGAGTAGGGTTGAGTTGTGTCTTAATGCAGAGAGGTAAGGTCCATAGCCTATGCCTCAAGACAGCTGAAGCCTCATGAAAATAATTACCCTACCCATGATCTTGATTTAGCAGCGGTTGTGTTTGCCTTAAATATTTGGAGGCATTATTTGTATGGGGTGCATGTGGATGTGTTCACAGATCACAAAATCTTACAGTATGTATTTTCTAAAAAAAACTTGAACTTGCATCAGAGAAGGTGGTTAGAGTTGTTAAAAGATTATGATATGAGTGTTTTGTATCATTCGGAAAAGGCCAATGTAGTGGCTGATGCACACAGTAGATTTTCTATAGATAGCGTTGCTTATGTTGAGAATGGTAAGAAGAAGTTAGTTCAGGAAGTTCATCAACTTTTCAGATTTGGTGTCTGTTTAGTTGATTTAGCTGAGGGTAGTGTTTGGGTTCAGAATAGTTTAGAATCATCTTTGGTTTTCGAAGTGAAAGAAAAACAAGATAAAGATCCCAATCTAGTCAAGTTAAAAAAGTCATCCAGAGATCAGAAGGTGGAGGTTTTCTCCCAAGGGGAAGATGGTGTGTTGCGTTGACAGGGTAGACTGTGTGTCCTGTGTGTTGATAGTTGAGACAATGAATTCTTGCAAAAGTGCATAGTGCGCTTTACTCTATTCATCCAGGGGACACTAAGATGTATCGCGATTTGTGGGAGATCTATTGGTGGAGTGGAATGAAAAGAGATATTGCAGAGTTTGTAGCTAAGTGCTCTACATGTCAGCAGGTTAAGATTGAGCACCAGAAGCCTAGTAGGTCCATACAAAAGTTCAGTATTCCCACTTGGAAGTGGGAGAAAGTGAATATGGACTTTGTGACAGGTTTTCCTCGTACTCGTCGTCAGCATAATTCTATTTGGGTCATTGTAGATAGGATGACCAAATCAGCCCATTTCTTACTAGTCCATACTTCTTATTCAGCCGAGGACTATGCCAAGCTCTATCTCAGAGAGTTGGTTAGGTTTCATGGTGTTCCATTACATATAATTTTAGATAGAGGTACCCAGTTTACCTCTCATTTTTGGAAGGTTTTTCAGAAGGGTCTTGGTACCCAAGTTCATCTCAGTATAGCCTTCCACCCTCAAACAGATGGTCAGGCAGAAAGGACCATTCAGACCCTTGAGGACATGTTGAGAGCATATGTAGTTGACTCTAAGGTCAGTTGGGATGACCACTTACCTTTGATTGATTTCGCATATAATAATAGCTATCATTCTAGTATTTCGATGGCTCCGTTTGAGGCTCTTTATGGTAGGATATGTAGATCTCTAATTGGTTGGTTTGAGGTAGGTGAGGCAGCGGTAGTAGGGCCCGACTTGGTGTTTGATGTCTTAGAGAAGGTTCAGTTGATCAGAGAAAGGCTTAGGGCAGCCCAGAGTCGACAAAAATTATATGCAGATGTAAGGAGAAAGGATCTCGAGTTTGAGATTGGTAATTTTGTATACCTAAAAATCTCTCTCATGAAGGGAGTGGAGAGGTTTGGCCATAAGGGGAAGCTCAGTCCCTGATATGTCGGTCCTTATAGAGTTCCTGGCTGTTTTGAAAATGTAGATTATGAGCTTGAGTTGCCTTCAGACCTAGATTCAGTGCACCCTGTATGCCACGTCTACTTGCTAAAGAAGTGCATTGGAGACCCAACAATTGTTGTTCCTTTAGAAAGAGTAAGCATTCAGAATGATCTCTTTTTTTAAGAGGTCCCAGTCCAAATCCTTGATCGTCAGATTCGTACACTAAAGAACAAAGAAGTTCTCTTGGTCAAAGTGCTTTGGTGGAACCAGTTCATTGAGGGAGATACTTGGGAAGCAGAAGAAGATATGCAGACCAAGTATCCTCACCTCTTCTCCGCAAACTCAGACTCAGCTTGAGGTAACATTCTTTCTTAGATTTACTCAGTTCCATGCTCAGTTACAGTTACAAACTTGGTATCAGTTACCGTTGCATATCATCTTCATGATAATCATGCATTCATAAATAAGTTTCAGTCACGTATTTCATTCTTCAGTTAT
Source organism: Capsicum pubescens (assembly GCA_030864215.1). Taxonomy (NCBI): domain Eukaryota; kingdom Viridiplantae; phylum Streptophyta; class Magnoliopsida; order Solanales; family Solanaceae; genus Capsicum; species Capsicum pubescens. The sequence goes on from CM061538.1 coordinate 340,244,509, forward strand.
GCATGTTCAGTATGTAAACTCATGTCTATAAGTATTTCTTAGCTTAATCAATCTCATTCGAGGATGAATGTTTCCAAGGGGGAGATATTGTAATACCCCGTATTTCCCTAGCTCAGTTTAGCTTTCCGTACATGAGAATTTCTATATAAAATTTTCAATACACTTAGAATTTTCTAGTTTAATACTTACCAAAGTATAGGAAATTTAGTCAGCTTTCCAACGATATAAAATTCGCCCAAATCTGATATTCAGGTGAGAAGTTATGACACTTTTAGTGAAAAAGTATGTCAAATTGAGAAGCACCGCATCGCGGTGACAGGCCAAACGACATTCGTGAGTTTACAGTGAAACACAGTGATTCCATCACGTCGCCGTTAAGTTTCAGTTCCCAATTGGCATTTTCCAGTGTGTCTACGCGAAAACGATGTGTCGCGCCATTTAGCCATTTTGCAATTGTCACTTTCCAGTGAGACTCCGCGATACCTCCGCGTTGCGCCAATGTACAATTTCGCACTCGTCCTTGGACTGTACTAGCCGACAAAATCCAGTGGCTCACCGCAATGTCAACGCATCGCGGTGATGGCAAAAATTGAGATTTTCAATGACAAAAATTTAATTCTTTTCAGGGGCATTTGAATTTTTTTTCATGACCCTAATCAGCCCCAAACATGAGATTTAATCCCTAATAACCTAATTAGTCATTATTCACTCAATTTTTCCCCAAATCAAGATCATTCTCTCTATTAACAAAACCCTAGCCTTCAAGAATCAAGAGCAATCCTTAAGAATTTCACCAAGAATCTTCAAGAAGTTAATTTCTTAGGTATGTTAGATGTTCATCCATGGGTCCTTACCACCCATGGAGCCCAAGAATCCTTTTTCAAAATATAAGATTTAGATTTTCTTGAATTCCATGTTTGAATTGGATTGTACTCATGTTCATGATGTTGTTTGGGTTTCAATCCATGATTAATTACAAGTTTCATGAAATTAAGATAGATTGTGTGATGAATTATGTGAATCTCATATTCAATCCTTGAATTTACAAGTTGAATGTCCATGATGTTTATGTATATATTTATTATTATGTGAAATAATCATGCTCCCCAAGTGTTTGTTAGAATGCCTATGTGAATTGAATAGTGCAATCATGACATGTTAGCATGTGTTCCCATTCATGTACAAGTTCATGTCTTGCAAGTGTTTGACAAAATGTCTCAATGAATGAATCATGACTAAGTTACTAGCTAGTATATTTTAAAGATTTTGCCATATTTTACTATTGATGCTATCAAGCCCCGAGGGTATTCAATATCCGAAAAATCTAGCTGTTTACCTAGATCACAGTAGATACATAATATTCTCAGTAATGTCACGAACAGAAGTACTCAGTCAGTTATAGAACTCAGTAAAACTCAGTCTAGTTCAGTTCTTTTAATAATCAGTGTCATTCAGTTGGGAGTAGGATTCAACACCGAGCGAGCCCAAGGATGGGGGCTCACCTTTCAGTAGAGGGTGTGATCCTTAGTAGGAATCCTTGCATTCCAAAACTACGTAGCCAACGTAGGTTAAGATATCAACCTGCCAGTAGAGGGTTGATAAGGTGTTTACCTGCCAATTGTGGGTAATACCATTCTCATCAGGGAACCTGCCAGTAGAGGGTGACCCTTAGTCCTTTGAAATGATATTTCAGTAGATCCACATAGCCAGTGCCTGTACCTGTGGCACGGTACTGACACCCTTCCAACTGGGGTTACAGGTTGGACCCCAATTAGTTCTGAGAGGGGCATATCAGTTAGATGCTTACCTCCCATAGTTTTAGTTTCAGTCTTCAGTATAGAACTCAATTTAGTTTTACAGAATTAGGATTGTCAGTTACACTCACCCAGTTATTAGTAATCTCGATATCAGTTACTCAGTTATCAGAACTCAGTACTCTCTTTCAGTATAAATCTCAGATATAATATATATGTATATGCACAGTATTGCTTACTCAGTGTTTAAAGCATCTTCAATTATCCATGTACTCCCATTCAGTTATATTTATATCATTTAGTCAGTTATTGTTCATGCATATGAATCCATGTATTCAACCTTACCTCATCTAGCATACCAGTACATTACCATGTACTCATGTACTGATCACATACTCATTTTTTGTTCTATGATGTCTCATATCATAGGTTCAGACGCTCAGGTTCCTGACCGCGCTTAGCCAGATTTAGTCAGCAGCGGCAGATTCAGTAGTGAGTCCTCATCTATCGAGGATATTCTTTTATCTCAATACTACTGTAGATTCAGTATTTTATTTGTAGGAGTTAGTTGGGGGCTTGTCCCATCAACTCAACATTCAGACAGTTCAGTTAGAGGATTTTCAGACTAGACTAGTCCAAATAGTATACAGATTTCAGATGTTATTCTCAATTATTATATTTATCAGTATTCAGATTGTGAACCTTATGGCATTTAAGCCTAACTTTCGCATTTTTTCAGTATTATTATTCAGTACTCACAGCAGGTACCAGTCATGGGTTAGCTTGTGGTCCTTTGGGATCGTAAGCACCGTGTAGCATTCGAGGTGCAGACTCAGGCATTACAATAAGGGTAATTAATACTAACTCTATTTCATTTTACTTGAGCCCTATACTAAAAAGAAATGCTTTCATTTACTTGTACATTATAGAAAATCAAGATAGTTTAATTACATTTTCCCCCTAATGCCCTTAGTATTTAATAACTACATAAAGTAGTAATAGTCAAAATTAGAGTAGCAGAGCGTCATTAATAAAGTTAGTTTAGTAAAAAATTATCTCTAATTAATATTCTTAAAGGATATATCATGTCAATTGATACTGTAAAAACTTGGAAGACACGAAATTGGCTCAAAACAGTCCAAACACACTCCAAAATAAGTCCACTAATTCAAAGAATCGAGGACCCTTTTGGAGACCACTCTCGGATTCAAGAATGCAATACAAGAAGAACAATATTACTAGGTGTTTGACACCTTTACATCCAATAACAAACTAAGTTAAAAACACAAGATTAAACCACAGTGAGAACAACAACAACAACAACAAAAATGGCTTCACAATACAAGATACAGAATGGATACAAGATTACAAAAGGAAAAGGATAGATAGATAGACCACATGAAGGTATAATGTTAAGAACCCAAGAATGGTAACTCTTGGACCCTTAACACTACATACAACAATAAACCTATCTCTTACAAAGATACAAGATCAGAATCCACCTCTTTAGCATCAATGTTTCCAAGCAATCAACAACAAAAAGAATCCACCCTATTGTTGTCTCCAAGTTTCGATTTTGCCTCATCAAGAGAAGAGAGGTATTTGTGTTTTTCAAGTGTTTCTCAGTTCAACATCCATAATAATCTAAGTAAATAAAACCCTACATTGTTCTTTATATAACTATTACAAGATATAAGTAAAAATGACCAAAAGGGCCTTCAAAGAGCGGGCTGCCCATCAAGTATAAGTTATGGGCTGATTTTGGTGTGTTTTGGGCCTCTTCTACACTTAAATTGCACACACCAAGTCTCGAGACCAACGCGAACCCTTATAAGTCTATATCCGTGATTATTCTTGTATCATCCTCTCCATCTTGAGAGGAATTTGCCCACAAATTCATGGCTTCATCTCGTTCAATTGGCCACTTCAAAATAAATCACTCAAAACAGTCCGCAAAACACGAAGATCCCGAAAGCTCAATAATAACAAGGGATGTATAAAAAATGAGCTAAAAATATCCCACAAGAGATGCACAAAAAATAGTCCATAAGCTAGACAAACCCGAGAGCATAATGACAAAAAGTCTCGGATCCAACATCTTCATTTTGACCCTCGGCTTCCTCTCCCTCTTGAGATTAGCCTTCAATCTCATCCGAATCAAGTTTCCTTCTATCATATAAGCATCATCGTAGACTCCATATCCTTCGTGTCTCTCTCTACCATGTTCCTCTTCTTGGATATGTCGATTTTGGGAAAGGGAAGTTTCGGTTGAGAGGCTCGATTTGGTAACGTAGAGCTTAGGTTGTGGAGCTTGGATGGGAGGAAATTGGCTTCCAATTCCTCCTTGTTGGAATTGATCAACTTGCGGGGGAAGTGGTCTATCTTGTTCTCGATTTTGAGGGTTATTTGGAGCTTGGCTTGTGGCATTATGTTGTGGTCTTGGAGGATTGTTCATTGGAAGTAAAGTTTCGGGAGTAAAAGCACGGGAGTTCCTTCGACTCTCTATTTGATCCAACCTCTCACTCATAGTTACCACATCCGAGTCAATTTTTTCAAGACCCACATTTGCCCTAGCAAGGTCTTGGGACAAAGCATCAAGAAGGGCCAATATGGTTTCCATTATGCTCAAGAAGTTACCTACAAAACAACAAACAAGTTAGATGTACAAGAATGGTCCTCATACTCCCTCTCTATTATTTTGTCTCTCGGATTTTTTTTTTTACTTTGGTCTCACAAGCGTCGTAACCTTGCTTGTACTCCGTGAGGCATTGAGAGGTGGACCAAGTATTACAATGACTCAGAAGAATAAGACACACAAAAGAACGTATACACGAAGGACGGTTTCAAAACTAACTTACAATCTAGTACTAGCTTGTAAGTTAGTAATGGAATCAACAAATGAAACTAATGGAACAACACAATGAAACTAAAAGATCAAAATTTGAGCCAAAATTGTTGCATGAACAGTGTATATGGTGATGTGGCGGTCCACGTGGAAATCCACTAGTGGTTTGGTTCTTGACAAATTTTAATTTCACAATTTGGACTTTGGTGGAAATTGTTTAATGGAGGGAAATACAAACTAGTCTTTGGAGCTCCTTTTTCAATTCAAATTTCAAGACTTAAAAGTCTTTGACTATACTTATACTTCTCCTTAAAACATGGACCCCTTTTTTATGGAAAAAGGTTGAGATGTGATGTAAAGTCTTTTTGGTGGTTGGGGATCTTTCAAGATTCAACAAATACTACACCTTGTCTTTCACCTTTTTAAGATCTAAGTTCACTTTAATATTAACAAGGTGATGAATATGATGAAGAACATCAAGAACAAAAGAACCACAACAAGAACAACCAACAACAATATCCCAAGAACAACAATTCCACCATAACAAGGTCAACAATCTCACGGCCAAGACCACAAGGATAACAACAACAATCGGCTAAGTCCCTTTTGTGTTGTGTTTTCGGCTTTACAAGAGGTGAAGGTTTTGATGAAAAAAAAGAACACAACAACAACATTTCAAGATATAAAAAAACACCACAACACAAGGCCTTCAACTCGGTCAAGTCTAGAACAACAACAACATCGAATCGGCCATACTTTGTTCACAACAACAATATTAACAATTCAAGCTCAAGTTTGAATCGACTCAAAGTGTTAGTGAGGAACAAAACTAACACTACAAACACACAAGACAAGTAAAATACTCCTAGACCTAGACTCAAGAACAAATCTCGGCCAAGAACACAATTTCAGCCAAGACAACAACAATGGACAAATTGCAATTTTTTTGAAATTTTCAGCTTTTCAATAAATTTTTTTTTTATTTTCTAACAAGCAAGCCCAAGATTGATCTTGTAGGAACAAGATCAAGCCATGATTTGATACCAAATAATACTGTAAAAACTTGGAAGACACGAAATTGGCTCAAAACAGTCCAAACACACTCCAAAAATAGACCACTAATTCAAAGAACCGAGGACCCTTTTGGACACCACTCTCGAATTCAAGAATGCAATACAAGAAGGATAATATTACTAGGTGTTTGAAATCTTTGCAGCCAATAACAAACTAAGTTAACAAAACAAGATTAAACCACAGTGAGAACAACAACAACAACAACAACAAAAACGGCTTCACAATACAAGATACAGAATGGATACAAGATTACAAAAGGAAAAGGATAGATAGATAGACCACATGAAGGTATAATGTTAAGAACCCAAGAATGGTAACTCTTGGACCCTTAACACTACATACAACAATAAACCTATCTCTTACAAAGATACAAGATCGGAATCTACCTCTCTAGCATCAATGTTTCCAAGCAATCAATAACAAAGAGAATCCACCCTATTGTTGTCTCCAAGTTTCGGTTTTGCCTCATCAAGAGAAGAGAGGACTTTGTGTTTTTCAAGTGTTTCTCAGTTCAACATCCATAATAATCTAAGTAAATAAAATCCTACATTGTTCTTTATATAACTATTACAAGATATAAGTTAAAATGACCAAAAGGGCCTTCAAAGAGTGGGCTGCCCATCAAGTGTAAGTTATGGGCTGATTTTGGTGTGTTTTGGGCCTCTTCTACACTTAAATTGTACACACCAAGTCTCGAGACCAACGCGCACCCTTATAAGTCCATATCCGTGATTATTCTTGTATCATCAATAGAGTCAAGTAATATAAAACAGAGGAAGTGCATAGATAACCATGAATAAAGATAGAAATGTCCTTAATACACTAAGGGGTCGTTTGACTGGGCAATAAATTATTCCCGGATTAGTTATCCCAACTTCAAGGTGGGATAAAATAACACTACAATCCCAAGATATCTCTTCCTGGGATAAGTTATCCATGTATTTTATCCAACCAAACATGGGATGAGCTCATCCTTAATCTAATCCCGGATTTAGTCCCTTATCCCTTGCACCAAACGATTCCTAAATCAAACAATGGATAGCAAATGAATTTCTGAATAACTAATCTCAGCTTTACTAATACCCCACCCTTATTCAATACTATTCTTATATAGTCTACCAAATAAAATCTTAATATAAGCATATAAAAGATCATCAACATTTATAACAAACATATATTATTTTACTCAAATTAAATTAAAGAAGAGTGTATAAGGAAAAAAAGTATAAACCCTAGTGCGCTCAATTGTTTCATCTTTCTCTTTCAATTTGGCGAGTAGAGCAAGATATTGATTCCGAATACGAATAAGCGATTCTTCCAATGCTTTAAGCTTTAACTAAAGCGTTTGTGTCGAAACAGGTAGACCTAAAACAAAAAGGAAATCAGTGTTAAAACTGTTATGAAGAAAAGAGTTGAATGAAAAGTAATGAATAGATGATGGAAGATGCTTCTGGAGTTTCTGGAGATGATGAACAATTTCCTTTTTGAGAATGAGAGATGCTTCCAGAGTGGCGGTGAAAATATCCAATATCTCAATTTACCATTTTTCCCTTACAAATTGAGTTTTATATCAACTTTGTCATTGGTCGTCCTAAAAGTGTCTCTTCTATATAGTAGAAATAAAAGCAAAACTAAAACAAGATAAGATGCCATGTGGTATGTTATTAAAATAGCCACGTGGCAGTTTTTAAGACAAAGCTAAAAATATGTAATAAAAATATTGTAATAAATTTTTTGAATTGATAGATTAAGTATTTGAATTTGAAATACATTATCCTCATTTTTTTAAAAAAAATTCATTATCTTAAAAATAGAAACCCACACTTGGAGAGTTTTAATAGACATTTACTATTTCAAACTTATCCCTTTTAAAATTTAAATGTTACATCAAATATATTTGAATACATGTGGTTTAATACTTAATAAAATTAGCAATAGCAGTTAAGATTTTTAGCCTACTCTAATTTTAATTATATGATTATGATAAAAAAAAAAAGGCAACTTCTAAATAATTTGAAAATTAAAAATCACCTTAATCAATCTGAAATATTGAAATTTCAAATTAGAATTCTAACTATTTCATAATAATCTATAAATAAATAACAATAAAAGTAATAATAGTAATACATACAAGGTATTAGTAAAGATAGTAAAATAATAATAATAATAATAATAATAATTAAAAAAAAATTGAAAAAAAAGTGTAGCAGTGGCATTACCTGTAGTAGTGGAAGTATTAATAGTTGTAGTAGTAACAATATCATTATTGTTATTGTTAATAATCCCTTACCCCCATTATCTCACTAATAAAAATTATTTTAAAATTTAAACTGAAAATAATTTGTTTGATTGTCTGATAGGTTACTTTTTTATAGCATGTTTTTCTCTTTATTAGCAACTAGAAGTTTTTGTTTCCTTTTTCCTTTATTTTTATATTTATATTTATCCAAATTAATATCCTAATTAGTGTACTAATCTTCTTATGAAATTTGAATTCAAATAAATTTTGAGTTGGAATTGATTTCTAACTTCTAACATCTCCATATATACTCCTACAATGATATATAATATTAAGCTTCCTTCTCCTTCTTTGTTATTGATCATTGCATGAATTTATTTATTACATTCTTCATATTCTTTATTTTTTAGAAATTTAAAATTTTTATTTTTTATATACATATGATTGATGGTGCTATTACAGGATGGTGCTATTACAAATTAATTTATTTTCTCTATATCTAAGCTTGAATACAAGTAAGTAATATTTTTCTGTTTGTTTGATTTCTGATAAAAATAATTTTTTTACGTAAATAAAAAATAAAACCACCTTTAGTTGAGAAGTTAAGTTGATTCTTTTTAAATGTTATCTTTTGTTATTACTTTTATATAATTTATATTTTAAAAAATAAATGCTCATATTAATTTATGTGTTTCTATTTTTTGTGATGAATTAATTATTTAATATGATGTTACGAGATTTAATAGTGAATTCGAAACTTAAATATTATGGGTTCAAGTTTGAAATTCTACATCAACCATTCAATTTTTTAGGTTTAGATTTATTGTTTTTAAATATTCAGTGAATTTTTTAACATTTATACACAATTTAAGTCAATGTTATATAATTATTCTCTAATTATTTTTTAAAAAAAGGTATATCTTCAATGAATTTTTTACATCTAAACATGCGAATCAATTTGAAAAACTATATAAAATTTAAGTTGTGATAGATATTTGTTTCTATTTGAATCTGAGTTGAGAATATTTTGATGACAAAAAAGATAATCCTATAGATAACATTAAATATTTATTTAAATTTTTTTAGATAAAGTAGAAAAAAATCGTGATAACTAAAACACAAGCAATAATTCAATTTTTTATAATGATAGTTTCTTATGTTGATAATATTTTAATTAAAAAATAAAATGTTAAATCACCATAAATTTTTAATGTTATAGCTTATAATATAATAAAATACTATGTGTGCACAGATACAAATTAAAATTATTTTTCATATAATAAATTTATGATTTTTCATTTTCATCTAAAATTCATATGCAGAATAATATCCACGAATATCATTATGGAAATCCTTTGATTCTTAGGATGAGTTAAAAAAAAAAATCTGAGAAAAAAAATTAAATAGAGTATGAGATAAAATTATAGTTTGATAGATGTGAAAGTATTTAACTTAGAATTTTAAATTATAATCACTTATAACAGATTAGATTATTTTAAAGTCTTCGAAAAAAACCTCTCTACTTCTTCGGAGGTAGTGGTATGGACTGCGTACATTCTACCCTCCCCAGACCCCACTATGTGGGAATATACTGAGTTTGTTGTTGTTGTTGTCTTTTAATCTATATTTTATTATTTTGGCATAACAAAGCTTATTTATTCTAATTTCTATATATATAATGAAGTAATTAGATAATGCACATATTACTACTATTCATAAATTTTAAATGAAAAATGGGGACAATATAATAAAAAATTATATTGTTTTTGAAAATTTGAAATTCTTAAATTGTAAACAATTTAATAAAAAAAAAATATGAAACCAAAAAGTTTTTTTTTTTTTTTGTAATTACATAATTATTTTTACTCATATAGATTTGATTTGGGGTGAGGGAGGGGGAAGGGGACAGTGAGGGGAGGTACTTTTCCAGATCCCACTCTTTCCTTTTCTGGCTTTGAGGGTAGAATATTTTTTTAAGAAAAATTGAGAGTGGGGGTGAGGGTGTGGAGATGGAAGTGAAGGTAGGGGTGGGAAGTTGTGGGTGGGCCGTGGGGGTCGACACACACACACACACACACACACACACATATATATATATATTGAGTATATTGAGAAATAATATGATAGTTAAATCTTTTTTAAGATAATACTCCCTTCGTCCCATTTGATGTGTCGCCATTTGATTAGGTACGGAGTTTAAGAAATAAATAATGACTTAGTAAATATACGAAATTACTCCTCTTAAAGTTTACTTTTTAATTGTCTTTTCTTATAAAGTGGGATCCACTAAGGATAAAATAGGAATCATGCCACTAAATAGTTACCAAAAATGGCGACACATTCTTTTTATTATGGACCAAAAAAAAAAAATGGCGCCACATAAAATGAAACAGAGGAAATATGATTTAACTTGCTCGAAAGAGACATTTTAATGTGAATCTATTATAAAAATATTTAATATTATCCGTGCTGGTAACAACCAGAAGCCGCTCCGATGACAGCCAGCGACGCACCGGCGACCGCTTTCCGGTGACGCTATTTTCAGCAACCAACTTCGAAATCAAAATTGCTGATACCAGCAACACGCAGAAGTACACCGGTGACATCTAAACTTTGATATTTTAGCTACTTTTTTACTAGTTACTATTTACCGTTTCGTTTCTTTGTATTGTTCTGTTTCTTGGGATTAAAGTTGTGACTGGCTGCTTTCGCTTATTGGTGGATATTTATTGTGTTTATCTAGATGCTAGTCCAGTTGTATCACAGAGACTGCTAGATAAGTGTTGAGTGTTTCGAGGGGTCGGGCAGGACGGCATAAGGGGGACTGGTGGTGGAATAAAGGAGTTAAGAAGAAAGTGGAGATTAAGAAGAGGGTGTATGTTAAGTTGATTGAGAGTAAAGATGCAGAGGAGAAGTGGGTGAATAGGGTGGTCTACAAAGTAGCAAGGAAGGATGCTAAGTTAGTAGTTATGGCTGCTAAGACAACAACATTTGAGAGCTTGTATGCGGGGTTAGAGGATAAGGGCGGGGAAAAGAGGTTGTATAGACTTGCTAAGGCTAGGGATTGGAAGGGTCGGGACCTCGATCAAGTGAAGTGAATTAAGGGAGAGGATGGTAGAGTTCTGGTAGAGGAAGTTCACATTAAGAACAGATGGCAGGAGTATTTTCATAGGCTTTTGAATGAGGAGGGGAACAAAGGCATTGAGTAAGGGGAGCCAAAGCAATCAGAGGGGAGCTATGATTTTAGTTATTGTAGACATTTTAAGGTTGAGGAGGCCAGAGTGGTTATTCGTAGGATGCGGAGGGGAAGGGCGGCGGTGCCTGACGAGATTCCGGTGGATTTTTGGAAGTTTATAGGTAGGACAGGTTTAAGGTGGTTGACTGTTTTATTTTACAATATTTTCAAGACGGAGAGAATGCCTGAGGTGTGGAGGTGGAGTACGATGATTAAAAATGAGGGTGATATTCAGATTTGCACCAACTATAGAGGTATCAAGCTGTTGAATCATACTATGAAGATTTAAGAGAGGGTGGTCAAGTGGAGATTGAGAAGGGTCATATCCATTTCGGAGAATCAGTTTGGTTTTATGCCTGATCGCTCGACGATAAAGGCAATCCACCTGGTGAGGAGATTGGTGGAGCAGTATAGGGAAAGAAAGAGGGATTTGCACATGGTGTTCATCGACCTGAAGAATGCGTATGACAAAGTCCCTAGGGAGGTTCTTTGGAGATGGTTAGAGGTGAGAGAGGTCCCAGTGGCGTACATGAGAGATATTAAGGTCATGGAAGATGGAGGAAAGACCCGGGTGAGAACGGCGGGAGGGGACTCAGAGCATTTTTCGGTCGAGACAGGGTTGCATCAGGGTTCGACTCTTAGTCCATTCCTGTTTGCGTTGGTGATGGACATGTTGATGCGAAGTATTCAAGGAGAGGTGACTTGGTGTATGTTGTTTGCGGATGATGTAGTACTGATTGATGAGATGCACAGGGGGGTGGGGGTAAATGAAAAATTAGAGATTTGGAGGTAAACCCTTGAATCTAAGGGGTTTAGGTTGAGTAGGTCTAAGATGGAGTATATGGAATGCAAGTTTAGTGACTTGAGGCAGGAGGACGATGTGGTGGTGAGGTTGGATTTTCAGGATGTTTGTAAAAGGGATAGCTTTAAGTATCTTGGGGCTATGATCCAGGGGAATAACAAAATTGATGAGGATGTCTCTAACCGTATTGGAGCAGGTTGGTTGAAGTGGAGGCTAGCCACGGGAGTGTTGTGTGATAAGAAGGTTCCCCTTAAGTTTAAAGGAAAATTCTACAGAGTGGCAGTCCATCCAGCCATGCTGTATGGAGCAGAGTGTTGGCCAGTCAAGAACTCCCACATTCAAAAAGTGAAGGTGGTGGAAATGAGAATGTTGCGTTGGATGTGTAGGCTTACTAGAGGGAATGGAGTTAGGAATGAGATTATTCGGGAGAAGGTGAGAGTGGTTTCGGTGGGGCACAAGATGTGGGAGGGAAGACTGAGATGGTTTGGGCATGTGATGAGGAGGGGCACGGATGCCCCAGTTCGTAGGTGTGAGAGGCTAGCGTTGGATGGCTTCGGGGGGAGGAGAGGTAGGCTGAATAAATACTGGAGGGAAGTGATTAGACATGACATGGAGCATCTCCAGCTTACTGAGGACATGACCCTAGATAGGAAGGTGTGGAGGTGGCGTATAAGGGTAGAAGGCTAGGATGAGTGCGTGGGTTGTAGCAAGTAGTTAGAAGAGCTCATGTATAGTCGGGTTAGTAATCCTAGGACTGTGTCCATAGGTAGGAGCCCCTAGTCAGGAGGGTTTGGGTGTGGTGGGTGTCTTTGGTCTGTGAGTGTATGTTGCTACTAGGTGGGCGTCCTATTTCAGATGTCCTATTTCTTATCTCTTATTCCATATTGTTCTTATTTATCTTATTTCGTATTGCTCTGATTTTTATTTTATTATGTCTTATTCCTTATTTATGTTATGTCATCCATCCTGCTTCATATTTCATTACGCTCTTGTTTACTATCCTTTATCTTGAGCCGGGGGTCTATCGGAAACAACCTCTCTACTTCTTTGGAGGTAGCGGTATGGACTGCGTACATTTTACCCTCCCCAGACCCCACTTTGTGGGAATAAGCTGGATTTTTGTTGTTGTTGTTGTTGATGATGATGATATTATCCGTGCATCGCACGAGTACGTATACTAGTTAAATATAAAATGTATCATTTTTTGAAATAAATTTAAAAAGAAAGAGCACCACTTTCACATCGAGAAAAATAATATAAATTTTTTAAATACCAGACAAATAAAATATATTAACATATCTCACAAACAATCTAAATAAATGTGGTGCGAAGGTCACTCCACATGTAAGATTGAATATCTTTTATCATGGTGTTCGATTATGTGTCTCACAATGAAGAAAAATAAGAAAGGGTCAATTTTTTGACTGCGGATTTGTTCAAAATAGGTCGAAGATATAAAAGAAGTAAAAATATTTTCAAAAGAAATATATATCTACTCCATAGAATGCCATAATTTGTGAAAATACAACAGGCTCTGTTAGACTACTAAATTGTTTAAAATAAAAATATAGCTAGATTAAAAAAAAGTTATTCAACAATTTAATATAGAAGTTTTGTATCACAAATAGATATAATATGAAGATTAATATGATCTAGAGATAAATGGATTCCAAGTATCAATATCGCGACTGAATTATTAAAGATAAATATTACAATTTTATTACGTTATTTATATAATAATTTAATCAGCAACCCGAAACTCACAAATACTAATTAAAAATTTAAGAGGACCATTTTTGTTTTGGATCAACAATAACATGTTCGAGGATTAAAAATTAATAACCAAAAAAGTGTCATCCAATTCATAAGAATTTCATAAGTTAATAATTGCTGAATTTTTAAAATTAAATTATTTTTAAATATAAAATTATATTTGTTTTTTGGAACAAATTAAAAAGTCGGTTTTATGTTAAGACTAGAAGTGCAAGGCCCGTGCAGCACGGGCCCAACAGTAGAACATGTGGATTGCAAATTTTAAGTTTTAGGATTTATCTTGGAGTAGAAAGTTTGAGCAGTAGAATATTTTCATTAGTATGATTGAGCTGAGGGGATCACAATTGTAACCTTTTTTTAACCTTCTTGTTGAATTTTGTGATCAGAAATATAAAGAAAAAAGAGACGTAAATTTGATGAAATAGCTTACATCAAATATCCAGCAGATTATTGATTTTCAATATCGCAAAGATTAAGTATAATGTAAACTTACCTGATAAAGAGAATACATACCTTAGATTCGCTATTGTTTTGTTTAATTATTAATTTTAACACAGGAAAAGAGTGTTGTTTTTTAATAGAGAAGGAAGAGTTGAGATTTTCTTTTCTTTATTTTATTTTTAAAACAGAGAAATGTTAATTAATATTGAGGAGCTGTAAAAAGTTGAGAAAGATGGCTACACATATTTGATAGAAAATTTGCTAATGTTAAGAAAGTGCGAAGTGTTTGGTAACAAATTAGTGATAGATACACGTTTTTTGTACTTAAATTTAATTTATTTATATTTAAATTAGTTGGTAAAAATCTTTCGCAAATAATCTTTATACTTCTTTTCTTTAATTTCTTTAAAATATAGTAATAAAATTTACTTATGCTTTATTCTTCTCTCACTTTACTACATACATTTTATCCTCTTTAAATCTCATTATGTCATTTTACCCTCTTTAAACATCACTGTATATTAAAATCACGATTGAAGCAGCTGAAGCAGAAATCAGTCAATTTTTAATTATTTTTTTTTAATTATTGTTATTTACAGTACTTTTATTTCATTTTCAAATAATATATGTTGTTTTATATCTTCTTCTGTCCCGTCCCAATTTATGTGACACTAATATAATTTTGATAGTTAATCAAATATTTTATGTTGACATATCATTTTGTTATTCTTATTTTTCTAATACATAAATGACTTATAATAAGGAGTGATATAGTAAAATCATCATTCGAAAGACAAAAATTTAATTTAAAACATTCAGAGTTAATTTCACATTTTATGTCTATTTTATTTTTCATTAAATATTATTTATTTTCTTAATACTTAGATGACACATAATAATTAATTAAGAGCGATTGATTATGTTATTACTATAAAAATTAATATAATTTTATCATATCCAATAGTAATCATTGATAATTCATCGAAATGGTATATTAATTAACTACGGGATGCTATATTTGCATATGCAAAATATAATATTATTAAACATTATTGGATAGTGCATTATATTTATCTTTCACAATAATAAAATTTTACTATATATTTTTCTTTTTTCTTTTTAACTTGATACATATTGACCAACACAAATTCTAAGTAAATATTCATTAGAAATTCATTTTATTAAATTAAATTTATTAATTTTGTACTTTAAAAATTTAAAGTTAAGTTTAAATATTAGTATTTCTATATAAGAAAAAAATAATTTTAAAATTTAAATTTACTAAAATAAATAAATAAATAAATAAAAAGATTAATTTTCTATATAAAAGTCAATTAAAATAATAAAATTGATTTATTTTAAATATTTAGTTGCAATTAATTAAGATAGTTTATTATTTTTTCATGATTTATGCTGCACCGATAAAATTTTGAGAGTTGAATAGAACTTTTATCTATTTTTTAAAAAGTATTTTAACTTGTTAATTATTGTGATTTATAATAATTTTTACGTAATTATCAAATAATATATTGACTCCTTGTGTCCCAATTTATGTGGCTTCGATACAATTTTGAGAGTCAACTAAAATTTTATATATCTTTTAAATATTTTAAGTTGTTAATTATTATGATTTGTAGTACTTTTTCTTTTATCTCAATTTATGTGGCATTGCTAAAATAATGAGAGTCAATAAAATTTCTATATGTCTTTTAAATATTTTAAGTTATTAGTTAGGGTAACAAATTAGTTTTGAACATGATAGCCAATTAAATTAAAAAAAAAATTACTTTCAATATGTAGTTATAGTTAATTAATATAAATTAATAGAATATATTAAATATTTAAACCATTATAATGAAACAATAAAATTATTATATATTGGGATATGGTATGTAATTAAGTGGGAGTAAAGGGATATTTTGGTAATTGGATAAGAGGTGGTCGAAACCACCTCTTCTATATAATAGAAAAGAAATTTAAAAAATCAAACTCAAGTAGACAATAAGCAAGATAAATATGACCTAGATATAAAAATTAAATTCTATTGAATTTTCAAAATGAAAATGACAATTTTTTATTTTACTTTTACATAAACTTAAATAGCAATATAAAACTCAAACTCATGAGTATTTATTGAAATAAACCATAATACGTTCTCGAATTCATTGACATTATTGTTCTTCAAAAATTATTATTTGTGACATTTTGCTTTACATGCATGAATAGTAGGAAAGCAATCTCCAGGTTGAACTAGTGCACAACACCATTGTCCTGGTTTATCGATAATTTGGAGGCAAACATCAACTTTATATTTTGTTTCAATGTTTTCATCACCTGCATTTGATGAAATTGAGATGTAAGAATATATATATATATAGTCTTATGTCTATAAACTAATAATGTAAAATTTAAAAAAAATTATATTGTCAAATTAACAAAAAGATAAGAACGGATAACAGTACATAAAAAGTGAAAATTAACACTAAAAATAAGACATGTTATCTTTTTCAATTGATAGTTGTACATCAATCTATTTTAACATTGTTCCAATATTATTATTTTGTTAATTTAATAATAAAAGAATTAAATTTAAAATAAATAGATATACGTACAATGATGTAGTGCCAGTAGAGAAAACAAAATCAAGCAAAGTAGCAAAACTGATTGCAAAGAGAGTTTTGTAGAGGCCATCGAAGAATATATGATTCAATGCTTAAAAGTTTAAAGATAGTGAAAAATATTATAGAATTCTCTCAAATATATAGTCTTATGAAAGTACTTGATTTTGATAATTTTCCTAATATATATATTAAAAAAGATTAAGGATAAGAGAGAATTTTGGTTACTATCTCAAGTTGATGATTAATTAATCAAATTATTTCCTAATATGTAATATATATTAAAAAAAAATTATGCACAAAAGAGAATTTTGATCACTATCTCAAGCTAGAGATTAATTTATAAAGTTATTTCCTAATATAATATATATATTAAAAAAGATTTTGCACAAAAAGAGAATTGTGGTCACTCTCTCAAGCTGATGATTAATGTATTAAATTATTTCCTAACACACACACGTTGTACGTGCTTTGCATGCGTATCTCACGATAAATAAAATTATCAACAAATAGCCACCCACGTTAAAATTTTTATATCTATTTAAATCATATAAACTAATATGTACCTCAAATATTTGAACATGCAATTATCTATCAAGAATAGATGCGACAAAATAAAAATCTAAAATTAAAAGACTTTTTATATAGGAGTAGAGGATTCATAAATCAAAAAGGACACTAATTAATATTTTAGGAGTATATATATATTTTGACCCCACTTTGTGGGAATAGAGTGAGTTTGTTGTTGTTGTTGTTGTTGAGTATATATATATTTTAATAGTTATTTTTCATAAAAATAATTTTTCTACCTTAAAAAACTATCCTTTCTATAGTTTAAGAAAATTTAGTCGTTTACCTACATTAGAAAACCAATATTTTTCATAAATATGGGAAAGCACGTACAAGAAAACAAACCTTTTTCCCATAAAAATAGAAAAATTCAGCAAATTTTAAACTTACCAAACTCTTCTCTATTTATTTTTCAATATAGTATTAATTATAATTAATATTCAATAATATAAAAATATAATAATATAATAATAAAAGTAAAAAGGTAAAAAGATAATTTTGTCTATTACATAACCTTTTAATGAAGGATAAAAAATTCAAATCACTTTTCTGAGAATCTTCACACTTTTAATATATTATAAATATAAATTATAGATATAAATAAATAAAAATTTCCAAAAATAAAAACTAATAAAAGTTATAATTATACCAAATTTTTTTTTTTCCAAAAAGACAAGGAACCCCCGAATTTTTTCCTTTTTGAAGTTTAGCAAAGTCAATTTTAAACCTAAACAAAATAATACACATCAAAAATAATATTGATAGTGTAAAAAATTATTTTTTTTAATTCTTCTATTTTAGAAATTTTTTTCTAATTGAATTCTTTTCTAGTTTTTTAATTTTAGGAGTCTTTTATATTATAAATTTTTTACCAATTGAGTTCCTTTTTAGTTCTTCTATTTAAGGAGTCTTTTTATAATAGGAAAGTATTAATTGATTTTCTTCCTATATATTTTAGGAGTTTAGTCAATATTATAAAAATAATTATATAAAATTGGATGAAAAAAAATGAAAAGACGATTTTATCTAAAACAAAGACTTTTAATGAAGGACAAAAAGTTCAAATCACTTTTCTAATGATCTTCACACTTTTAATATATTATATAGGATCTTCACACTTTTAATATATTATATAGATATATAGATTATAGATAGATTATGCACAAAAGAAATTTTTGGTCACTATTACAAGCTGATGATTAATTTATCAAATTATTTTTTAATATATAATATGTATATTAAAAACTATTATGCACAAAGGATAATCTTGATCATTATCGCAAGCTGGTGATTAATTAATCAAATTATTTCCTACTATGTAATTATATATTAAAAAAAATTATGCACAAAAAAGAATTTTGATCACTATTTCAAGCTAGTTGATTAATTTATCAAACTATTTTTTTATATGTGTGTGCGCGCGCATGCAAAAGAGAATTGTAGTCACTATCTCAAGTCGATGATTAATTTATTAAATTATATCCTAATATAAATTACATATATTGAAAAAGGTCATGCACAGGAAAAAATGTCACAACCCAAACGGCCAGATCGTGAAGTCACCTACTCTAATCCACCAATATTTAAGAATCTTTTAACATCCGTTCAACATAACATGCAGGAGTTTTTGTTAAATAGAAATAACCAATCTTTTATTACAAATATTAAGTGCAGAAATGTAAACTACCCCTAGGAACTAGTCTAAACAGGTATAAGAGTTGCTAAATCAAGAACAATAATACTGGACACAACTTTCACCATGAATAAGCGGAGTAGAAGCTACTTGAGATCACTATTCACATCACCATGAAACATCAACTAATCAAGCAATCAGACTATACTCCTTTGACGTTGTTTGTACGTATATATATGGATCTGTAAATGTGTGCATAAGTTTGTTTATTTTGTGAACTGCAATTTCAAAATTGTCGAAGAGCCATCGATTAAGTTACATTATCTGATTTGAAATTTAAAATATGATTTTCATGATTTTTTTTTTTGTTTGCTCTCACATTTTCACAACTCCGTAAAATTGGTTTGTCTAATTTATTTGGGTTTGAAATTAGAAGTTTGATAAAAACTAAATTAAGTTTGAACAAGGTTTAATTAAAATAAGTTTTGATTGAATGATATCACCCCTCAATTACTCATTGTCACCAACTCGTGCACATTTCTCTGTTTATTGTTTGTTGCTTTCATTTAGGATTTTGCCAAAATTAATTGGGTTTAAAGAATAATGGTAAACATAGTTCAAGTGTTAATAATTTGAGTACGAACTGAGTGATTTATTGAGATTCGTAGTAGTAAAATCTCTTTATGACATTTAGAGAGTTTTGGTTGTGGCCCGTGAGTGACAACCTCTCTATCTCACATTTGAGATAATGGTATGGACAACGTACACTTACCCTCCCCAGACCCGCTTGGTGGGAATATACTGAATATGTTGTTGTTGTTGCCGCCCGTGGGTGTGTGTATTATTCCATGTAATTTATTTGCATTTCTGAAAAAAATAATTGTGCATATGTGCTAATTTTAAGCTTATGTTTTAGTCACTATTATCTATATTCTACGTTGCATTTATATATTGGAACTTCAATTGTTTCTAATTCTATTTTATCTATTTCTTTTACATGAATACTCGGGAGTTGGAGTTTTAATCGAAACTTATTTTGATCCAAATGTCGAGTCAATGGCTATAGGATCACAGAGTTTGGGGTCTAAATCGCTAGAAACCATTTCCTTCAGTAGGAACTTATAGTATCGAGTTTCTCACCCTCATCCATTAGGAACTCATTTACGAAAATACCCCTCAAACGCGCTTAAAAGCAAGTGTAATACACTCTCTTTTTTAATTCAGCAAAAGGTCCCAAAATGACACACTTTATAGCTACATGAGGTGCCAAAAGTGAACAATGTTCACTTGAGGTGCCAAAGTGAAAAATCGTGCCAAGTTCAGGGGGCTGTCGATGGGTTTGGCCTATTAAAAACTATAATGTACAAAAGAGAATAATGGTCGCTATCCATATATATAAATACTAGTTTATTTTACGTGCTTTGCACGTGTAACTCGCGTCAATTAATAAAATTATATGTAAAAAATAAACTTATTAAAAAATACAAATAGATGTTAACTTAAATGTTATATTTATTTAAATGATGTGAATAAATATTGTACGAAAACAACAAATTATCTGAACTTATATAGTAGTTGGCATTAAAACAAGTGCAAGATTCATTTAAATGATAAAAATAAAAGTGATAAATGTTATAATATATCTCTTCATAAATGAAATTATTGATATATGTATACCTTATAACTATCTTTGTAGGATAGAGGGACTATTTCGGATAGACCCTCAGCACACCTACAAAATTAGGATTCAATAGTTATGTCTTCAATCTCAAGATAATTTTCAATATAATATCATATATGGAGGTTTTGAAGGATAGAATACACACTTTATCACTACCTCTGTAGGATAGAGAGCGGTCAAATTACCAAAGCCGATTTACATTAAGATTTTAGATAAAAAATTAGAATTACCCCCTCAACCCAAAAAAAAAAAATTGACCCATAAAGATTTTTTAAAATCAAAGGAAAATTCTCTAAAACATTAATAGATATTCATAATCTAAAATGGGATATCATTATTAGCTATGGATAAGAAGTAAAAGATACTTACATATGTTTTAAGTTGGTGAATGAAACTGAAGAAACTATTGTGCTTGAAAAATATAGGCAGCAATGTGGTGGAGGATTTATTATGAGAATTCCTAACAATAAAGCAATTGCTCCACTTCAAGAAATCACTACAATGAAGATATCAAAGTTAGTATCCCTTATTAAGAAAATATTCTGAAAAGAAGATATGACAATGAAGAAAACATGTCAATTAGTAAGAAAAACAATGGATAACATTCAGAGAAATAATGCAGGAAATAATGTTTTACCTAAAATACGATATATAATAGAGGGTAATAGACATTAAAAGTAAGAAAATACATGTATAAAGTTAAAATTACAAGATACACAATGCTCTCAAACGCCCGCCAGACTCCCACTAAACCTTAACCTGTCAAAAAATAAGTCAAAGTGTAACTACCTACGAACCTTCTACCCTAATTCATGACCCCCACGTCATCCTATCTAATGCACGTGTATTAAAAAAATCATAATTTTTTGAAAACAAACATACTATGGGCATGCATTAGAACTAAATTGCACATAAAAATTACAAATCACAAAAGTATGATTCATAAATCAAAGAGAATGTAACCTTTCATAAATAAAACTCTTCTTAACGACTCAATTATGACAGTTGGAGGCATAATCACCTATCAATATGACAGAGTTTTTGGTGAACTGTAATATGATAACATCAATCACTTGTATCGTGAGTTATAGCATTACCCAAAGCATATGTACTAACACTCCATCGAAAAAACTCTTCTACCCAGATGTTTTTGATTCCCCACCCCCACCCCCACACATTTTTATGCTTTAATTTTTCTCATAAACCTCTACTTCCCTTTATTTATTAATAATATAATATAAGAATAAAAAAAAATCATAGGATTTAGGACTCTTTGCCCTTTTCTAGACTTTTTTTTCTAACAAACCTCTACTTCTCTTTATTTATTAATAATATAATATAAGAATCAAAAAATATCATCGGATTTAGGACTCTTTGCCCTTTTCTAAATTTTTTTTCACGTTCTGTGTTTTTCTTTTTTTTAATTGAACTTTACTTTCCTTTATTTAATAAGAATAAGAAAATATCCTTAAATAAAATATAAGTGAAATGACGATTTTATCTATTGTGAAGAGTTTTAATGAAGGACAAAAAGTTATTTTTTCACGTTTTGTGTTTTTCTTTTTCTAATTGAACTTTACTTTCCTTTATTTAATAAGAATAGAAAAATATCCTTAAATAAAGTATAAGTGAAATGACAATTTTATCTATTGTGAAGAGTTTTAATGAAAGACAAAAAGTTCAAATCACTTCTCTAAGAAGCTTCACACTTTTAATATTACTAGTCAAGTATACGTGTGTTG
The DNA here is from genome assembly GCA_030864215.1 of Capsicum pubescens. Lineage (NCBI taxonomy): Eukaryota > Viridiplantae > Streptophyta > Magnoliopsida > Solanales > Solanaceae > Capsicum > Capsicum pubescens. The sequence goes on from CM061538.1 coordinate 340,266,916, forward strand.
CACGTGTATTGCATGTTAAGCCATCAATTGATATGAAATATATAAAGAAAAATATTTATTAAAAATAACAATTGACTTTAAAAATCGAAGATAGACAACTTTATGCATCCAGGCATGCATGAAGTATTGGTATCTGAATCGTCTCTTTCAACGTATACTATCACACAACGGATGATTAAAAAAATAATATATAGTAATTGATCAGAAACTACAATAAAACAATATGATAAAACCTAATCTTTATACAAAAATTCATCAAAGTTTGACCGAACATTCATCCACCACTTGTAAACTACAAGATATGATTAAACCCTAACCTTTATAAAAGAATCTCTCAAAACCTGATCAAACGTTCATCCACCTGTGTTAAGCAGAAAAATAACAGATAATAACACTACAGAAAATACAATAATCAAAATATTAGAACAATACCATTAAAGCTAACCTTAATACAAAAAATTCTTCAAAGTTTGATCGAGCAACCATCTACAGTATAAACTTGAATAGAATAGAAATTATAACAAAATAATATGATAATTAAGATATTAGAACAATTAAATGTAATCTTTTGTGATTATTATACGTAGGGCTGGACATTCGGTTTGTTCGGTTTGATAGTTTAATATCGGTTCGGTTTTTTTATTTTCGGATTGACAAAAATGACAACCGTAATCAAACCGAAATAAATTCGATTCGGTTATTTCGAATTTTTATTTCAGTTTTGAAGATTAAAGTACTGAACCTCTCTTTGTTATGACTGGACATTTAAAATTAATAATTTAAAAAAAAAAATTCAAATCTATTTTTCATTCCTAGATATAAATAACTCAACATGGATTAAACTAAATGATATAACCATAAGTTTAACATAATATATAACTTCATTATGCATAAGTTTGCATAAACAGTCATAACTCGAAAGAGTGGTCGTTGTCGGAAAGACCACAGTCGGCACTGCGGGCTACAGCCCATAATGGTCGTCTGGTCGCCGGCTCTGTTGTTGTTGTATAGACGACGATCTCGCCGGCGGTCTATGGTTCGATCGATTGTTCGACTATTGGACTGATGTATACTATTAGTTGTATGTGGCATGCTATTACTTATTAGTTATTAGGGTTGCTATTATATTATATATTATATATTAAATATTATATATATATATATATAATAATATATATATATATATATATATATATAGTATTAATTATTTATAGAATTTCGGTTAATCGGTTTATCCAAATTATTTTTTTGAAAAAATAAAAACCAAACCGTTTAATCGAATTTCAAAAATTAAAAACTAAAATCGATCCGAAAAATCAAAAAATCAAACCAAAATTAAAATTTCGGTTTGGTTTTTCTGTTTTTTCAGTTTAAATCAAAATATACCCAGCCCTAATTATACGCTTCCTTCAAAGTTTATGAAAAAAGTAGTTATAAGAATATCTCTTCCACCAACATTACTTGAATAGATGTAGTTTCTATAAAGTAATATTTATGTGATTTAGAAGTGTAAAATATTAGAACTTCTTACATAACTAAAAAAGAAAAGACTTAATAATAATAAAGTTTATAGTTCACTTTTATTTACCATATTATTATAAAATATTGATAAGGTAAATATTTCTTGCAAATTAAATTGGAATACCCGTAAATATTAACTATAGTCTAACAATTTGAAATGGCATTTTCCTAATATAGAGGAAAATCCTACATTTAAAAGAATTTGAAAGTGGCTAAAGTTTTTATTTTTTTCCATAGTTAATTTTTCTTACAAATTTAACTATATTACAAAATTTAAGGAAGGAAAGATTTATTACATAAAATTTAGTTAATTTAAAAGTTTGAAATATGAAAAAAATAGAGAAAAGATGATTTTATCAATTATAAACTCTTTTAATAAAGGGTAAAAAGTTCAAATCGTTTTTATAATGGTCTTCATCTTTTAATAGATAGACTTATGTACGTGCTTTGCAAGTGTGTATATTATCAATTAATATAAAATAAGAAGAACAATTGTTTAAAAATAGTTGTTGACACTACACTAATGAAATAATCCTATTTGTTATAGAGTGTTCCTATTAGATACTTTTAATTTTGAAATTCTTTTTCAACTTATTCAAATAAGTTAACCACATAAAACTTATCACCTTCTTTAGAGGTTTATGCATGTAATCAAAGGAGATGACAAATGGGGCCCAACGTGGGGCGAATTCGAATATAGTCGGACTCCTAAAAAGCGGGTACCGGACACTGGGTGGTTTAAACCAAAAAAAAGACAACTTGAGTCATAAGTAACTATATCTACGAACACTTTATAATATATTTAGTGCTTAATTAAAATAAATCGTAATTAAGTGTTTGAATAAAAAATATATTATCCATGTATTTTATCAATATATCATATTATTATATTTTATCTATCATATCTTCATATTATTGTATTTCAGCCATTCTAATGGATTTATTTTATTTAAAATTTGCTTTAGATTCATAATTTTCTTGTAAAAATGCATGAGCCTATGTCTTGGCCAAAAAAATGATAGCATATATAAAAGACAATATGACCAAAAAAATATATATTCATATTTTACTGTGATCAACCTAAAATAAAAATATCGTCATTTTGATCTCCGCAACATTGCTTAGCTTTGTCTTTATCAAAAGCAAAACTCTAGGAGACATTAATCCCGTGTAACCATATGTGCATGAAAGAGTACCTACCCAACTTTATTTTCATTGTATTAAAAATATACATCTAACTTTTACCGTCAACAATAGAAAAATAAAACATCTAATTATTTTTTCATATATTTATTTTATGACAGTTTTTCCCATATATTTAGAAGTCGTAAAGAAAATACTAAGTAAACGTAACAAAAATCTGAAGTAGAACTTATCAAATTGATTCTCGAATATTATCTAAGATCATAACCTCAATAACCACTTTTAATAATCATTAATCGTTACAACCAACTCTTGACATGAATTCACTGCAACATAAAATTAAAATCACATTATATTAAAATAAATGATTACCCAAAATTAAATTATTAAAAAATAACTGATTTAGAGAGAGATATACAAAACATGACCACAAGAGGGGAAAAACATGTGAAATATAGTAAAGAGGTGTAAGCTTCAAAAGAAAGAAATTGAAAATAACATGTAAAATAAAAAATAATGCTTAAAGAACACAATGCTTAAAAGAAACTATTATTTCCACCAAAAAAAAAATAACTATTATTCAACAATTTTTCTTAACAAAGGTGTTGTATATATAGTTACCACTAATGAGAAGCCATTTGTCAGTGTGTTCACGTGAATTGAGATTTTTTTTCCTTTATTAAAAAGTCCGTAAAATAGAAAAGGAGCAATTGAATGTTTATTATGGAGACAAAAAAACTACTTAAACATAAAAATAAAATTTATCATACTTTTTCTTCCAAAATTGCTACGACTTCTTATTTTAGAAAATATATTATTTTCTTACCATATATTTTAGAATTCCTTAATTTTAAATATTATAAATATTAAAATAGTAAAAAGACACTTTATCTATTGCGGAGAATTTTAATAAAGGGTAAAAAGTTCAAATAATTTTTCTAAGGGTCTTCACACTTTTAATATTATATATATATATATATTAGTTTAGATATACGCGTCTCGTGCGTGTACCTCAATTTAGTGAGTTTAATTTTATAAAATTATTTAAAATATAAAAAGCATAACGGTCTTTCAAAATATTTATTGCATTTTTATTTGTTAGCATCTTGACATTAGGACGACTTTTAGTTATTATACAAAGTAAAAATTAGTCAACCGAAAAGCACATATATTAGTCTAAACACAAGAAAGTTTTTAAAGAAGAGTATATTCTCTTTATTCCTTGAGCTATTCTCTTTCACCTTTTCTTTCTTTCTTTCTTTAATCCTCTCAATTTCTTCTTTCAACTCCTCCAATTTCATATCAACACAGTTATCCTTTTGTTTGGATTATTTAGGCTTGTTAGCTTCTTCAGAAGTTTCCTCAACTAATCCGTTCAACCCTAACATTTATATTCAGAATTTTATAATAATAGGTAGATATATTAAACTCGATTTACAATGAATAATGTACTTGATCCACTTTCAAACTTAATTAGTAAGCTCAAAATTGAAAGATTCAACTATAATCCTAAATTTATATGTTCATTTTTCAAACAAAAGTTATGCATATCAAGATCAATACTTATACCTTATATTTAGAACTCAACTAACAAGTTTAATTAAAGACTCAACTGTAATACTAAGGAAATAATTAAATAACATAATCAAAACAAGGCTACAATTAAACAAAAGAAGGAAAAAAAAAGAAAGAGACAAACCTTTGATGTTTTTAACTACTTCATTCGGTGACGACTTGCTTATTTCTTTCAATTTTTGATAAAAAATTTCCTACTAAAAAAGAAACACAAGAGATTATCAAAAAAAAAAAGGAAAATTCATTGTTTCGTTAATTATTTAGTCATAATTTATATATAATCATTATTAACTAAAATAAATAAAGAAAGATGGAGAAGATATAATAATGAATACAGAAATAAAGAAAGATGGAGAAGATGATAATAATGAATACACACAAAAAAAAAGACAATTTAAATTAATAACAAAATAAGAAGAAAAAATAAAAGTAGAGGTATGTATCTAGTAAATTTTGATCCAAAATAGTAGTTAAATGGAATTGTAGAAATTCTTTTATTTTTTATGTAAGGTGAAATGATTTAGAAGTGTTAAATATTATGAATTCTTATTTAAATTAAATAATCAAATTAAAAGAAGTTATAACTAAAATTAATTGTTAGCACAACTTTGATGGAAGATGGGAAGGATTTTTAAATTTTTATTAAAATATTATTTTTTGGGTTTCACGTTGGAAAGTAGGATTTTTTTTTAATTATAATTTTTTTATCATTATATTTCTTTTTGGGTTTCACACGTTGGGGATGGTTTTTTTTCTTATCACTATTTTTCTCATTTCACGTTCGGGATTTCAGGGGAGGGAGGGTTGTTTATTACTTTTTTTTATGGAAGGAAAATCTTTTTGTTTTTTTATTTTTTGGTTTTTGGGTATGATTAGGTTTGCGGAGAAGGAATTATATTCTTGTGAAGAGAGATTTTCTTTTTTTTGGTAATATAGTCAATATTTAATATTACTTAAATAATAGGAAAAGGGTGAAAAGATGATTTTGTCTAAAACGGAGTATTTTAATGAAGAGCAAAAAGTTCAAATCACTTTTCTAAGGGGCTTCACACTTTTAATATTTTACTAATTTAGATGCACGTGTCTCGCACGTGTAACTTTTGATTATTTAAAATTAAAAGATTTTAACTATTACGAAGGTTTTTAATGATTGCAAGAAGTTCAAAACAGATATTTTATTGTAAGCAATACATATATATATGAGAAAAATAATTACGTTGTTAGATTCGAACATACAAGAATATCAAACCTAGAAATCAAAATCCACAAATAAAACAGATGTGATAATGCATAATGTGTTAAATTTAAAATCACTCCCAAGCTAAAAGAATAAATAATAAGCCACGACAATCAATAGAAAAGGAAAAACAACTCAACAAAAAGAGAGAGAATATAACATACTAACCTGAAGGATGACAATTACTGTCACACCCCTTTTTCGTACTCCAAAAGATTCGTTTTAAGTTTCGAAAGGGTTTTTATTATTAAAGTGAAAAAATGAAGAAAAGTTTGTTTCGAAAAAGGGCTATTTACATTTTTTATTCAGAGTCTCCACTTGGCATAATCCGGTGTGCCAAGTCACCTTTGGAAAATCCTTTTCAAAACTGTTTTGACTCTTTTAAAACTGGTTTGCGAACAGAGATTCCGGCTAAGGAATTCTGTTGACTGAGGGAAAGGTGTTAGGCACCCCTTGATCCCATGGTTCGCCCACGGTCGCTTGGTGGAGCGTATCGGCTAATTCGACAGTAAAGATGTGTAAACCATATAAACACACAACAATCAAGCAAACAAACACAAACCGAAATAAATCCCAAAAATATAATGTTCAGTCCAATTATACAGTCCAAAGTAGAAAAAAATGCGAAAATATATAAATTCTATTCTAACCTATACTAATCCTAAACTGTGCTCCCATGCTCTACCCGATGCCTCGGGCCTTCGTCACGAACGTCCTCCAAGTACAAAATACTTCGGGGCATTTTCCGGATAAAATAATACAAGTACTTCGGAAAATTCCCCGGCCAAATGATACATTTGATCCAAATTTATAAAATAAAACCATTCAACAAATATTTTGAACATTCAACAATCCACAAGTTCTAAATTCACCTACCCGAACCTACTATTTGCCTACCCGACTCGACCTATCATGATTCTATTACATTCAACATCATCAATGGATCAAAATTAACCCGGATTCAATCAACATTAATATCCATTTCAAATCAAACAATCTATTCAAATTACTTCATTAACTTTCGATTTCCATCCAGAATCATTTTTAATCATTGTTCCAACATAACAAATCACCGATAATATTTCAGCAATCCATAATCAATATCACTCGACATTCATCATTCACATCACACATAAGATAAGAAAAAGTCGAGACGATAACAATCAACCACACACAACAATAAAAATTAACTAAGGATAAGTATGAGATAAAGAGATGAACCTTAAATTGGGGCTTTTATTCGACCAATTGAACTGATTTCAACGATGACGGGAACCTCATGGACCAATGAACCACGGACAGACCCCGAACTCGAACCCCAAAATCCCGAAGACAAACCCAGTGATATTTTCGGCTAGTTTTTGTTCGAAGATCAACTGAAACAGAGAAAAATCTGAGTTGTGGCGGTACTGGTGAATTCCCGGAGAGAGTCTATAGCTCCGACGAGCTCAGAAGGGTCAGAAAATAGAGAGTAGATCAAATCTCAGGTGATAGGGATGTTTTTCCGGTGAAAAATCACCGAAACAGCCAGCCCACCGCCGATTTTCTCTCCCCCGATCTCCGATTTCTCTCTCAAACCCCCTCTCTATCACTCAATCCTCTCCCTTCTCTCCCGATCTGTGCGTGTACGTGAGTACAAGAGTGATTTGTGCATCTCCCTGTGTGTGTTCGATTTTGTGAGGTGAAGAAGATGAATTTTTGCGAATTTGCTGTGAGTGTTCTCATGTGCAAATGGTGAGTGGACTGTTCTCTATGGCTGTGAATTGTGTGTTTGTGAACAAATAAGAAAAAAAATAAAATCGTGTATGTGTATCCCCCCTCCTTTATTGTGGATGATGGTGATATATGATGAGTATATACTAGTGGGACCCGTGAGTGTGATGAATGTCATGCTCAATTCTGTTAAGGGAATATGCTGTGGGGTCCTCCTCTTTATTTTTCAATTCTATTATGATGATGGTATATATATTTCTGTTGGCATATTGTGTGAATGATGCCTTTGGTTTATTGTAAAAACTTGTGAAAGGATGGTTAGAAGGGACACGTGGGATAGGGGTGAGGTGAGGTAGGGTGTGGGGTAGTGTGGTGAGGTGTCCGACTTTTAATTGGAGGGGTTGTTAGGATAGGATTAAAACAAGATAAAATTTGTTAAGGATGTTATTTTTGTCATTTTATGGAGGGATAATTACATGGTTGAGAGTACACAATAAGATAAGGTAAAATTGAGTAAAAGTGATATCGGGGAGGGACAAAATTGTGTGTCTACATCATGCCCCCTTTGAATGTAAACACAAAGTGTTTTCAGACAAAGAAGTAAACAACGATACAAAATTAAGTCCCAACCATTTTTCAAAGAAACAGAAGGAAGAAGAGCAGCCGGGTCTTGACTTAGGACACCTACCTACCCAAGTTGTGAGGAAATCATGTCACGGGTATTTCAAAGGATTGGAAGGAGATGGACTATGCCGATTTGGAGAGTCGAGTGAGGTCCCATTGAGGTTCCGGTCCACGACTCTGTTATTACATCAAAAATGAAAATTACAAATTAAAAACATAAATGAAATTACAAAATCATATCTACACATCTTGTGTTGGACTCTTGACTTGAGTTTCATCACCCTATTCTTCAGGCGGGCTCCTGATTTGAAATTTCTTCAACTTGTTGCTTGGTTTTCAATTTCATCACCTTGTTCTCCAGGTGGTCTCCTGACTTGCTATTTTTGATCTGTTGACTTCCATTTTCTTCACTTTGTTACTTGACTTTCAACTTCTTTACCTTGTTGCTTGACTTTCAATTTCTTCACCTTGCTGCTTGACTTTCCATTTATTCGCCCTGTGCTTTGGGCGGGCTTCTGAAATCACATCAAAACTAGAAAGAAAATTATCCCAAACAAATATTATTATAAAGAGATTTCATATGCCAGGAAAGTGAAGTTACAACACAAGAATTAAATTTTGCCCCAGTTTATCATCACAGGACTTTTGCGAAAGTCACTTCATTATAGGAATCAAGGAGAATGACTCGACTATAAGGTGCGTCTGATAGGAATCAAAGGAATTGACTCGACTAAAAGGTACGTCTTCTAGCGATCAAGGAGAATGACTCGACTAAAAGGTACGTCTTATAGGAATCAAAGGGAATGACTCAACTAAAAGGTACGTCTTATAGGAATCAAAGGGAATGACTCGACTAAAAGGTACGTCTTATAGGAATCAAAGGGAATGACTTGACTAAAAGTTACGTCTTATAGGAATCAAAGGAGATGACTCAACTAAAAGGTACGTTTTATAGGAATCAAAGGGAATGACTCGACTAAAAGGTATGTCTTCTAGGGGTCAAAGGGAATGACTCAACTAAAAGGTACATCTTATAGGAATCAAAGGAGATGACTCGACTAAAAGGTACGTCTTATAGGAATCCAAGGGTTGACTCAACTAAAAGGTACGTCTTATAGGAATCAAGGGAGAGACTCGACTAAAAGGTACGTCTTCTAGGGGTCAAAGGGGATGACTCGACTAAAAGGTACGTCTTATAGGAACCAAGGGGGATGATTCGACTAAAAGGTATGTCTTATATGAATCAAAGGGAATGACTCGACTAAAAAGTACGTCTTATAGGAACCAAGGGGAATGACTCGACTAAAAGGTACGTCTTATAGGAATCTAAGGGATGACTCAACTAAAAGGTACGTCTTCTAGGGGTCAAAGGGAATGACTCGACTAAAAGGTACGTCTTATAGGAATCTAAGGGATGACTCGACTAAAAGTTACATCTTATAGGAATCAAAGGAGATGACTCAACTAAAAGGTACTTCTTATAGAAATCAAAGGGAATGACTCGACTAAAAAGTACGACTTATAGGAATCAAGGGGAATGACTCGACTAAAAGGTACGTCTTATAGGAATCCAAGGGATGACTCAACTAAAAGGTACGTCTTCTAGGGGTCAAGGGGAATGACTCGTCTAAAAGTTACGTCTTATAGGAATCCAAGGGATGACTCGACTAAAAGGTACATCTTATAGGAATCAAAGGAGATGACTCGACTAAAAGGTACGTCTTATAGGAATCAAAGGGAATGACTCGACCAAAAGATACGTCTTATAGGAATCAGGGGAATGACTCGACTAAAAGGTACGTCTTATAGGGATCAAGGGAAATAACTCGACTAAAAGGTACGTCTTCTAGGGGTCAAGGGAGATGACTCGACTAAAAGGTACGTCTTCTAGGAGTGATGGTTCAATTTAAGAAGTGTATCCCCAGTAAATGAAAACTAAAATTCTTGGATAGGAAAGTGTGTCTCCGAGGGATATAAGATGATGAATTTTTACCATGATTTAATTATCAAACCTTTGCGGCAACATTGCTTCCTGCATTTGTAAAAGTGAGAAATTACGGGTCTTGATGTTTGGGCTTTAAAATCTTTGATTTGAAGGTAACATGTGTTCCTGTTTCATGCAAAGAAAGGTTGTAAGTTTAAAAACATGGTGGCTGATTTGTGGCTTTGGCATTCGTGGAAAACGTTCTTTCCGTCATCACATTTAATCTTGCTTCCAACCATTAGCCTGTGTCATTGACTTGCTGCTTCATTGACCAAACTCAGATTATTAAGAGTGACTGAGACATACACAACATCTCTGCTTTTCCATGCTTCTTAAATAGACCCTTTGGAACCTTGGTATTTCATGAGTTCCCAGACTTATTTGTTGACAAAACTTTCTGCTTGCCTCATTTTGGCTCACAATCATGTCTCTTTCATGCGTTGGCCTTTCTGTCTTTCTTTGTACAATTGAAGAAGCTGGTAGCCAGTTTTAAAATCTTTTCTCACTTGTTTTGACATAGACTTGACTCAAAGACAAGAGAAAAATGACAATGATTTTATTTGGATAACTGACTCAAGAAAAATAAAAATATAACTATAGAAATGAAAGAAATGATAATGAATGTCTCCATTGAAAAAGATGAAAGAAAAGTTTATCTGAAAATGACAGTCAACTCTAATGATTATGACATTCATATCGGATTAAACTGCTTAATCTTTCCGTCCAAAACTCTCACAAATTGTTATTGAGTTAATGACCCTAAAAGTGAGTTGCTTTCTTGGGCCAATTGCATTTGGATACCTCATTCGGCTAGTGGTGCCTTGAAGGGTTTTCGCCAACAAGCCTCTCTCATTTCCTTTTATCACCTGACTATTGCCTTATAGTATCCGAGAGGTTTTTTTACCAATAAGATTCTTATTTTTATTTTTCTCAACTCACAGTCGTCCTACAGTGCCTGTGAGGGTTTTCACCGATAAAACTCTCTCATTTTTATTTATCTCAACTCACCGTCGTCTTATAGTGCCCGTGAGGGTTTTCACCGATAAGACTCTCATTTTTATTTCTCTCCTGATTTCTTATGCTGAGGAAGACAAGTAGTTCCCAAAATGCGTTATCCACATCCAATGCATGCTTAGCCTGAGCATTCTCGAAGATTGATCTGAAGGTATTTCTTTGATTGCAACTTGGCTTTTGGATAGGGTTAGAAAGAAAGGATGGCATGGGGACCAAACGACACTTGAAGTGGGGTGGGACTTACAACTTTTGGAATTGACTCAAACAATGGATCAATTCATGCCCCAGTTTCTTTTGATTGGGAAATACTAAATTTTATTTGGTTGGACCAAGCCCTGAGTAGGGAATCCTACGTATCGAGAATCAGGTCACGCGTAGTTCTGGCAGCTTGTTATTTCACTTGATTCTATTTTTTTCTTTTGTTGACTCTTTTTCTCTTTGGGTATTTTCTGACTTTATTTTTCTTGACACTCATCTTTTCTTTCTTTTTTGACACATTTTTTTTGAATTTTGTTGACTCTATCTTGATTCCAAAAGAGGACTATGAAATAAAATAACACTAAGGCCCAAATGGGGTAAACAAAGGATGACACGATGTTTGGATAGCATAATAAAATGCCTTCGTCATATCAATCCTTGAAAATGCAAGTACATATCATGCAATATGAAAGTGAGAGATGAAGATCATTTGTGAAATCCTTTAAGCATTATCTTTGACTGAGTCTGTGCGTCGCTACTTCTTCAGCAAACTCCACATTTATTGTACATTCCTCACATTGAATGACTCATGATTTTATGGAGATGATTTTCTTTCTGTTCACGCAGCCACTATTTGACCTAATTGAGCCATGTCTTTGAATTGATGACCAAGTTATTCTTGTGATTATCAAAGGAAGTGCCTTAATTTTTAAAGAAGGTTTCAACTTGTCACCAAATGTCTCAGCACTCTACCTATTTTCTCAGATGTTCTCTTTTACTAACTCAAACCTCTGATTCAATATTCATACTTAAACTGGATTTCAAGATCTAGCTAAAAATTTTGCTAGCATGTCATTTCACTAGAATCAACATAAAATGTCCTATGTAAAGAAAATAAACAAACAACACAAATTTAAAATACAAATAAAAGGGGACACTCCATTTAATTAAAATAAAAGATAGGGTTTGAACATAACGACAAAGGGATGAAACAAGATAGATCCCGAAATACAACCCTGAAATAATTCGGGCAACAATAAATAAAACAAAACACACTACCATACCTCTTCCTAGTAGGGAGAAGGGTGACTTCTCGATTGCTCAACCTGACATGTTAGCCACTGGTTTGCATATCACATATCAGCATGACTAGAGATTTCCTCACTGTCAATGGTCTGCACCATAATTGATTTATCTTGAATCATCTTTTCAATTTCTCTTTTCAAAGCACGACAATCTTCAATACTGTGACCCTGAACATCAGAATGATATGCACATCGTACATTAGGATAAAAAAATCTTGAATGTGGGTCAGGAGTATACCCAAGGAGAGGAGTGATCATGCCCTGTTGTACCAATCTCTGGAATAAACTGGCATAGGATTCCCCAATAGGAGTGAAATTATCTTTTTCCTTCCTCCACTTTGCGAACTCTGGCCTCGGATGAAACTTGGATTTAGAGGTTCCTTGGTAAATTTGTGGGGGTCAAGGACGATGTTGAGGGACAGGTGCATGCCATTATGGATAAGAAGATGGATGAGCATACAATTGTGCATTGTTCAAAGGATATTGAGGAAGTGGAATGGGATTTCTTGGATTTTGGGGAAAGAAACCTTGCTGCAAGTGGTTATGTGGATCTAATATGTAAGATCGGGATTGAGGCTGACAGTATTGGTAGGTTGGACCTCTCAAACTCTACTTTGGCCCTGGCATGACAATAGGTGCATTTTCCTTCTTCTTTCCTTCAGTTTCCCTTGGTTGATTGCAATGTCGTCCCAATGTTTCATAGAATCCTTCTGTCCATCAGGCTCCCCAAATTTTGATGTCTCAAAGCTGGGAGGAAGGCTAACACTTGAAGACATGCCCCAATTTTTATATGAAACATTTTCATAGCCCATAAGTCCAGGGGAATTTTTCATATCATTTTCTACACTCTTAACTTTCCTAACCACTTTCTCTAGCTCTTCTAGCAAACTAGGCTTCTTAGTAAGAAATTTTGGTGGTCCACTTAATTTAACGGTAGGCTCAAGAGTATAACAATGATCATCAAGAGTATAACAATGATCATCAAGAGTATTGAACGTGGATTCACTAGTGGACTGGGGAAGCACAATCGTTGGATTGATAGCCAAAGTGGAAGTCTTAGTAGAAGGTTGATCAACAAAAGCACAGACGGTATATGGTGTTGTGAATATGGTAGACTTATACTGAGGAGCTAAAGAAAGAGTGGTGGAAGTATTGAGGTGCATTTGACGTGGAATGGATTCTGAGGCATGCTGTGGGGAATCAACAACAGTAGGAAACTGACTTTGCAATTTTGGTGGAAGATTCAAGGTATTTGCATGGTCAAAAGTGGGGAACGGAGGTGGAGGAAGCCCACTGGCCCAAGCTCGGTACATTTCCATCATTTGTTGTCTCAGTCTCAAATTCTCTTCCTTTGAACTCTCAATTTCCTGACTTTTTGTTTCATCCATGGTGCCACTCTCTATATCCTTGTTGGACACAACTAAACCTTCCTTGGATTTGGTGTGATATGGAGGACCAGCCAGGAAGCCACAAACCAACCACCATAAACTAACTGAACAAGAAATAGCAAATGCGTTAGAATTCAACACTTTTTTTTCAAAATCTTTTTTTCTTTTTGAAAAGATCACCGAACCCAAGAAGGGCGCCTACGTATCTCACCCCCAAAAGGGGAGAATCAGGTGTGCGTAGTTCGTGAAGTCTTGCCAAAATGGCCAATTGAACTCTTTAGTTTCTTTCTTTTTTTTTTCTTTTTCTCAAAACTTTAAGAAGAAAAGAAAATAACAATTTGTCAAAAGAATTGACGAAAAAATATTTTTTTACATTTTTCAGGTTTAAATCCCTATACAAAAAATGAAACTTATAACTACCAAAGAAAAATCTTTTTGGATTTTCAATTTTGAATTTCATATAAAAATAAAACTTGAAACTATTAAAGAATTTTTTTTTGTGGTTTTCTTTTAGAAGATGTACATAAACACCTACTCTAAATGAAGAGTGAAGAAAATCTTTTTGGATTTTTCAGATCTATATACAAAATGAAACCTATAATTACCAAAGAAAAATCTTTTGGGGTTTTCAAATTTGAATTTCATATGAAAATGAAACTTGAAACTATTAAAGAAAAATCTTTTTGTAGTTTTCTTTTAAAGAAGTATATAATACCTGCTCTAATAAAGAGTGAAGAAAATCTTTTTTCGATTTTTCAAATAAGATCTATATACAAAATGAAACCTATAATTACCAAAGAAAAATCTTTTGGGGTTTTCAAATTTGAATTTCATATGAAAATGAAACTTGAAACTATTAAAGGAAAATGTTTTTGTAGTTTTCTTTTAAAGAAGTATATGATACATGCTCTAATAAAGAGTGAAGAAAATCTTTTTGGATTTTTCAAATAAGATTCCCGAACCAAAAATAGGCTGCCTACATATCTCACTCCCGAAAGAGGAGAATCAGGGGTGCATAGTTCGTCCAGATTGGACAATTAAGGATTAAATGACAAACTAAATCCTGAATTGAGAGACACGACTAAAGACAGACGAATAAAATCTTTTTTGGGTTTTTAATTAGAAACTAACACCAACAACTATGAAAGAAATTTTTTTTTTGATATTTTCGTTATATAAAACTGTACAAAGCTCCTATTGAAAGGGAAAAAAAATACTTTTGGAGTTTTCAAATTCTGAATACTTACTAAAGAAATAAAAGGAAAATCTTTTTAACATTTTTTATTTTTTGGGAAATGAGTGCCAAAAGCAAAAAAGAAATAAAAAAAAATTAAATTGTGAAAAACAAAAGCCATAAAGAACCCTAAAAACTAACAAATCTCTTTTTTTTCACTCTTTTTTTCTGCCTTTTTGTTCTCAATAATTTTTTGCGTACACACTTTGCTTCTAACTCATGCTTTTGCTCAAATCAATCTGTCAAATGACCTCGTTACCCTCAAAGATGCAACATTTAACACGTAGGGATGCTTTAAAGGTGAGTCTCCTACAAAGGGCCACGTGGGTCCCGCTAGATCTCAATATGATGCAAATAAGCATGACCTAAAGGCTGACCTACATTGGGGTTCACTAACAAGGCTGTTCGGTGTAGCGTATGGTCAATAGTGGCTGCGCTAGCTTTCCACCCACTCCATACCAGCCGATGGCTCCCCCTCCTAACAATAAGGGTGACTCAACTATAGGTCGTGTACACAGCGTGTACTACAGAACTTGTTGCAGAAAGAATTGACTCGGGTTATGCAAATGATGCCAGATATAAAGCGATAACACATTAGAGAAAAATTGTAAACACGTAGCACGTAGGCACTCAACAACGATAAATAAATACAAGCAATAACACAAACAATGTCTATACACTCATAATGTCAAAACTAAGCCAATATAACTCCAAAATAAGCTCGAATTCTGAAAAGATTCCCCAGCAGAGTCGCCAGAGTTGTCACACCCCTTTTTCATACTCCAAAAGATTTGTTTTAAGTTTCGAAAGGATTTTTCTTATTAAAGTGACAAAATGAAGAAAAGTTTTTTACGAAAAAGGACTATTTACATTTTTATTCAGAGTCGCCACTTGGCATAATCTGGTGTGCCAAGTTACCTTTGGAAAATCCTTTTCAAAACTATTTTGACTCTTTTAAAACTGGTTTGCCAACAGAGATTCCAGCTAAGGAATTCTGTTGACCGAGGGGAAGGTGTTAGGCACCCCTCGATCCCGTGGTTCGCCCACGGTCGCTTGGTGGAGCATATCGGCTAATTCGACACTAAAGATGTATAAACCATATAAACACATAACAATCAAGCAAACAAACACAAAACGAAATAAATCCCAAAAATATAATGTTCAGTCCAATTATACAGTCCAAAGTAAAAAAAATGCGAAAAAATATAAATTCTATTCTAACCTATACTAATCCTAAACTGTGCTCCCATGCTCTACCCGATGCCTCGGTCCTTCACCACAGACGTCCTCCGAGTATAAAATACTTTGGAGCATTTCCCGGATAAAATAATACAAGTACTTCGGGGCATTCCCCGGCCAAATGATACATTTGATCCAAATTTATAAAATAAAACCATTCAACAAATATTTTGAACATTCAACAATCCACAAGTTCTAAATTCGCCTACCCGAACCTACTATTTGCCTACCCGACTTGACCTATCATGATTCTATTACATTCAACATCATCAATGGATCAAAATTAACCCGGATTTAATCAACATTAATATCCATTTCAAATCAAACAATCTATTCAAATTACTTCATTAACTTTCAATTCCAATCCCAAATCATTTTTAATCATTGTTCCAACATAACAAATCAACGATAATATTTCAGCAATCCATAATCAATATCACTCGACATTCATCATTCACATCACACATAAGATAAGAAAAAGTCGAGACGATAACAATCAACCACACACAACAATAAAAATTAACTAAGGATAAGAATGAGATAAAGAGATGGACCTTAAATTGGGGCTTTTATTCAACCAATTGAACTGATTTCAACAATGACGGAAACCTCATAGACCAATGAACCACGGACAGACCCCGAACTCGAACCCCAAAATCCCGAAGACAAACCCAGTGATATTTTCGGCTAGTTTTTGTTCGAAGATCAACTAAAATAGAGAAAAATCTGAGCTGTGGCGGTACTGGTGAATTCTTGGTGAGAGTCTATAACTCTGACGAGCTCAGACGGGTCATAAAATAGAGAGTAGATCAAATCTCAGGCGATAGGGATGTTTTTCCCACGAAAAATCACCGGAACAGCCAACCCATCGCCAATTTTCTCTCTCTCGATCACTAATTTCTCTCTCAAACACCCTATCTATCACACAATCCTCTCTCTTCTCTCCCATTCTGTGCATGTGCGTGAGTACGAGAGTGAGTTATGCGTCTCCCTGTGTGTGTTTGATTTTGTGAGGTGAAGAAGATGAATTTTTGCGAATTTACTGTGAGTGTTCTCGTGTGCAAATGGTGAGTGGACTGTTGTTCTCTATGTCTATGAATTGTGTGTTTGTGAACAAAGAAGAATAAAAAGAAAATTGTGTATGTGTATCCCCCCTCCTTTCTTGTGGATGATGATGATATATGGTGAGTATATACTAGTGGGACCCGTGAGTGTGATGAATGTCATGCTCAATTCTGTTAAGGGAATATGTTGTGGGGTCCTCCTGTTTCTTTTTCAATTCTATTATGATGATGGTATATATATTTCTGTTGGCATATTGTGTGAATGGTGCCTTTGGTTTGTTGTAAAAACATGTGAAAGGATGGTTAGAAGGGACACGTGGGGCAGGGGTGAGGTGAGGTAGGGTGTGGGGTAGTGTGGTGAGGTGTCCTCTTTTAATTGGAGGGGTTGTTAGGATAGGATTAAAACAAGATAAAATTTGTTAAGGATGTTATTTTGTCATTTAAGAAAAAAACTTACCATATTTTAAAGTCCTAATCCATTACCATATTTTAAAGTCCTAACCCATATATTCTAGGATTCAAAATTATATATGTAATTAAATAATAACTGGAGAAAAAAAGTGAAAAAGAAGATTTTGTCTATTGTAAAGGTAGTGTTTTAATGAAGGGCAAAAAATTTCAAATCACTTTTCTAAGGGTCTTCACACTTTTAATATATTATAGATTATAGATTATAGCTTATAGATATAGATATAGATTATAGATGTAGATTATAGATATATTTATTTACCAAATTACGTCCTAATCTGTTTATTAAAAAAAATTATGCACATAAGAGTTGATATTATATATCTTAGATTAGAGATAGGTTATCTATTATCTATTTTCTCAATATTGATTTTTCTTATTTCATGCCTATAAAATAAGGGATATGTAGGATAATAAAAGTAAGGACAAATGGACTTAACAACTCAAGGGTAAATACGAGCACAAAGTTGAGAAAATTGAAGGATAAGTGTCTTTTAAATCTTGAAAGAAGGATTGGTGACATTGACCAACAGATAGGGTCAAACATTATTAGGAAACTTGATCAAGTTAATTGTGGACTTGATTAATATTTTCAAAACTTTCTAATCTTTTCAAAAATATAAATCAACCCAACCCACACCCTCTTCAATCCAAATCAACCACTCTCTCCTCTCTCGCGACAACTTCTCTCAACTCTCACCCAACCAACAGTTTTGCAAAATTTCTTCCTTCAACCCCCGACGACAAATAGTTGGGCTTCGAGTTCCCCTCTTTAATTCAATCAACCTGTCTCCCATTCCTCTCTCGACAGTTTCTCTCAACTCTCTCCCAACCAACTGTTCTGCAAATTTCTTATTTCAATCCTCGGCGACTTCAACATCCGACTACAAATAGTTGGGATTCCAGTTCCTTTTCGACTTCAATCGACATGACAGCCTTGCTCTCCGGCCACAACAGCTTCGAACTCTTCATCGGTCCTTTTATTCTTTTACAAGTAAAAATTTATGGCCTTTTTAGTTTTAAAGAAAACGAGAAACTTGAGCCAACTTCTCTTATAGCATTGGTTAACAATTTAAATATTTATTGCACTAATTTGAAATGCGGTCTGAATAAAACCCTAATTTCTGGTATTTCTTCTCTTCTCTTCTCTTTTCGAAGTGAATTATGATATTTTGTTGTTTGTTGCATTTTTTTGAAGTTTGATTTTTATTATTTTTGTTTATAAAAACAAAAGGACAATTTGGTTTGATTTGTTCTATTCTTGTTCTTGGTAAAAATAGTGAAATTGTTGTTTTTTGTTTAACAAAATCGTGCTATTGTTTCCTCCGACAGATTACCCATCTGGTGCAACATATTAATCATCTGATGCAACAGATTCATCATATGATGCAACAGATCAACCATCTGATGCACCATAGGAACCATCAGATTACAATTCTAATGCAACAGATTAATAATCTGATGCAACTTTACCATATGTTGCAACAGATTAAGCTTAGGATAAAAAATCTGATGCAACTAATTAACCATCTGGTGCAATGGAAGAACCATCAGATTAATGATATGATGCAACAGATGAACCTCCTGTTGGATAAAATCCTACCAACTCTTCCTACAGGAAAAGTCCAAGACTTGATTTTTCCAACTGAACATTCATCTGCCGCGATAGATGACCCTATGTTGGAACAAATCTAAACAATATTGACCGTTGATAACTGTTCCAACAGATCACTCATGTGTTGCAACAAATGTGTGACCTGTTTCACAAACCATTCATCTTTCTCAACAAATGAGTGATATGTTTTATATTGTCGCAACAGATTACTCAGCCGTTACTACGGATTATTTAACTGTTCCAACAGATCACTCATATGTTGCAACAAATGATGTCACAACACTTGTGTGATCTGTTGAATAGACCATTCATCTGTCTTAAAAGATGAGTGGTATGTTTTGTATTGTTGCAACAGATTACTCATCCGCTGCAATAGTTTGGTTATATGCTGCAACAGATATACTACCTTGTGCAACAGATCGGTGATCTATTGTAACTATTATTTTACTATTTTTCTTGTTTGATTTACTGTTATCCTTTTTTAACGATGCATTAATCAACAATAATATATTATTTTATGTTCCTATTAATTTTAGATAATATGGTTCCCAAAAGAACAGAAATCGAATCAAGTCCAAGTAAAAGAATAAGTGAAGCAGCTAGGCTATATCCACCACTCTATGAGCTTGCTTTACAAGCGTTATCTCAATCGAGAGCAAAATATGATGAACACGGGGAGGAGAAATGTTTCAAAAGAGTTGACAGAGATGCTAATAGACCTTCCACTGAAGAACTGGTTAAAGCCTTCAGCATTGATCGTTATCCTGTGAGAATGCAGTGTGATGGTGCTGAAGATTTAATGGGTGATTTCGTGGTTAAGTCAGCCATGGGGAAATCTTTCGACGCCTTCAGAAAAATACTTTGAGAACAAAAATTGGATGCTTATTTCAGGGACAACTGCTTTGGGAAATATCTTGATTTGCCGGAGGACAACAATGCTCATTTCCAAATGAAAATGACATATGAATTTCTCAAGCGTAGGTTTATGTATGAAAACAAAAATAAGATGAATGAGGTATGGATAAATTGCTGTGGCATGCCTATTTATTTTGGTTGGAAGGATTTTACCATAGTTACTGGACTAAAATGTTATCCACCTTCTCAAGTTATACCTATTCTAACTCAAAAAAAAAGCACCCCGCACACTCAAAAAAGGCAAAGGCAAGTCGTGTGATCGTGATGACCTGGTGTCCATTATTGGTCTAAACTTCAAAAACAAAAATTTGATAGAAGCGTTGAAAGGTGAAGGACTTTCAAAGAAGCACAAGCAGTCATTATGCTTGGTTTAGTTTGTACATAATATTCTTTGGGCGAGAGACGTTAACAACAACATAAGCCTCGGTTTAATAAATCTCTCCAAGGATCTTGAGGCGTTTAACAGCTATCCATGGGGGTATGAAAGCTTCAAAATGACTGTCAAATATTTGTTGACTCCGTTAGCGCCAAAGACAGTCAACTTATATGGCTTTCCATGGGCTTTCATGGTAAATGTTTCTTTCTTCTATTATGATATCATTCATTTTTTTCGCTCAATAATAGTTTTGATTTATTGGCGTTATTTTATAGGCTTAGGCGTTTGAAGCCATTCCTTATTTGAGACAACAAGTGAACTACCAGGAAGGAGTTTCCTGTCCTAGAATCTTGAGATGGTTGTGGGCCAAAACTCATAAAAATGCAAAATTTCTTGATCTCTTCAACCCCTCGAAGGATGCAGTAAGTATAATTATAATTATTTTTTTTCTTTTAATTAATGTTTTTTTAAATGATCTAATCATCATTCTAATATATGTAATGATTTATGTTAGAATGTGCATCCGTCGCTAGTTCCGACCAATCGAGAGTTTAAGATGCCATTTTTTCTTACTTTACGATCTGTGCAAACTTTATCGGACCCTAAGGTCATCGACAGGATAAAAATGGAATTGTTTGGAGCAACAACCATTACAAGAAAAATAATTTTGGAGGGTGGGTTTGTTGTTGTTGATGGAGCTGTTAGTGGTGGTAGTGGTGCTTCTGTTGGTGCTAATGATGCTCCTCTTATAGTATTTAAAGCAAACCATTATGAGTATGATCATACTGGTTATACAGATTTTGCCTCTCCCAGCGAATGTTCTGTATGCAAATGTCAAGACTGCAGGGCGAAACATGATGTAGTGATTAATGCTGTTAATGCATTAACTGCTTCTGTAAAGGAATTGACATCTAAGAGGGGTCTCATTACATCAAAGCGGATTTTATTTTCATCCGCTCCATTAGAGGTTAAGGCTAAGAGGAGAAGGAGAGTGATTTCCAGGGCATTATCAGGCATTCAAAAAAGCAAAATTGCAACTCCTCTGTCTGTGTGTTGCACTGAGCAACGTACAATGTACAAAGGAGAGCAGCACGAGCTGAAGAAGGTGAATATATTATATGTCTTCCAACTGACAAAACAAACAGACACATATCTGTTTCAATAGATGACACATCTGCTAAAAATTATCAAACAAATATATACATCTGTTGCAATAGTTGACTAACTTGTTGCACCAGATACTTTATCTGGTGCAAAATATATCTCATCTATTTTAGCAAATCAAACAGCTCTTCATACAACTTTTATTTGTACCAACAGACGATGTATCTGCTACAACAGATGATTCATATGTTGCAACGGATGGTTCATCTGTTGGAAATTATCACACAGGGACTTCCTCATGTAGAAATTTATCTCAACAGTTGATTCATTGTTGAAATAGAAATATAATATGTTTGGGACAATTTAAAATGGGAGGAAGACTTGCTTGATTTGCTAGAAGAGATAAGTTATCCTTTTCCATTTATTTGTATCTCCGTGATTAGCATTGACCAATTCTGGATTTCCAGGTGGATGTAGAAGAAACTACTACTGAACAACATTGACAATATGCTACTCCTTTTACGGAAATACGGAGAACAGAAAGCGCAGAAACCGTACGCAAGCGACAATGAAGATCCACGACGAGCAAAGCCGAATTCCATAGCACCGGAATTCTCAATGTATCTCCGTGATTAGCAGTTGTCACAGATGACTGAGCTGTTGGGATTTCTCAAATAGATATCTAAATCTGGTGCAACAGACGACATATCTATTTAAAAATCTTTTTGTTTTCTTTTAATTTTAAAGCAAGCTACTGTCCGAGTAGATAAAGTAGTAGTACTACTAAAGGCGGTAAAAAATGTTTCTTGGATAACTCAAAAATCTCATTGAGTAGTCTTGTCCTGTCTTTTCAATGTCACCCGTTTTCTTCCTCGTGCCCCTCAAATTATTAGTGAATATTAATTAATGAATATTGAAACCCCTAATACTTCTTCCTTTTCATATTGACTTGGCACTCCCATCAAGAAAATATTAATTAGGGGTTTATTTTACTACCAAATTAGCCTTATTAATTATGCTTTGTAAATATAAATTTGAATAAATACACTTTATTTAGTCATTTAATATTAGGGGTAGTACATCTAGAAATTAAAATTATCTCATCTCCCCCTCCTCTCCTTCAGCCCTAAATCTCTCATCTTTTTTCTTTCTATCCTCTTTAGGGTTATCACAACCTTTTTTTTCTCTCCTCTTTCTCAAAAATTTTCGTTCGGATCAAAACTAATCGATATCCTTATCTTATATTCCTCGACTGAAATTACTGTTTTGACCCCCTTTTGACATTGTATGATATGATTCACTATTGCTCTTTCATTCTCGTCTTCTTCTTGCAACTTTATTTACATCTTTTTATTTATTTAATTACCATTTTCCCATATCATAGTTATTTAAAAATTTGAAGGAACTTTTAATTGTTGAATAAACATACCGAGAATTTTTATTATAAAATGCAAAAAAAAGTCATCTGTTGGGAGAAGTTTAAAAGCCTTTTTTTTTATGTATTTTATTTGTTTCTTTGTTGTTGATACTGTTATTGATGTTGGTGGTGGGGCTGGAATTGTTGGAACTTGTGGTGTGGTGGTGTTGGTGGGTTTGGCATTGTTGAAACTTATGGTGTGGTTTGGTTTAGACGGTGGATTCTTCTTAGCTTAAAAATAGTGGAGTCCGAACAATCAACACAAGGAGTAAGGGAGAAAAAAATAAAAAGTTTAAAGTGAATAAGAAGAGAAGAGTTGGTTACCAAAATTTAAAAAATATGTGCTGAGTGGGAATTGAACTTAAAACCAAAAGAAATAAATAGCCTTAATCACCCATAAACAACAACTAGGCTAACCAAACAACTCTTACTATGGGTGTTCACTGATTAGATTATATACGTTTTTTTCTTTATTTCCACATACATATATAAAGTTCGATACGAGTTCAGTCTGTGCTCGCGCACCCGGAGGACTCCATGTGGGTCCTTCCCTTGTTGTTGATGGTGTTGGAACATAGGATGTATGTTTTTTTGTAGTTGATGATGTTGTTGGAACAAATGTTGTTGTTTTCTTTGTTGTTGATGTTTTTTATTTGTTGTTTGTAGTTTATGCTATTGTTGATGTTGCAACAGACGGAGCAACTGATGGAACAAATCAAACCACCAGAAAGGCTGCTATGTATTCCAACAAACTCCATATCTGTTGCATCAGACTCCATATCTGACGCAACAGACTCCATATCTAACGCAAAATATCCGAGATTTATGTGTTGTGTGTGTTACTTAAATAAAACTGGTGACTTTATTAATATGTAAATTAAAAAAATGGATCTAAATACAATATTTTATCTTTTTGTTGTATTTCCGAAAGAAATAGATTGGTAATCTGTTGCAAAATATATTCCACCTGTCAGATAACTTACAACATATGGACAACCTGTTGCAACAGATGTATATATCAGTTTGTTTTTTCATCAGTTGTGGCGTCTGTTGAAACTTGCTAATCATATGTTTATTCAATTTCATCGAGAGCAATAGATTTTTCTAAATACTTCTTGGCCAAACTCAATTTTTGCTCTTGGACAGCTTCTCTTTTTTTTCTTTGCATCCTTCAAGCTGGCCTCCAAATTCAATTTTTGCCCTCAATCCAATAGCAAAATTTTAATTTGGTTGAAGGATGCAAAGAAAAAAAGAGAAGCAATCCAAGAGTAAAAATTGAATTTGGCCAAGAAGTGTTTAGAAAAATCAATTGCTCTCGATGAAATTGAATAAACAGATGACTAGCAAGTTGCAACAGACGCCATAGCTAAAGGAAAAGCAAACAGATATATCCATCTGTTGCAACAGATTGTCCATATAGTGTAAGTTATCTGATAGGTCGAATATATTTTGCAACAGATTATCAATCTTTATCTTTCTGAAATACAACAAAAAGATAAAATATTGTATTTAGATCCATTTTTTTTCTAATTTACTTATTAATAAAGTCACCAGTATTATTTAAGTAACACACACAACACATAAATCCCGGATAGTTTCAGCAATATTGCATTAAATCCCGGATAGTTTTCTAATTACATTTTATCCCAGAATTTTGAATTGTGATACATATGTTAAGCAGTGATACATATAGCATATGTATCACTAGTAAATACAAATCCGGGATTTTCTGTAATTTTTTAAAATATAAGGGATATTGTGTAATATAGTGTCTTAAATATGGGATTTGTGTAATTTTTCCTTTTAAGGGATATGAACAGTCGTGGCTTTTTGTTTGACTAAGTCCAGTCCCTTCCAATTCTCAATCATTTTATAAATAGGTCCCTCCGGCCTCCTCATTCACTCTCACTCACTCTCGTTCATTCTACTATACTTACAATACTAATATGTCAGATCCAGATTCGTACAAGAAGGTTCATATCGAGTCCTTGTAGGAATTTCAAAGGCAGTTTGATGAACTCCAGAGGGATTTGGCCGACTTCCGAGCAAGGCTGAGGAAGGCCCTGCTGCTGCCGGATGAAAATTGTCAGGTTGACAATAATAATAGTAATAATAATAATAATAATAATAATAATAATAATAATAATAATAATAATAATAATAATAATAATAATAATAATAATTAGGTTATGTTTTTTCTTTCTTTTACCGTATGTATTTCCCTTTTTTATATCCGATCTACCTATAAGGGATTCAAAAAAAATTCATGTATATGTTTTGTTTGGTTTGGTCAATTTTGAATTTTTAAATCTTATTCAATATTTAATTATCATTTTATTTATTCCCTATTCAAAACATGTTGGCGGTTGGAGTTAGGGATGCGGTCATGATGAGAAATTCTCCTAAAAATGATTCGTTAATAAATAATAAGGAACTAAATGATATTATAATCGTAAAAGAAAGATTATTTAATTTAAAAAAATTCACAACATTGGATTAATTTAATTAAGATATATATATGATGATATGATTTTTAAGAAAAAAGCTAATGAATAGTCGTGACTGTGACTTTTATCTAAACACATTCAACAAACAAACAAAAAACAAAAAACACTTCTGATGCATCAAATTCCTCATTTGTTATGACTTATGAATCAGTTGGAAGAAATCAAAAAAGCTCCTTAAACAGATGGTCGATTTATAGCAACAGATGGTATATCTGTTGAAACAGATGGGTTATCTGATGCAACAGATATACAATCTATTGTCATAACTCAATTAATAAAAATAGTTATTAAAGAAACGGAAAGATTAAGTCACCACCAGCTTGATTTAATTAAGTCATTTCTTTTCACAGAAAAGAATAAGAAAATAAATGATAAACACAATTTAAACCATAAAAAACTCACCAGAAATATTCTTGTTTTTAAATCTTCTTTATTAATTTATATAATTAAAAAGTCAGAAAATTTGGATGTCATGAAGATAAAAAAATTTTAAAAGATATATATATTATATGTTGCAACAGATATATTATTTGATGCAACAGTTGAACTATTTGTTGCAATGGATGATATATCTATTGCAATAGATGATTTATCTGATGCAACAGATATATAATCTGTTGTGCAACTCAGTATAAAAAATAAACGGTTGCTGGAAAGAACTAATTATTTTAGTAATTATAAAGCTAAGCTTCAAGCTGAAAAGTCATGACTTATCACAATATTGCTTAATTTAATTAAGTCATAACTTTTTACAATAGTCAAGAATGTCATTAATAAATGGAGGTGAACATTTGTGCCTTTAAATATGCTTTATTAATTTATATAATTAAAAAGTCAGAAAATTTGGATGTCATGAAGATAATATATTTTTTTAAAAATATATATATATATTATATGCTGCAACAGATATATTATCTAATGCAACAGGTTATCTATTTGTTAAAAATCATGATATATCTGTTGTAACAGATGATTTATCTGATGCAACGAATATATCATCTGTTGTCCAACTCGGTGTAAAAAAAATGGTTCCTGGAAAGAACTAATTAATAATAATAATAAAGCTGAAAAGTCATGACCTATCATAATATTGATTAATTTAATTAAGTCATAACTTTTTACAGTAATCAAGAATGTCATTAATAAATGGATGTGAACAGTTGTGCCTTTAAATCTGCTTTATTAATTTATATAATTAAAAAGTCAGAAAATTTGGATGTCATGAAGATAATATATTTTTTAAAATATATATATATATATTATATGTTACAACAGATATATTATCTGATGCAACAAGTTATCTATTTGTTGCAAATCATGATATATCTGTTGTAACAGATGATTTATCTGATGCAACAGATATATTATCTGTTGTCCAAGTCGGTGTTAAAAAAACGGTTCCTGGAAAGAACTAATTATTAATAATAATAAAGCTGAAAAGTCATGACCTATCATAATATTGATTAATTTAATTAAGTCATAACTTTTTACAGTAATCAAGAATGTCATTAATAAATGGAGGTGAACAGTTGTGCCTTTAAATCTGCTTTATTAATTTATATAATTAAAAAGTCAGAAAATTTGGATGTCATGAAGATAATATATTTTTTTAAAAGAATATATATATTATATGTTGCAACATATATATTATTTGATGCAACAGGTTATCTATTTGTTGAAAATCATGATATATCTATTGTAATAGATGATTTATCTGATGCAACAGATATATTATCTGTTGTCCAAAACAGTGTAAAAAAATGGTTTCTGGAAAGAACTAATTATTAATAATAATAAAGCTGAAAAGTCATGACTTATCATAATATTGATTAATTTAACTAAGTCATAACTTTTTACAGTAATCAAGAATGTCATTAATAAATGGAGGTGAACAATTCCGATTTTTTGTCTAACTCATTCAAGTTCAATCATCTATAAATAGGTCCCTCCTTACTCAATCGTTCGTTCTACTACACACTATTATTCCTCGCTCTTGTTACACCTTCAACTACTTTCTCTTCAAGGACTTGATAGCTTTTTCCTGTCTCTGGTAAGTTTTTTTCTTGATTTTTGTGTAAATATACGTTGTATTACATTACATTCGAATTCTTTCTTTTCTTTACTCTTGTATTTACGTGTGTGTTTTGTCAACTTATGCATTTTTTAGATATGGATGATCCTGTGTGGGATGCCGCTATTTTACGAGACGCCATGAGGGAACTGCAGAAGGAGGTTCTTGGCCTGCATTGGGAGTTGGTCGCCGTCAGAGTAAGGATGCTGCGGGAGATTCGCAGGCTGCGGAGGGCGCTGCTGCTGCCCTTTGAAGATTGGCCGGCTGGCCATACAAATAATAATGATGTTAATAATGACGATAATAATAATTAAGCTTTTTTTTTCTGTTACCTATGTATTTATTTTTTTTGTTTTATAAAAAATTATGTTTGATGCACTTGACTTTTTATTTCTTATTTAATTTTCGTGCTGTCTATTTCTATTTCTTAATGAATGACATGTCTACAATTAAGGAATAATTTGATTCCAGTATCAATAGCAAGAACATATGAGTTATCAGTTAGGTTTTGTATGTGACAGGAGCTGTATTTTGTTGTTCGAAACATATTAGTAATCTGATGAAACAGATTATTTATCTGTTGAAATAGATTACTAATCTGGTGCAACATAATACCCATCTATTCGATTCATAATCATATTACGGGCACCTAGAACCCTTGAACATGAATCCAACATGAGTCTACTGTTATAACAGAACATTTATCTGATGTCGCAGATAATGGATCTGTTTAAACAGATTGCTCTTGTATTTCATTCATGTTCGCGTGCAAACTATTGTTGAAAAAATAACACACTAGCAGTTACCCAGATTCAACTAAAAAGCATAATCTGACTTACCAAAGTCTCCTCTCAAGTAAATTCCAAAGTTGAAAGTAATTTACGAAACAAAATTTGACATAAGAATTTGGTCAAAGAGCAGCAGTTGGGGTAACAACAAAAATGGTCAACAAGAAGAATATGAAGTTGATAATGAAGTATAAGATGATGATAATGAATCAGAAGATGATGAATAAAGCAGCAGCAACAATGAACAACAAATATCGCGAAGAGAGAGAAAATAAAAACGGATAAGGAGAGAGAAAAAGATGTCTTTTTCCCTTCGTTCCCCGTTATATATTAACTAACATTTGAATCAAAGTGTAAATTTAAAAACTTGTGGATTATTTTAAAAAATTTCAAACTTTCTTAAACTATAATGAAGTAATTGTCACATCTACTCAATTATAAAGACTTGTGTCACCTACACCTCATTTTAAAACTCTTTTGTCACCTGTGACCCAAAACCCCCCACAAAGTTGAATTGTAGAGTAAATATCTATAATCTATAATCTATATCTATAATCTATAATCTATAATCTATCTATCTATATCTATATCTATATCTATAATATATTAAAAGTGTGAAGACCTTTAGAAAAGTGATTTGAACTTTTTACCCTTCATTTAAAAACTCTATAATAGACAAATTCGTTTTTTCACTATTTTTTTCAATTAATAATTACTTAAATATTAATTGTTTACTATTTTCTTTTTTAATTATTACGTGAAGATTCTTTGCTAAATCTTATTATTTAGGATATTAAAGTTCAAATCTAATTAGAATTCTATACTATTTCCTTTTTTGTAGCACCTCCTTAAATTTTTTCCTTTTATTTAGGTCATTAAAGTGAATTAAATTTGTACCTTTTAAATCATAATAAATAAAAGTCCGTTTAGGTTAGAAATCATATCGATAAAAAATCTAATAATATAAAACATATGTTTATTAGCGGTGATTTGACACCGAAAAGTACTAGAAAAAAATCTCTCGCTTGATAAGAAATTTATATTTATATTTATATTTATTTATAATTTATATTTATAATATATTAAAAGTGTGAAGACCCTTAGAAAGTGATTCAAACTTTTTGCCCTTCATTAAAAGTCTTTGTTTTAAACAAAATTATTTTTACTATTTTTCTCACATTATCAATTAATTTCATTATGTTAATGTAATTTAATTTTCTTTCCATATTAATGTAATTTTATTTTCCTTTATATTTTAAGTACAGATTCCCTGTAGGATTCGTGTGAGATTTTTCTTTTTTAGTGTGTCCTACTACACTTTGGGATGGAAATCCTATTAGGTGTAGAAATCCAATTAGAAATATTTCTTTATATGTGACTTTTGCCTAGAATTTTAGAAGAAAGAACTTAGGTAACCTTTTTTTGACAACTTCAATGTCATTGAGACCTCTTCAAACTTAAAAGGTGATGTTACGTTCTACTAGACAACTTACGCTTACATTAATGGCTTTAGACTATGTTATTGAATTATATTATTTTGATATATTTTACTTTTAATTTGCTTCTCGATGTATGTATTTTGAATAAAATTTTGTACTTTGATTGTAGTATTGGATTTATATATGAGAATTTGTAGACCACAAAGTGGTATTTTCTTTCAATCATTTGTTGTAGAAACTAATTGAATAAATGCAATTAAAATTTCTATTCGAGAATCATAAGGCATTAGTGGATGAAATCTTCGATCTGCGGTACATATAGACTTCAAGAATGTTGGAAACATGAGACCATAGACTTTTGTAATATTTTTTTTTTCGTTTAATTGTGTATTTCAGATGTTCGTGCAGATAAATCCCAAAGCTACTCAAGCCTTTGAGAATACTTGAAGATAGCATTATAGTAAATTTTCTCTTCTTGGCTGTTAGATTATTTTATTTTAATATATTTACTTTTGGTTTGTGATGTCTATATATATTTTGTATAAATTTTTGTACTTTAATTGTGTTATGAAATTTACATATGTTAATTTTTCTTCAATCACCTATTGCAGATACTAATTAGATAAATGCAATTAGAGTCTCAATTTGAGAATCGTATGGGGAAAGGTCCAATTACAAAGGCCTATTATACGCAACCATAATATTTAAAATTATCTTATGAAATTATCGACATATAACATATGATTTGAGTTTTTTGTCCTTAAGATTTTATTCTTAAGTAAATTCTTATTCTATACTTAATATTTTATAGCATGATATGTATATTTTTTGATTTAGAAATATCATAGATTATGAGTTTTCAATTAATTTGTAAAATAAGTATGTCCTCTAGATTTTCGTTTTAAATTAGGATTATTTGCCGTTCAATAAATTAATGCTAATATGATGTTGGATTTTGCTTTGGCGCAGTTTACCTTCCTCTTGGTAATAGAATGTGACTTGCTTATTAATGTCCTATGTTTAGCCATGTGATCCATCCCTTTGTTATGTTTAGGTTAATAGGAAAGAAAAATCACTTTAATAAGTTGTGTATATATACGTTTTGTGAGAAAATTGACGATGCAATTCAATATTTATTTTAATTATCATGGAGATCTTTCAAGGCCAATTTTAGTGTTCATCTGTATGATATGGGTTTAATAAGTAACTCAATCTATTACATAAAAGATTAGTTTCTTCATTCATAATAAAATTTATATCTTTTACATAAAATTTCGATAGTACTTTAATTTGAGAATTTTTTTTATAAAGGTTAGATCTAATCATATTGTTCTAATATCTCAATTATTATAGTTTTATATTGTTTTATTGTAATTTATGTTTGGTTCAAGTTTATATTGTAGATGAATGTTCGGTTGAACTTTGAGAATTTTTTTGTGTAAAAGTTAGGTGTAATCATATTATTCTAATATCTCTATTATTGTAGTTTTTGGTTTGTACTATTGTTGTTTTTTCAGCTTATTCTTCTTAATATAGGTGCTAGATGAACGTTCGATCGGGGTTTGATGATTTTTTTGTGTAAACATTAGATTTAATCTCATTGTTCTGATATCTCAATTATCGTATTATTTTGTTGTAGTTTGCAGGTGGTAGATGAATGTTCAATGGGGTTTTGAGGAGTATTTTTTTTGTAAAGATTAGGTTCAATCGTATTGTTTTGTTGTAGTTTCTCGTCTATTACTATTTGTTGTTTTTATTATCATCCATTATGTAATAGATTACGTCGTAGGAAATGGAGTATAGTATCAAATTGATGTATTGTTGCACCGATAAACTTACGTTGAAACTGAATTTGGGTTGGTGATATGAACATTTGTTGTGTTTATTGTTTTTGGTTTCTTTTGAAATTTTTAGAAGATATTTAGTATGATAAATCAATTATTATAGCTTCTTTTAAGATGATGTCTCACATAAAACCTTGTGTCAATTACATATTTTACTAAGTGAATTTTTCAAAGGTGGAAACATTTAGCTAGCTCCTTTATCAGCATGTATTGAAGTCACATGATTCTACTTTTGTCTTACCATTGCATGAAAAATTGTCCATCTTAGCACATCTAATTCTCATATCAATGGATCGTTTTAACATCTGCAGTATTGTAGGCTTATGTTTCCCTCTAACCTTCATACTTGCTTTTCAAGGTCATCTAGCATTTGTCCGTCTGAAGACTGACAGTTACATATATTTTTAATGTCAATTTATGTTTAATTTTCATAGAGGACGTTATAGTGACGGACTTCACCAAGAAGTGGAAGCAAAGGAAGGCCTACCTATTCAAAATGAAACGGTGACCTTAGCATCAATTAACCACCAAAACTTCATTCTCCTCATTGGGTTCCCTTGGCAGATATAGTACTTCCACATTTCTCTCAAGTTTATCTAGGCTTTAATGATAACTTTAATTTGAGAAGTACTAAAATTTATGATATTTGGTTTGATGAGCTTATAGTTCCAAAAGTGTTGTGGCATGAAGAATTGGTTTAGATGAGCAAGAAAATATATATAAAAAAAAAAGAGAATTTATTTCCTCTCCAATTTTGCGCACTTCTAAATTTTCTTTGTGAATATCATCAAGTGCAAGCTCGAACAAACAACATCTGAGGATAGTAGAGTGTACAATCTTACCCTATCTTAGAGGTACAGAGTGTGTGTTTGATAAATCATTATTAAAGTCTATGCTTACTTAAACATATTCTTATATTGTAAATTATATTGAATTTCTAATGCAATAAAATTAGTGTAAATAACATAAATACCAACCTTTTGGAAGTAATTACACTCTCTCCCACTTTTTTAATTACTTTACGCTTTCTCCCTATTAATATACATAACATAGCCGACATATACATAGCATTATGTGTATATGTTGGGACTTTTGTAATATGTTTAAAGAGTTGGGATTTTTTGTAATATTGAAAACATAAGTTGTGTATTTATGTAATTTTTAGATAAAATTATATATAGGCCTTGATCTCTAAGCTAATCAAATAATGGTGTGATATTGACTGACAAACTTAAGACATTTGAAGGGTATTATGTCACTTTCCTTACAATCTTATACTAAATAAAAAGTATTTGAATTTTTCATTATATTATTAAAATCCCCAATTGAATTGTTGATTGAGTATCTCTGAAATAATTATTTACTCTAAAATGAATACACGCGCAAAGCGCGTACACTATACTAGTATATATTAAAAGTGTGAAGATCCTTAAAAAAGATTTGAACTTTTTACCCTTCATTAAAAGACTCTTCTTTAGACAAAATTTTCTTTTTACTATTTTTTAAATTTATTATATAATTATTTTTTATTATATTAACTAGACTTCCTAAAATATGTGGGACTCCTAAAATATATGGTAGGAGAATTAATTAATATTTTTCTTTCTGTTGTTCAATTAGAAAAATACTCCTAAAATAGGACTCGATTAAGGAAATATTTTTATAAATATTGAGATGTACGTTAAACTAGAGAACAAATCAGTTTGCCTATTGAGAGAATATGATTGATGCTCATCTAACTTGATTCGATTGCATGTCTAGATTGGTGGATGTTTGATTTTCTAGCTCTCAACTTCTTCACTGTTTTTGTCAGCATAATAGAATTCAACGTGTGTGTATATATATATATCTTCTTTGTTTTCATTCAAAATCATTCTTTAGGGTAAAAATTTTCGCTCAGACAAGAATTAGTTGGATCAAAATCGAAGCTTTGTGATCACTATTCTATTTTTTTTATAGTTTACGGGTCGTAGATGAATGTCAGTTGGCTTTGAAGAATTTCTTGTGTAAAGGTTATGTTTAATTGTATTGTTTTGATATATTTATTTTCTTATTGTTTTATTTTAATTTACAGATGCAAGATGAATGTGGGTCGGCTTTGAAATTTTTTTTTAGGTAAAGGTTAGGTTTAATTGTATTATCGTAATATCTCTATTAGTTTGTTATTTTGTGGAAGTTTACAGTTCGTAGATGAATCTCGACCGGGTTTGAGAAATTTTGTGTGTAAAATTTAAGTTTAATTTAATTATTTTGATATCACTTTTATCGTATTATTTTGTTGCAGTTTAGAGGTGATAGATAAATGTTGGTCGGCTTTGAGGATTTCTTTTATGTAAAGGTTAGGTTTAATTGTATTATTTTGATATCTCTATTATCGTATTATTTTGTTATTGTTTACAGGTAGTAGATGAGTGTCAGAAGACTTTAAGAAAAAATGTATGTGTAAAGATTAGATTTAGTTGTATTATTTTGATGCCTCTATCATTGTATTATTTTGTTGCAATTTACAGATGGTAGATGAATGTCGATCGACTTTTAAAAATATTTTTGGTAAACATTATGTTTAATAAATAAATTCTCCATCTTTACATACTAAAAAAATATTAAATTTAATTATTATATTCATCCTTATTATTTAAACAAATATCCTATTTAATGTAATGTTTGAACGCATTAAAGTGGGGTACACGCGCAAGGCACGTATACCTAAAGTAGTATCAAAAAAGTATGTTGAAGGGTAAATATAACTATTTTCTAAAAGCACAAAGGTGAATATGTAATGTGTTCTGATCATTTTGTCCTTTTTTATAGTTGCTACATGTTGATTTAAGATGTAGAGATGGTTGGCACACTTTTCAATATTTTCAAAAATAATCTGGGAGAGT
Organism: Capsicum pubescens; assembly: GCA_030864215.1. Taxonomy (NCBI): domain Eukaryota; kingdom Viridiplantae; phylum Streptophyta; class Magnoliopsida; order Solanales; family Solanaceae; genus Capsicum; species Capsicum pubescens. The sequence goes on from CM061538.1 coordinate 340,301,364, forward strand.
TTGAGCCTTTTAAAGGCTTGAAAAGCCATTGATTGGACTCCTATCAACATTCATGTTCCGAGTGTCGGATGATGATTTGAAAAGTTTCATCAAATCCAGAATTTAATTTTGTTAGTAGTGGAGATGGTTTGGGTTTGGAACCTTTATTTTGCATTTCGATCCTCCGTTTGTAAACTAGAGAAATCTTTTTAGGAGGGATCCCAAAGAATAATTTGTTGAAAATGATCTTTTTTTCAAAAATTTAAGATTGTCATTGAGTCCGAAACATCAAAAATAGCCTAGTAGCATATATGATTTGTTCTTATGAGTTTCCGAACAAATTTCATGGGTCCGATCGAAACTATTTTCCCAAAACAGCCTAGTAGCATATATGATTTATTTCTATGGGTTCCTGAACAAATTTCATAGGTCCTATCTAGACTATTTTCCCAAAACTCCAACATTTGATTTGCAGTTTCTAGTGCATCATCAGGGGTCCCATTGACATTGTGTGGCCACGTGTCATGATACCGACCCTTGATCTATTATTAACTCATCGTGGTTGCAAGGTGGGGTACTGCGATCGCGAAGAGTAAACATATGGACAATGTCTGATTGACTCTCACGATTGTGAGGCCCAACTACGCGACCGCGATGACCAACTTAATGATCGGCTAATATTGACCCTCGTGATCACGAGGTTGGATCCATAATTATGAAATACTATTCATTAAATAGTATAAATAGCCCATATCGCGATCTTACATTAAATTAGGATTTTCAATCTTAGAAAAGAGGCGATTTCTAGGATTTACTTCACCATTTGAGCTTGGGTAAACTCCAAACTGTTGTTTTCATTAATTTTCATTGATTATATCTTCAAAAATACCTTACCGATTTTAAATAGTTTTTTTTAAGGTTTTGCCGATAAAACTTAAAAATATTTTTTCTTCAATTTGAATCTCGTTTTTAGCTTGTTTTCACTTGGGTTTTTGATAGTATATTCCTATAATCTTGAGGAACTTGTTTCTAAAATATAATTTTGGTTTTACCCTTTTTATTTTTTAACTTATTTTTTGAATTTATTTTGGATCCATCTTAAATATAATTGATATGGGTACAATTAGCTCTCTTTTAATGCGTAGATATTCTATTTGAATATTTTTGTTGATTCCAAGACCGTTCAAAATGGAAAAGGCTCCGTTTTGAAGGCTTTAGGCTCAACTTTTGTTGTTTTGAGGTAGGTTATAACGTAACTTTTTTCAGACTGACTGGATAGTTAACAAATAAGTAAAGTAGGCTCTGGGTTAAAAAAAATAACCATGAAAGTTATATTTAGAGATTATGATTAATGTTGTGTGCCTGTGTGGGAGCATATATGCTTATAGTGGTCATGTATTGCAATGGATTGATTACCCATATGTTGCATAACTTACAGTAGTTGGGTAAATCTGTTGCAAAATATTATATATCTGTTGCAATAGGTGGGTCACCTGTTGCAATAGATTACCCATCTGTTGCATATTCCTTATTTTTATTATACATATTTATATAAAAAAAAATTGTTTCAGCATGTTGATGAAATTCTTTATCTAATGCATGAGAGACATGTCAAATACTTTGAGTACTGCAATATAAAAAATAGCATCATGGATATAAACTTCTACAGTAACTTCTTATTGAGATGTAATCAGCTGACCGACGAAGCGACAAGCAAAGGTAGAAAGTCACTTGACCAATTACTTGCTAAATTCAAATGCGATGATGATATGCTTAATTATTGTAGAGGTAAGTGTTAGGGTTTTTGCCCTGATTTTCTTACTAAAATTAAGTTTTATTTTTTCTTGGAAAAAAATAAAAGTAACCATAATTACTTTTACTTTTCTTGAAAGGAAAATATAAAACTTTTCTATAGTTGGCTAATCTCTTTCTTGGAGGAAAGGTTTTGGACATGTATAAATAGATGACTCTTCTTCTCATACCATAACAGAATAGCATCCACAATGTAGTCTTTAAAAAGTTTTTGTTTAGGGGGAGATTTTCTCCCAATAGGTTTTAAGTTTTTTTTTCAATATTATTTTTAATATGTAGGTCGTTTGACCAAACCATATTAATAATATGATTTTACTTTTTATTTTTCTTTGTCATCAGATTTATCATCTCATGGTTTGCAACTAATAGCTTCCGCATGACGCCCTCTCGATTTAGAACCCAACAGTAAGAGATCCTACCCAGATGTCTTATCCTAAGCAGGTGTTTGGAGGATTTTGGTTGTGATGAACCTTGACAAAATACACTTAGTGACTCTTGAGATAATCATCGAGAAGAGGGCCATGAATGTGTGTGTGGAAAATATTTCAGTTGAAGATGGGGTTTTCTTTGTGTCTAATGAAATGTCTACTGAAGTTGTTTTTCAAGTTGTTGAAGCAAAGTGACATGTTTGATCACTTTTCAAAAAAACTGCTCAATGAATGATGAAGTTTTAATGGGAGAATATCAAATCTCGTCAAAAATAAAACTGATAATGTGTGCGCCCTCATATTTTCTTGTCTTCATAAAATATTTGATAATCGGGACCAATGTAACAAATTCTAATACTTTAACATAAGACAATTTTGTTAAAAAGGATGAAAGTTATATGGGTTGTTGGTATAGTATGCAAAAGTTTAGAGCCCTAGTCAAACAACTTGTAATTTGAGATGATTTTTATTTCTATGTAATTTTTTATTCTGATAACATAATAATTTTTATATTTTATATTTTTGTTGAATTATTTTATTTAATTATGATGGTTTGGATTTATTTTTTATTATGAATTTTATAATTTTATGAATTAATTTTTTAGATGTATAAATTTACAACATTATTTTCAATAATTCTACTATATTTTTTGTAACAGATGTATATCTATTGAAAATGTTTCAATAGATATAGACATCTGTTGCAGATGATTTACAACAAATTCTACATATATTGCAACAACAGATTAATCTGTTGCAATAGATGATAATCTGTTAGAATTAATCAAATAGATGTAGAAATCTGTTGCAACAGATTTACATATCTATTACAGCAGGTGTCTAATATGTTTGATCATTAGACTCTACATATATCACAACAACTAATTATTCAGATGCAACCGATGAATAATCTATTGGAGCTAACCAAACTAATTTAGACAGATGTTGCAACACATGTAAAATTAGTCAATTTGAAGATAATAATTAATTTACTAAATTATTTCCTAATTATATATTAAAATATATTATGCACAAAAGAGGTGATGTTATATATCTTCGATTAGAGATAAATTCTCTATTATCTATTTTCTCAATATTGAACTTTCCTTATTTCATACCTATAAAATGGGGGACATGGAGGGTAATAAAAGTGGGGCAAATGGACTTAACAATTTAAGGAAAAATATGAGTTCAAAATTAGATGATACGATAAATATATAAAAAAGTATGAAAAAAGGTAAAAGTAACTATTTTATAAAAGTACATGGACAAATATGACTTTGGGGGACAAATGGACTTAACAACTCAAGGACAAATACGAGTTCAAAATTAGATAGTAGGGTAGATATATCAAAAAAGTACAATGAAGGATAAGTAAATATAAGGAAAATAGCATAAATATACACCTTAACTTATACTTACACTAATCTCCACTCATACAAAGTAATTACAAAAATTTGAACTAATTAAGTATCTTTATTGAATGTACTGAGCAGCTAATTATGTATCTCGATATTTTCGATAATTAAACTTCAAACTATCGAGATTTATATTGTTTGCCCTAAATATAGAGGCGTCAATATGGGTCAGGCCCGTTGGGCCTGCCCGACCCGGCCTGTAATTTGCTGGAGTTGGGCTTCAGTTTTTGCAGCCCATTTAAGAACAAGACTTTTTAGCCCAGCCCGTATAAGCCCGTGGCCCGTGGGGCTTGAGCAATATGAGTTGGGCTAGCCCGTGGGCCGACCTCTAAGTCAAATACATGCAACTATTTAATTTCGCTATTAGGAGTATTTTTCGGAGTGTTGGAGACTTGATTAACAAATATTAACACTATGTAATATTGTCTGGTAATATTTATGTTTATTAATATTCTAAAATTAAATTATAAAATATTATTTTTTTTAAAAGTGGGTTGGCCCGTGAGGCCCGCAGTCCACAGAGTAATGGTGTGAGCTTGGTGTTTTTTGGCCCATCATTTTGATGGCCCAGCCCGGTCTGACCTATCAAACTCAAAGCCCGGATGGGCTGGCCGACTCGTATTGACAGCTCTATCCCTGAATCTTTAAGTGATATTACATAAAATCTCAACTATTTTGTTAATTACATTTTATCTCGATTTTCTAAAATGGTAGTACGTATAAAAAATTGATACATTTGAAACTAACAAGATATTTATTTAAGGAAGTAATAGATTCTCTTTTATTCATTGTATTCTTTTATTTAAGGAAGGATATCTAATTTTTCTCTTTGTTTAGATTTAGTTTAGGTGTTTAAATTATGTTTCTCTTTTTTTTGTCTTTAATTATGAAAGATATATTTTTTTTTGGTCTTTTTTCTCTTTTTTCGTCTTTGATTTTAGTCTGCTTTTTAGATTTAATTTTAATTATGTTTCAATTTTTCTTTAGTCTTTTGTTAAAATATTATTACTTTTGTTTTCTACACTGACTATACCATTACCTTTCATTAATAACATATGAATCACCAAATAATTGAAATAAATAATTGTAGTTACCATATGAATTACCATAATACCATATATATCACCCATTAATATCATATGAATCACACAATAATTGAAATAAATAATTGTATCTACTATATGAATCATCATAATATCATATATATGAATCACCCAATAATTGAAATAAATAATTGTATCTACCATATTAATCACCATAATACCATATATATCACCCATTAATATCATATGAATCACCCAATAATTGAAATAAATAATTGTATCTACCATATGAATCACCATAATACAATTTTTTTAAAAAAAAACTATTCTATACAATTATATAAAAATTATATAGTTAGTGTATAAAATATGTATGTGTTTAAGGAATATATAGAAACTCTACTTCACCTGAGATAGTGGTATGATCTGCGTACACTCTATCCTTTCCAGACCCACTATGTGGGAATACACTGGGTATGTTGTTTTTTATAGAAACTCTATAGGATGTGTATATAAACTGTATAATAATTATATAAAATATGTATTTAAATAATTATTGCAGTTAAAATTTGTATGAAATGTATAAAGAAAATATATGATTATTGTATAAAATACGTATCTGCATAAGATATACATAGAAACTATATATGATGAGTATAGAAATTATATAATTATTGTATAAAATATGTATTTGTATATGATGTGGATATAAACTGTAGCATTGTTGTATAGAATATGTATATATGTATCACATATATATTGTATTATACCAATATGTTTCAAATTATATAGATTACACAAAAAATTATTATATACAAAAAAATAGGCGTAAATAATTACAATATATTAACTTTTTTCTTTTCGAATTATGAAGCATTGACAGAAAAAATAGAAATGTTGTAAAATTGCATTTGATTGTTTGAAATATAGAAGAGCATTTTTTTAAAAAAAAAAAATAGAAGACGAAGAAGAAAGAAAAACAGTGAATAAACAAAAAAGAGTAGGCGAGAAAACAAAAGAGAAATAGAGAACACGGACCAGCTAATCAACAATGGCTAATATGTTGAAATAAAATTTCTTAGGCCATTCGGTGGAATTTTTTTAAGTCGAATGACCATTTTTGTTCTTTCCCCTAAATATAACTATTTTCTCAAAGTATAAGAACAAATATGATCCTTTTTCCTTAAACATATCCAACTAATTTATTTCAATTTCTAGTTATTCATTTGATAGTTGATTAGGATTATGCAAATATAAGTTCGCTAGCTTTCTGCTTGTTTTCACTTCTTTTCTTAAAAGTTTTTCAGAAAAGAAGTTGGGGAAAAAGCATGTAGGAACAATTTCTTTAATTTTTTTAGCCCATAGTAATATGGACAAAATATGAATAAAATAAGAATATTCATATAACTAGGTTACACACTTACACTGTAAAATGTATCTATCAGTTTTTTTTTCTAAAATTAGAGTCGAGGTCAAAATGTTGGAAGTCAAGATCTTGAATCGGGATTAAGATTTATGGTTGAGGTTGAGTATGTAGTCAAATTTAGGTCAGGTCTTAGGTCTTGCGTACCAAGTCGGGGTCGGGTGTCAGGACATGTGTTAGTAGTAGGACTCAATGTTAGGTATTGGATCCCAAGTCGGGGTCAAGGTTAAAAGTTGGTTAACTAATATATAAATTTATCAATCATAAGTAGACATAATATGTAAGATTATTATGATCTAGATATATGGATTTCATGTATCAATATCCGTGACTAAATTAATATAAATAAAAATTGTAATTTTATTATTGTATTTATACATCAATTCAACCCGCAGCGTAAAACTGACAAATACTAATTGAAAATTTAAGGGGACCATTTTTTTGTGGATCTACAGTAATAAGTTCATGGGATTAAAAAATAAAAATAAAAAGTTATTCACCAAAAAGGTGTTATCCAACTCATAAGAATATCGTAAGTTAAAGAACTCTTGAATTCTTAAATATATTTATTTAGAAAGTTATTTTCTTGTTAGAGCAAAAGAAATAAAAATTCTTTCATGTAGATGAAAATTAAGATAAATATGAGCTAAATATATAAATTTAAAGAACTAATAATAGTTGAATTTTATAAATGAAAATTACAACTTTTTATTTTACTTATACATCAACTTAAATAGCAATATTAAACTCAAGCTCATGAGTACTTATGGAAATAAAATTATAATACTTTCTCGAATTAATTGACTTTATTGTACTTCAAAAATAGTGATCAGTGACATTTTGCTTCACATGCAGCAATAGAAGGATAGCATGCTTCAGGTTGAGCTATTGCACAACACCATTTGCCTGGTATACCCGGAATTTGGAGGCATAAATCAATTTTACTTTGATGCGTGTACTTTTAACATCTGCATTGTTCAAAATTTAAATATAAAAATATATAGAAATTTGTACCTATATATAATAATAACAACAAATTAAGTTTAAAAGGAATATATATATGGACATACGATGAAGAGCCCGCAGGGAAAATAAAATCAAGCAAAGTAGCAAAATTGATTGAAGAGACATTGAAGAATATATGATTTAATGCTCAAAAGTGTAAAGATAGTGAAAAGTTTTATAGAATTCTCTCAAATATATAGCGTTATGAAAGTACATGATTTTGGTGTATATATATATACACACACATATATATATAGACACACATATATATATATGTGTGTGTAGAGGTGGGCGTTCGATCGGTTCGGTCTGATTTTTTAATATCGGTTCGGTTTATCGATTTTCGGATTGACAAAAATGGCATCCGTAACCAAATCAAAATAAATTCGGTTTGGTTCGATTTTTACAAATTCGGTTCGGTTATTTCAGATTTTTATTTCGGTTTGAAATATTAAAGTAGTTAGTCTCTCTTTTTCATAACTGAGCATTTAAAATTGATGGATTTTTTTAGAAAAAATATTTTTTTCAAACCTGTTTTTCATTCCCAAATATAAATAACTATAAATAACTCAACATGGATGAAACGAAATGAAATAATCATAATACGTCATTAATCATTACATATACTATAACCTTACATAAATAGTCCATAAAATAGTCCAAAGTCACCAAAATAGTCCATAAAATATTTGAGTCACTAAAACAATCCATAAACAGCCTGCGGCGTATGCGAATTTGCTGTTAAATGTTAATTGTGAATGTGAATTACATACATATATATATATATATATATAATAAAATATATATATTATTTATTTATTTATACAATTTCGGTTTTTCGGTTTAATCGAATTTTCTTTTTAAAAAACGAAAACCGAACCGAAAAACCGAAATTTTAAAATTACAAACCGAATCCGATCCAAAAAACCGAAAAACTGAAACCAAAATTAAATTTTGGTTTGTTTTTTTCGATTTTTTCGGTTTAAACCAAAATATGCCCATCCTGTGTGTATATGAAAATTTGGGTAACTTACCTAACATAAATATAAAAAAAAAAAATTATGCAGAAAAGAGAATTTTGGTAACTTTATTAATATAAATATCAAAAGAAATTATGCAGAGAAGAGAATTTTGGTCATTAACTCAAGTTAATGATTAATGTATCAAACGATTCCCTAATCTATTTTTTATTTTGGTAAATAAGAATTTTATTACCAAAGTGAACATTACAGATCAAAAGAACAACCAGAACTACACAACTAGCGGCACATCTATGCGTATCTACGGGGTTGCCACGATATCCGGATACCTCTGTTGAAACCTTGTTTTTTTTTTTTGTGTGTGTGTTTTATTCTAGTTGGTCATTTTATTAAAAATAAATATCTCATATTAGTTGATCACTTACTAAATTAGGATAAAATTAATTATTTTTTTCTCATTTTATCCCTGTGATTAATAATATATATAAAATGTGAACAATTACAATTGATCAATCTTTCGCTTCTGTGGGCCTTCCGCTCTTTCTTCTTTTTTCTTTTCCTTCTTTATCTTTTCTCTGTCTATTTTTCTTTTTCTTTTTTAAATTAGTTTTTGTTACTTGCTAATTCTTTATTAATTCAAATTGACTTTTTTTTTTAGTTAATTCTTGATTTTTTTAACTTCCTCATTATAATCTCTTGGTACCAAGTGTTGCATGTGTATTCTATATTAATTAAGGAGTATTAAATTTTAGACGTCACATAAATATTAATAAAAAATTATTTAAATAGTAATCCCTTTTTTTAAAAAAAAAAAAGTTTTAAAATGATGGATATTTTTATGTTGGGATTTTAAAATTTTAGAGATTCTTTCGATCTTTCATCGATGTTCGTGCTAAGTGAAGATGACTTGATTGAAGCTATTATTTTTGTTTTTTTTCTCAATTATATATCTGCAACAACACTCTTAATGCGTAATGAAATATGAATATATTCAGGTAACTGTATTTATGATTTATATAAATACGAACTTTTAACTTGAAAAATCTCTTTTTTTTCCTCAGAATTATAAGGTTCTTATTCCAAAAAACAAAAAAATTAAACTGTTTAGATATTTTTTTATCTCAAAATATCTAAAAGGGAACATTACTAAATATGCATATACTACTGGATCGATTTGTCTATAAGAATCGAAAAAGATAAATAACCCAAACTGTAAGACAAAATTGAAGGAATCTACCCGTTTATCCCGTTTAGATGATATGGCACCCGAAACCTTCAAATCCTGAATCTGTCTTTGTACATAACCCGAGCCTGTCTAAGCATCTCTCACTAGTCAATCATCTTGTTATCCTTAATGCTTATAACATGCGCATAAAATAATACATTCATTCTCTCGTAACTTATACATGTATTAGTTATGTTGATTTTTTTTCTAAGTTGCAAATAAAATACCGTATAACAATAACTTACCACTTAAGTCCTAACCAACTACCAAACATTATATATTGTATTACTTATGTTGGATTTAATACATGCATAACTCACCTCCAAACCAGCTACCAAAGTAAGTAAGTTTTAATAAATATATTAGTTATGAGGAAATTTACGTATTATTTTATGTAGGAATTAGTTACACTAATTTATATATCAACCTTCTATCCTGCATAAATTAAAATAATATATAAATTTTTTCATAATTTATACATGTATTAGTTATGCGGATTTCTATGTACTTATTCACCGGGGAATGCCCCGAAGTATCATGTACTTGAAGACGACGCACGATCAAGGCCCCGAACGTCGGATGGAGGAAGCAACGGAGTGTAGTTTAGAATTAGCATAGAATAGAGTAGGTTTATATTTTTGCCTTTTTTTTTATTTCGGGATTGTAATAATCGGACTGGACATTATAATTGTGGATTTGTTGTGTTTGTTTGTTGATTGATTATTTTGTGTTATTTTGTGTGGTTTATATATTCATAATGTCAAATTAGCCGATACGCTCCACCAAGCGACCGTGGTCAAACCACGGGATCGAGGGGTGCCTAACACCTTCCCCTCGGTCAACAGAATTCCTTAACTGGAATCTCTTTTCGCAAACCAGTTTCAAGAGTCAAATCATTTTTTGAAAAGGATTTTCCAAAGGTGACTTGGCACACCTAATTCATGCCAAGTGGCGACTCTGAGTTTTGAATAAAATGAATCCTTTTCGCAAACAAATTTTTCATCTTTTGTCACTTACTAATAAAAACCCTTTCGAACCTAAAACTGATTCTTTTGGATGTTAAAAAAGGGGTGTGACAGATAAAGAATCTGCTCTTCTGTGAATCCCAATTCTGGAACCCATTTGTATATTCATGAAATTGAAAATTCGATAAAGAAGTAGATTTGATCAATTTTTTCAAGATTGAAGATATGATCTGCATGATATAGCTCGTTTAACTTTGGAGAAACTTGGATCCATTTTTTGTATAACTTAAGAAATTAATCCGACAATATCTTGGTTGTTGGACCGTGCTATGGCCACCAGTTCAAAACCAGTTAGGAATGAATTCTGCAAATATCTTTGCACATATTTTCATAAACCACTTATGTTTATGTCAATCATTATTATAATAAAGAACTTTATGAAAGGTCTGGATATAATCCCAATAAGTAAAAATTATTCGAAATCCTTTAAGATTGACCTGTCTTTCGGTCATTGTGGTCATCCTCTAATCTTCAATGGATATAATCCCTTTAATAATAAGTTTTGAGAAGTTATAAACATTCTCTTCTATATTATACCCAGTAAAGTGCTCAAAATCTGTACTACCTGTGGAAGTGAGAATAGTCTCATAATAAGTACGAATTTTGTATGACTCGCGCGAAAAATATAAGTTATTCATCAAATATTTCTGAAGTATCATTCATGGTTCATCGCTCCTCTGAATCTTAGAGTTTTCAACAAGAAATATCATTTCTTTGTTATCTATTTTTTCGTAGGACTTAATATCATCATTGTCTTCTTTTTTAGCTATAGAAGCAAATGTATCACTTTGCTTTTGCGAGGCTAGGTATGCCTGCAACTATCCGTATAACGGACTGTCCTCTGGAATATCTTCTAGATGAATTGAAGAAGATGGCGACGATTTGCCTTTCTGCATTATTTTAAAGTTTATCAAACTCTTGTTTCCCATTTGTATCACTGGAGAATTAGATGAGGATCCATATGAAGATCCTTGAGAATATGATCTTCCTGGGAATGATCTTCCCCCAGAGGATTTTATTCCTCCTGATTTGCCTCTTCCCCTTCCTTTGGCCAATTGTCATGGAGGATTATCCATACTGCAAATGGAACGATTAATCAAAGATATCAAATCCATGCAAATCAAACATGTCTTTAACTTCTTCATAACCAAAGACTTTAAATTCGTCTTCAATCATCATATCATGGAGGATCTTTTCTATTATAAGATTTTGTAAATCTTGATATAATGGAATTACCTTTAGAATGGTGATTAAAGTTTTTTCAGTAAGGAAGGATGTATAAAAATTCATTTTAATTGAGATATTTCCTAGATAAAAAATCAAGGAGGTAATTATCAACTCCTTTTTTATAATGAATTTCGAAGTCAAAAGGGGATAATTGAGCTTGCCACCCTGCAAATATCAATTTTGAAGCATCATATTTAAAGTCTTTATCAAACATGTATTTTACAGATCAAGCATCAGTTTTTATCAAAAAAATTTGATTGTATAAATCGTCTTGAAATTTTAAACACATTTAACAATTGTAAGCAATTCATGAGCCAAAGTAGCATATTTTTTCTGGGCTTCAGTCCATTCTCCTGAATGAAATCTTATTAATTATTCAGATTTTTCATGGGGATTAATCTATTTCAGTATTCCTCCATAACCTATTTTAGACGCGTCCGTCTCAATAATTTTTTGCCACGTAGAATTGGCTAAAGTTAAACAGGTCAAAGTTTTAACACTCTATTTAATATGGTTAACAAGATCTGTATGACTATCAATCCAAGAACCTTTATGATTCTTTTTTAGCCTGTCATATAAAGGGGCTAAGTCACGAGATAAATTTTTATAAAAAGGGAAAATATAATTCAATCTTTCCAAGAATCTCTGCAATTGAGTTTTGTCAGTAATAACATCAGGAAATTTAAATACAAAATCAATGAATCGTTGTATGGGAGTAATCTTTCCTTGACAAATGTTGTGTCCTAAAAATCAAACATCTGTTTGTAATAGACTCAATTTTGGTTTAGATATCACAAATCATTTTTGTGTCACAATTTTCTTAAAAATATCTAGATAGCTTTAATTCTCATTCATGATTTTTTGAAATTCAGAAGGGACATTTTTCAAACCAAATGGCATAACATTTCATTCATATTGCCCAAAAGGGACATTGAAAGTAGTTCTATAAGTATGTTCCTTAAACACCTGAATCTACCAATAATCAAATTTTAAATCAAACTTTGAAAATATGTTGGCGTTATATAATCTTGCCAGTAAATCCTTCTTGTTTAGAATAGGATACCTAATCCATTTCAAATATTTATTCAAGGGTTTGTAATTTATTACTAACCTTGGAACAACACGTTCTTTTTATGCATCGTTATTAACATAAAATGCAGTACAAGACCAAGGGGATTTCAAAGGCTTTATCAAATCCTTCTGTAACAGATTATTAATTTTTTTTTGCAGAATTCAACCAATTCGGCATTCATCTGAAAAGACTGTGATTTGATTGGAATATCATCCTCAGAAAAGTTATCTTCATATGGAAGAGTGACAATGTGCTTTTTTCGATTCTAAAAAGCACTAGGGTGATCGACACAAATATCAACAATTATTTATCCAGAAATCAATTAATTTTTTCCTATATCTTAGCAGATTTCATTGTATCACAAATATTCATGCTAAGAAGTTCAAACTGTAAAGAATCAACATGTTTTTGCTTTATATCAATTAAAGCATTTATATCTCTAGTTACGAAATCTGTAACAAAAAAAATAAGATATCTTTTTATTCTTGTAACTAGCAGTAAATCCTTTACAATCAAGACGAGTAAAAGGATATATAGCAGTAGTAAAAGGAATTTCAAGTATAAGTAGAGGGTATAACTGATTTTTTACCAAAAAGATGAAATGTGGAATGCATACTTTATTTTGACAAAGATGAGCATTTGGTAATTTATATTCTATATCAAGAGGATGTTCAGATACAAATTTAACTATATGAATAATTTTTTCAAAATATGTAGTAGGGATTAGCCTTTCTTGAATGCAGCTAACATCCGCTCCACTGTCAATCATAGCAATATTAGTTATAGAAAACTAGTTATTAATTAAAATAGTACATTTAATGTACCATTTATGAGCAGTAATAATTTGCATCATACCTAGAAAGTAATCATTCTTTAAATCAAGAGATTTTTGAAGAATATCATCTTCCTAATTTTCATTAGAAATTTTCTCTTTTCCTTTGAAAATTTTAGTAGGAGAAATATCTTCCTCAATTTGCGAAATTTTGTGATCACAAATCAATTGATTTTGTTTAAGAGATTTAATCTTTCTTTCAAGTTTTCAACTTCAATTTTTAAATCATCAAGAGAAGTAGCTTTACCAGGGGAAGAACTTGTTGCAAAACGCTTATTAACCTCTGTTAAAGAATAAGGCGTAAAATAATTAGAATTTTTTATTGGTTCGAGAAAATTGCTATCAGCAGTTTTAGACATACTAGGTTTTAAACTAGTAGAAAAATTAATAATTTTTTTCACGTAGTTTCTCCTCCAAAACTTCTTTTAAGAGTTCTAAAACATTATCAAAAGTAATGGTCTTTATATTCAAATCTTCAAATTGGGATTGCAATTTATAAAATACATTATCACAAGTACAGGTATGAACTTTACAATCAGAACAAGTATCAATATTTTTATCACTATCAGATAAATCAAGCAAATCAACTTCATTATCTGATTTAGATTCAGAATTATAATCAGATTCTGATCCTGAGGTGTATAACAATCCATAAACTTTATCATGAAGGTCTTCATCAAGTTCTAAAAACTTCAGCTTTTCAAGCTTACAGTTAGGAGCAATATGCCCAAACTTTCCACATTTGTAACACTTAATCTTAGCAAGATCTCGCTTGAATTTATTTTTCGTAAATCTGGTAGATTTGTAATAAGCTTTCCTAGCTTCACTTTCTTCTTTGGATCTATATCTAGATCTCCTCTTCCTATAAGGTTTTTCATCCTTTGAATATCTATGATTCCTTTTTTTAGAAAAGGTTGGTTCGGGTACACCAAACTGAGTACAAAAATCTCCTAATTGAGATCGCTCCTTTATCTTATCAATCTTGAGTTTTCTAGATATCTTTAATTCATTGCACAAATTCAATCCTTCTTATGTGTATACTCCTATCAATTTATCATAAGTATATTTGTCCCATGAAATTTCATCGTAAGAACCTCTAAGAGCCTTTCTTACCCTTTCAGCAAATAATTGAGTAAGTCCGTCTATAAACTTAGTCTTTCAATGAGCATACCTATTTTTGGGTAATTACATACCCCGACTCATAAAGGTGTATTTATACCACCTAAATTCTCCTAGAGTTTTACATCTAAGACCATTTAGGAGGGTTCAGACAGTTTCATACTGATTGGTGAATCTACCATTAAAATGTTCTAAAATAGTAAGAACGAGAGTATAAACAACATCTTCCCCATTTGTTGGTAAGGTTCTACCTAAATTATCAACCCCTGCCTCAATAGCTCTGGCATTGACAACGCAGCCTTTTTTTCAGTAGTTAGAAAATTATCCCACCAGCCATGAAGTTGGCCAGTAAAATCAGCAATTATCATTTTACAGATAATTTATCTGTGTTTCTTTCACTAGTCACACTGCACACTATTGAATACATCATCATGCGGTGCATAGGAATAGTTAATTTCCTATCAGTTAGGCCATCTAGATTTCATTCATATATATCAAAACCACTACAAGACGTATTAGTCTGATTCTAGTCCCTTTCATCTATCAGAACATCTTGAGGAGTCGGTCTTGGATAGTAGTAAGTTTCCATACAGGGTAAATCAACATATATGAGATTTGTACCCGGCTGTTTTCTAATTATCCCTCTGAGCTTATTACGCTCTGATTTAGTCTAATTTTTCAAATCAGAAGTTGATTCTAATTGATCAGCAAAATTATTTGATAAATCAATAGGTTTAATAATCAAACCAGAAAGCTTTTTATTAAGAAGCTCTTCCAAATCCTTTAAAGGCGAACTGATTTTAAATCCCTGAATATCAGAAGTCCTTTGAATACTAGTATTAGTTGTTAAATCTTCTGACTTACTTCCTGAAGAGGAGGCAATATCAACTGATTTTGAACTAGTACTCAGATTTTTAACCAAATTAGTTAATTCATCAAATTTTTTATCAAGAGAAATGATATGTTCTCCTGAGACTTTAACATATAAGCTCAAATAATTATTTTGAGAAATTGGATTATTAATTTCGTTGATGCTTACTTTTGCAACTTCATTATCAATGAATTTCTGAAAAGCAGAGAAAGTGATATTTGTATTATTAGGTAGAATGAAAGGTGCCTGTGGCGGGTAAATAGCTTCGACAGTATTACCGTTTATATCTTTATAAGATCGTTCTAAAATCTTTATGTATAAAGGTAAATAAGTGGTTATAAACCAAGGAACAAAATGCATAATTTGATTATGCAAGGCACAAACTTCATAGAATTCTTGAGAAATATTATGCAATTCATCGGGACTATAAATCTCAAAAAATTAAATTCTAAACTGGTTTCATTTTTTATTAAAAAATTTTGTTTGAATATAATTCCTTACTTGAGATCCAGGACTAAAATTAATTTGGTGTGGAATCATCAAATATCGTTTGGATCAAAGTTCATTTCAGAAGCAGTAGGGATATCTCTATTAGAGATATTATCAAATCTTGAACAATATTTAGTCGAGGATTGATCTTAATTTTTTCTACAAATCTTGTAGGAGTAGAATCAATTGTATGCAAAGAGGCAGCACGACTTCTAGCTAGACCATATGATGGTTCTACAGGAGAAATATGATGCACAACAAGCAACAATTTAGGCATAGAAAATGAATGTCTATTATAAACAGTAGACTTATCATAAAACTGAATACAAATCCGCCCATTCGGATCCTGTGTAACATGCGAAAGGTCTCTATTTGTTAGTCATTTGTAACCTCACTCAGAGATACAACAGAATTTAAGGTCCATTTAGTGGGAAAATCAATTTCATCCCATCTAATAGGTCTTCTAGTAGTGACCTTAGACCTTGCAAAATTAATTTCGATAAATATAGTCTGATCTGATGTAGCGTATAACTACATCGAGGATTTAAAGTAGACAACAATCTATGATAAATCTTGTATGATAAACATATAAGTTCTGATCCAGGCACATAATTATAACCATGTATTTTTACATTTAATGTCAAAGAATCAAGTATATTCACATCAGGCAAAGATAATTATTAATTTGGCTAAGTATTGAAGTAAACTAGACCATAGGCCACAGTGGATTCAATTGAACCCATCAGAGACTATCAAAAAATTCAGATTTCTAACATCTCTGAGAGCCGGGACCCTGGCTGCGATGAGCATCCCGAATCATCAAGGCCCGAGAGACCCCTGTAACGGCCCAACAAACTAGTGGTATTGTCCGTTTTGGGCCCAGGCCTCCTATGTTTTGCCGAAGTGGGACTCCTTATCCTAAGTTGGGATGTTACATACACCCCTCTTATGGACTCAGCGTCCTCGTTGAGGTTTACCTTGTCTTACTAGAATTTGCCTAAACTCAGTTTGAACTCTGGTCCACATCGATAGGGCTGACACAAAAGCGGCTCGGATACCATTCTTGTTACGACCCGATCCGGGGCCCTGGCCGCAATGGCCATCCCGAACTATTAAGGCCCAAAGACCTCCTTATCCTAAGTTGGGGTGTTACATACACCCCCCTTATGAACTCAGCGTCCTCACTGAGGTTTTCCTTGTCTTACTGGAATTTGCCTAAACTCAGTTTGAACTCTGGCCCACATCGACAGGGCTGACACAGGAGTGACTCTGATACCATTCTTGTTATGACCCGACCCGTGGACCTGTCCGCAATGGCCATCCCAAACTATTAAGGCTCGAGAGACCCCTGTAACAGCCCAACCCACTAGTGATATTGTCCGCTTTGGGCCCAAGCCCGCATGAATTTAAAACGCATCACTAGGGAGTAAGACTTGCTTACTTATATACCCAACATCCCTCCTGTGATTTGCCGATGTGGGACTCTTTATCCTAAGTTAGGGTGTTACAATATTTAAAAGAGTAAATGCTTTGTTTCCACCCTGAACTATACACGAAATTGCTGAGACACACCCGAACTTTAGGAGGGTCCTATTACCCCCTGGACTAATTAAAATAGTATTGTTGGCAACCTTAGTGCCTACGTGGCACATACATGGCACATCAGTGAATCAACACACTGAAGGTCCACGTAGGCACACGTATGTGCCACGTAGGCACACGTATGTTCCACGTAGACAATAAGGTTGCCCAAAATACGATTTTAATTAGTCCAAGGGGTAATAGGACCCTCCTAAAATTCGGGTGTGTCTCAGTAATTTCGTGTATAGTTTAGGATGGAAACAATGCATTTTATATATTTGAAATAGTGGACATGTAAAAATGAACAAAGTGAGTACTATTTATTAGTCCATCCGTCCTAATTTATGTTACATCATTCAACTTGACACAAAATTTAAGAAAGTAATATTTTTGAAACTTATGGTCTAAAATAAACGTTTTACATACATACATACATAAATATATACATACATAAATATATATATATATATATTAGTTTAGGTGTACGCACCTCGTGCGTGTACCTTTATTGAGTTCAAACGTTACACTAAATAGGATATTTTTTTAAATAATAAAAATAAATATAATAATTAAATTCAACATCTTTTAGAGAATCTATTTAATTAAACCAAACATTTACCAAAAAAAATTTTAAGTCGATCGACATTCATCTAATACCTGTAAACTATAACAAATAATACGATAATAGAGTTATCAAAATAATACAACTAAACTTAACTTTTACACAAAAATATTCTCAAAACAGAGATATAACTACAATACAATTAAACCTAACCTTTATCTAAAAATTTCTCAAAGCCAACTAACATTCATCTTCCACATGTAAATTCATTTATGATCTGTAAGCTACAATAAAATAATATAATAGTGATCAGAAAGCTTTAATTTTGATAAAATAATTCTTGTCTGAGCAAAAAATTTGACCCTAAAGAATGACTTGAACAAAAATAAAGAAATATATATATATATATATATATACACACACACGTTGAATTCTATTATGTTGACAAAAATAATGAAGAAGTTGAGGGTTTGAAAATTAAGCATCCACCAATCTAGACATGCAACCGAATCAAGTTAGATGAGCATCAATCATATTTTTCAATAAGTAAATCGATTTCTTCTCTAGTTTAATGTGCATATCAATATTTATAGAAGTATTTTTTTAATAGAGTCCTATTTTAGGAGTATTTTTCTATCCTATTTTAGGAGTATTTTTCTAATTGATCAGTACAAAGAAAAATATTAATTGATTCTCCTTCCATATATTTTAGGAGTCTAGTTAGTAAAATAAACATAATTAAATAATAAATTAAAGAAAATAGTGAAGAGACAGTTTTGTCTAAAGAAGGATCTTTTAATGAAGGGCAAAAAGTTCAATTCACTTTTCTAAGGGTCTACACACTATTAATATTATAATATATATATATATATATATATATAATATTTGTCATGAAAGTTGAATCTTAATAATAATTTTTTATCATAAATAATAATTTCATAGATTAAATATAAATATTGTGTAGAACCGTCAAAATAGGCCAGGCCCGTCGGGTCGTCCCGGCTCAGCCCGTAAATTGCTAGGGTTGGTCTATGATTTTTGCAACACGTTTAAGAAAAGGATTGTTTAGCCCGACCTGTATAAGTTCGTAGGCCCGTAGGACTTGCGCAATATCCGTTGGGCTGGCTCATGGGCCAAAAAAAAATTAAAAAATAGAATAGAGTACCAAAAAAAAAAAATTAAAAAGAGACCAAAATCAAAGTCTATTTGGACCATCATAGATATTTAAATATTAAATATATTTATAAAATATATAAATAATTAAAATATAAAATACTAAATTTTTTAAGGAATAAAATATATTTGATGAAGATGATGTGGCGATATTGAACAGGCCATAAGTATCATGTGAGGTTTTTTCTTAGGAGTTCATTACGGACTAAATATTGATATTTCTTTATGTTTTATCATGATCAATTAAAATAAAATTAACTTAATATTGCTATTTAGCTAGTTATATTATTACTCATTCACAGTTTTGTTTGTTTTTCAACATCTCTATTTGGTGTCAAAGGTTATTTAATTTCACAGATTATTAGGATTTTTTTGTGAATTTGTGTAATACCCTGAGTTTTAATGTCATAAACCTCTCATCTCTTCTCCGCGAACTCAGATCCAGCCGAAGGTGATAGTCTTCCTTAACTCAATTCTTTTCTAATCAAAGATTCAACTCTATAGCTATTCTTATTAAAAGTTCATGCATTCCTAGAAGTACTCAAAGGATTAGAATGATTTAAAATCAGTTTAGTAATTTATTTCAGCTGTGCATCCTCAGTTTTCTCAGCTAGCCAACCTCATTCGAGGACGAATGTTCCTAAGAGGGAGATATTGTAATACCCCGAGAATCCCAACCGATAGTAGAACCATGCTTCAAGCTCATGAGAAATAAATTTTAGTGATTTTTTAGTTTTATGATCAATTTTGATGTGTATTAAGGCCTAAAATATGTCTGAGCTATTAGGCGAATCAAAACATCCCTTACCGATAAAATTCTTGAGAAGGATTTAGGTATAGTCAAATTCAAACAAGAATATATTTTGTTCTACTATGAATTTTGATATCATGACCCACAAAAATATAGATAATTGAATTATCTTTTCAACGATACCAATTTCGCCAAAATCCGATATCGGGGTAAAAAGTTATGGTCATTTTATAGTGAGCTATCCGGACTGCCAAATTGCGACGGGAAGGCCGACGAACCGTCGCACCTGCGATGGAACGTCGTCCAAACCGTCACAACTGAGGTAGTAAGCCTATTTTCTGGCCAAAAAGTGATGGGTTAAAGGGACGGTCTGTCCCCAGGGCGACGGTTAGTCGCTCAAATCGTCGGGGACCTCCGTTTGCGATTTTAAGCCATTTTTAAAAGGATTTTTAGGTCTTTTCCACCCTTTATAACACTAACTAAATCAAATCAAATATCATAACTTCATATTCATCCATAGCATCAAAATTAGGGTTCCTTTCAAGATCAACCCTCAAGAACAAGGTTCAAACCCTTCTTCAAGAAAACTCAAGAATCAAAACATCACCATTCAAGAACCTTCAAGAAAAGCCTCCAAGAACATTATCAAGGCTTCAAAAGTCAACTTATTCCATTGAATCAAGCCAAATAAGGTATTAGGGGTTAGAACAAGGACAATTCTTTCGTCCTTATGGCCAAAACTTGTTTTAGATTACAAATTACTTAATTTTATTTGATTTCTCATGGAATTGAAATTAGGGTTTATACCAAATTTATATTGTTTGAAGATTATGAGATTTCAAGTGATTGAAAGTTGAATTACATGACTATTTTCATATATTTATGCATGTAATATGATTTTCTAGATTTTTCCTAATTAAGTATAAGCATGATATTGAGATTCTTGATCTTATTATTTTGATGGTATTGAAGTATTTTCATGAAGCATGTTGAGCATAATGTTTTGCTACGAATTCATACTCATTATTACTATTTACAAGATTATGAGTTTTGAGAGATTTTGAAGATAAATTTCATGTATATTCTCATATTTTCATACCTATTGTAGAAATTTTCAAATTTTGAGTTAAATTATTATTGAGTTCATTGACAAGCATGATTATTATGATGTTTTGACATGAGTTTGAAGCATGGGATTTAAGCCCTAAGATTGAGTTTTGATATTTCAAGAAGCTTATATTTTTAGTATGCTTTGATAAGCAAGATTTGATCTTTTGATCCTCAGATGAGTTTTGGAATCCACTTTACAGAGTTACTCATATAATGTTAAATGCATAACTGGTTTCCTAATAAAACCTTATGCGAGTTTTAATGTGAATTTCCATGAGATGAGCGTAGCTAACTAAAGGGAGTAGTATTTAGCATCGAGTTAGGTAAGTTACTACGGTTTCATACCCCAGAACTACGTGCCACCATAGGATTGAGGTTTATGGGCCCGAGGCCGAGATAGTGATCACTGAGTTGAGGTTATACTCCCTGGAAAGAGTATGACACCTCTTCCCAACGTGAGGTTTCTTCCTTAGGAAGACGAGATGTTGGACTCCATATAGCTCGCATGGTTTATGTCAGTTAAGAAAACCTCCCTAATAGTAAGATTTTCAGAGTAGTTTCGTAAAGTATTTTTCCTTTAAAGAAAGTATTTTTCCCTGCTAGTAAAAGTAAATAACAACTTTTGAGTATATTTCTTAAGGTAAGTATTTTTCCTAATGATTTTAGGAACTAAGTGTAAAGGCTCACAAAACTTATTCAGATATTGAATTACTTGAGATTTTCAGTTACAAAGTTATAACTTTAGTTTTCAGACACAAAGGTGAGCTCCCTTTTCACTTAGCCTATATGAATTAAGATAAAGTATTTCTTATGCAGAAAGAAATTTCAGATTTCATTTAGTTTACAAGATTACGAGAACAAGAAGAGAATACATATTTTAGAACTAAATGTTGTGGCTCACGAGATTTGTAAAGCATGTTTTGCTTCTTATTGCTACTTATTTCAGTATTTCAGATATTCCAGCTTATGTGAGTCACTTACATTTATCATGCATTGTTTTATAAACGATGACTATGAGATATGTTTTTACTTATGCATTCACCCTTATATACTCAGTACATCCTCAAAGTACTGATCCACATATATGTTTATGTACTACATTGTCTCATAATGTAGGTACAAGTTTCAGTATGCACATTCAGACTCAGACAGTTGCAGATTTCAGCCTGTGAGATGATGAGTCCTCCTACTTCGGGGACTTCCATTATACTTATTTATATTCTTTACTTTCTCATTCATACGTATTGATTAGCAATAGTTGGAGTAGCTTTCCAGCTGTCTATAGTCAGTATTAATAGAGGCTTCATAGACAGACATTAGAGTTAATGTATTCAGTTTCAATTTTCTTTGTAAAAGCAAAGTTGTAATCATGTGAATTCAGTTTTGTATTGAACAGATTTTAGAAAAAGGTTATATTTCACTGATTTTGTATAGATTTAGCTATTTTATTCAATTGCTTATGAGTTCTGCCAGTAGAAGGGTTAGCTTGGGGTCACTTATGATCCTAAGCATCGTGTGACGTCTCAGGACCCATTTTTGGGGCATTACAAACTTGGTATCAAAGCACAGAGCTCAAGTGTCCTAGGTGTCTGTGAAGC
This sequence comes from Capsicum pubescens, assembly GCA_030864215.1. Lineage (NCBI taxonomy): Eukaryota > Viridiplantae > Streptophyta > Magnoliopsida > Solanales > Solanaceae > Capsicum > Capsicum pubescens. The sequence continues at coordinate 340,324,087 of CM061538.1, forward strand.
CGTGTCTAGTAGAGTCTTGTGGAACAGTACGGAGACATCTGTACTTTTCTTCAAGAGGCTACAGGGAATTTAAGAAAAGTTTCCTTATTTTTCTACTCTAGATCGTGTAGTAAATTTATTCTCTCAAAATCTCATTTCTATTCGTGTGTTACCCCAAAATTTTCTCATTCTATGTATTATTCTTTAGATAACATAATTATCAAGTTCCAGTTCTTCCCCAGATAATGCACTCAAATTCACTAGCGGAAATCTCAGAAGTCACACAAAGGGCTTGAGAGGAGATTTCTAGTGTGTCATAAGTCCCTCAAGTTGAAAGTTTATGTCCTCATTTTTATGATTTATTCGGTTAAGACAGAGTAAGATATGTATCCAGATTTCTCATTAGCCTTTCAATACGGATAGTACTCCTTAGAGGAAATAGTGTGACTATAGATTGCTGAATAGAGTTTGTATTCATGAGATATTGAAACCTAGAGTGTTATGATTCATAAGTAGATTGAATCTTCTTATAGTTGGAAGTGTAGGTTTATAAGTGTAGTGACAAGAAGTGTGTGATATTGAATTATAAATAAGATGGGCCATACAATTATAATCGATTATTGTTATTTAATGCTTTAGTGGACTAGTGTTTCTTGATGTCTTATTTTATAGCTTTAGAGTGATAATGGTGTGTGAGGTTGGGTTGTAAATCATGTTTAGAATTTGACTTTAAGTTTGAATAGCAGATGATCATAAAGGTGAGAATAATGATTGTTCGATTGTTGATGCTAGTTATATAGAGGTGATCTAGTAGGCTTGAACAGTGTATGCAAGAGTGTAAGGGCATGTATTCGAAATTAAGTATGATGTAGAGGTGTGCCCAAGGTGATATGGGTCTGCATTATTCTCGAAGTTTACCAAGTTTTGTGTGTGGTTAGTAGTACCCTTAAGTTTCTAAGTGGAAGGAGGCTAGTGATATAGTATGTGGTGTTCTTAATATCTAAGTTAAGTGAGTATGATTGATAATATTGAGCCTTTTGATATAATCTTGATTCTCATGGCTTAGAAATATAAGTATAGAAGTGTGATCTTGGTAGGCTATGATTATGTGTTTATGGATGTAGGCATGTTTGCAAATGAGGGTGTAAATCTTTGATGATGATTATTGAAGGTAAAAAGTTAAGGATGGTATATGAAAGGGTTGTTCAAGAATAAAGTCGGTAAGTTTGAAATATAGTTTATTCTTGTGAGTTTAGCATTTATTTGTAGACATTAGAATAATGAAATTATGGCTTAGTCTCGAGGATATGGAGTAGACCATAAGCTTAGAATATCAGCTCTGACCTAAGGAGGAGATGATAGAGTGAAGAACTAAATCAAGTTTTGAGAATTAGATTGTGATACATGTCAATAAGAGTTATGATGAGATAGTGATCCCTTCTTACTCTAGAGTATTCTTTGGATTTCAATAATTATATCACTAAATCCATGTCTTGCGTGATAGATCCATGCCACATGCCAATGCTTATACACATCATGAATGCTCAAGTCTATTCTCAGTTTCTAGCAAGCAAGTAACAACTTCACTCTGTGATTCGAGTTATCCCTCATGAATCTATGAACTCTAGTCTTGTGTTGAGTAGCTCATGATAAGTATGAACTCATGTTTCGAAGTATGGTCAGCTTTCAGAAACTCATGATCCTAATGCAATCCAGTTTATATCATGTATGTCCTCAATTCAGATCTCTTTGATGAATCCATGATGTTGATCCTCTATTCCTCAGGCCTTAGTTAAGTGTCTTACGTATAGTATCCTTCCATGCATCAAGGTTTCATGTTCTAACCTTTCAGTGACTCATCCTTATGTAATAATAGTGGTGATGAGTAATTGTATTGATGGGAGAGAGTAATTATTTCTTGTTGATGAAAGATCGTTGTATGCTTGTTTTAGCTAAGGCCATAATTGTGAAGTAATATTGAGGCCAAGTCCTTGATATATATTGTGGCTAGTTGAAATTGGTGTGTGTATGTTCTTGGGGTAGTGCGTGGGAGTTGTTGTGATAGGGGGTTAGAGAATACAAGGAGTGTGCTATTATGGGTGTTTTTTTAGATGTTCATATGTGGTTATAACAATAGGCTTGAATGCCATGTTAGTGTATGAGTGGATGAATGTAGTGCGCATTAGTTTTCAACCTTCCCGACCTTAGAATGTAAATCCTTAAGTGAAATCATGATTGGGGTTGTCAATAGCACATCTCGTGTAAGTTTCAGATTTTCGGGCGAGGTTTGATGATAAAAATAGTGAGTTAACGCGATATGGCCGTGACGCATCATATGTCGCGTTGGTAGGAGGCAACGCGATGCGTCGCGTATCGCGTCAGTAGTCCAGTCAGTTATGGTGTTATATGTAGTACCCCAAAATTTTGAGTTAGGATTGACCATGGTGAGAGGACTTAGTTTAGTTTAGACCTTAGTAGATAGGTTTATCAATGCCCATGTGAGAATTAGAAGTTGAATTAAGGTAGTATGGTATGTGACGGGAATAGTATAGTGAGGGAGTATTCGAGAAGAGTGGATAAGTTTGAAAGTAAGAAGTTGCATTGCCTAAGGCATAGAAATTCTATCCTAGCCTATAATGTACAGGTCTATGTTCCATGCTATATTTGGAGTAATGTTGTAATTCCTTATTCTGAGGTCTTGTTCAGATCAAGCCCAGAGTCCCTTACTCCCTAATGGCCTTAGAAATTTCTTAGATAGGTGTTGAAGAAATACCCTATTTGGGGGACTGCATTCAGCATGATTCAGTCCGTGCAACCAGAAATTCAGTTTACATCTTCTGATTTAGTCTAGTCTCACTACCTAAAATTTCGTGAGTGTAATACCCCGAAAAATCCAAACCAATATTAGAGCCATGTACCAATATCATGCATAGTAAATCATGGTTCTTTTATAGTTTTATGATTAATTTAGATGTATATTAAGGCTTCAAATAACTCCCAGCTATCAGACAAATCAAAACATTCCTTACCGATTGAATTCTTGAGAAGGATATTGATATAGTCAACTTCAAACGAGCATATATCTCATTATACTTGGAATTTTTTATCTCATGACCTATAAACAGATATATAATTGAATTATATTTCCAACGATACCAATTTCTCCTAAATCCGATATCGGAGCAAAGAGTTATTCCTATTTTACTCCAGCATGTCAGGCTGGAAACAGTGTGACGACATTCGTGGTAGCTTACCACATTTGTGACGCCCTATCACGAAGGTCATCAGCCTTAGGAAGAAACCAGCTCCTAAGTGATGACATTCGTGGTAGCTTACCACATTTGTGACGCCCTATCACGAAGGTCGTCAGCCTTAGGCAGAAACCAGATCCTAAGTGACGACATTCGTGGTAGCTTAACATATTTGTGACACCCTATCACGAAGGTCGTCAGCCTTAGGCAGAAACCAGCTCCTAAGTGACGACATTCGTGGTAGCTTAACACATTTGTGACGCCCTATCATGAAGGTCATCAGCCTTAGGCAGAAACCAGCTCCTAAGTGACGACATTCATGACAACTTACCACATTTTTTATGCCTTGTCACAAATGTCGTCAGACTTAGACAGAAACCATCAATTCCAGCTCCTATGTGACGACATTTTTGACGGTCTATCACATTTTTTATGCCTTGTCACAAATGTCGTCGGACTTAGGCAGAAACCATCAATTCCAGCTCCTGTGTGACGATATTTTTGATGGCTTGTCACATTTTTGATGCCTTGTCACAAATGTCGTCAGCTATGATTTTCAGCAACAGGGAATTTATTTTAGTAAGGGTATTTTGGTCTTTTTCCTTCACTTTCCATGACTTATAACCCTCAAGGAGCATATTATCTTCCATTCTCTTTAGTTAAACATCTCAAAAAGCTCTCTCATACACTCTCAACCACAAGATTAGGATTTCCTCTCAAGATCAAAACTCTCAAGAACAAGCCCTAGGATTTTCATAGAAGAGTCTATTTCAAGGAAATTTCGCCGTCAATCTTCACGAATTCTTAATCTAAGGTATGCGTAGTGTTCATCCATGGGTCTCTTCATCCATGGAGCTCAAGAATCATGTTTTAAATTATAAATTGTGATTTCCTTGTTGTTTTATGACTATATTCATGTTGATGATTGTTGTTTGGATTCAAGGTTGTATCTTGATGTGTTTTTCATGAATCATGTGAATAGGTTAGTTGGAAACCCATGAATTTGGGTGGTTCAAGATTTCTAAATTTGTTAAAGTACACCTATGCTCAATATTATGCATGCAAGGTGTTTGATAAAATGCTTAGGATGCTAGAAATTCACGTTTACATGGTTCCATGATATCTAAATAACAAGTCCATGTTAGCTATATACTTCAATATAAATTCCATGCTATTGATGTATTGCTATTGTTGTGGTATGAAGCATGTATGATAATGGAGATATACTATATGTACATGAAATATATCCATGCACTCCCTACCATGCTTAAGATGTTGAAGAACTACATGAAGTATAATATCCCTAACTTATGACAATGTGAATTGTGGACTCTAATCTTATGATCAAGTCAGTCATGTTGTGTCAATTTCCTTCCATTGAGTCCTAGGGGTATTCGTACCCGAAAAAAATAGTTGTGTGCCTAGAGCCATATCATGTTATCACGATACTCTCAGTTAAGCCATGATCTATAGAATTCAGTCAGTCATATGACTCAGGAAAACTCAAAAATCTTAGTAGTCTTAGTAGTTCAGTAATCTCAGTGATCTCAGTACTCAGTCTGTAACTTCAGTATTCATAGTCAATCTCAGTAACTTCAGTACTCTCAACCAGTCCTCAGAACTCAGTATATTTCATCAGTCATCAGAATCTAGTAAACTTAGTTTAGCTCCGCTAAACAATACCACTAGTATCAGTCTGGTTAATCAGTATCTGTTCAGCTAATCAGTTAAGTTCAGTTATTCAGTTCAGCCCAGTTATTTAGTTCAGTGTCTTTCAGATGGGAGTAGGATTCAGCACCGAGTGAGCCTAGGGATGGGGACTCACCCGCTAGATTAGGACTGAGATCCTTAGAAGCAATCCCTAAGTTCCAGAACTACATAGCCAGCGTAGGTACGAGATGTCACCCGTTAGATAGGACAGACATACTCAGGGGTCACCCGTTAGCACATTTATATGTATAGGACTGATCCCAGGAGTCACCCGCTAGATTAGGACTGACTCCATAGCAGATGTCTTTACTGGTGGCGCGGTACTGACACCCTTCCAGTCAGGGCAGAGATTGGACCCCAGTCAGCTTAGCTTGGGGCATGTCGGTTAGATGAACATATCCCACAATTTCAGTTATAGATTTAGGACTGTCAGATACAGTCAACTCAGTTCAGTAGTACAGATTCAGTACTGTTAGAGACAATCAATCCTTATCATTATAAATAGACTTCAAGATCACCCATTAGATAGGACTGATCTCAACTATAGTTAAATCATCAGATTTAAAGATCACCCTCTAGATAGGACTGATCTAAAATTCAGTTACTCCATATAAAATAGAACTCAGATAGTTCTATCAGAACTTAAACTGTCAGATACAGTCGCTCAGTATCAGTTACATCGGTTAGGACGATCATCACAGTTATATCAGTTTTCTAAACTCATGTATCAGTCATATCAATTATTAGAATTCATGATATCAGTATTCAGCTTCAGGACTGTCAGACACAGTCAACCAGACTAGTTCTTCATAATTCGAACTGTCAGAAATAGTCATTCATCTATTCAGTATCTCAGTATCAGTACACTCATGTTGTCAGTATTCAGACTCAGTAGTCAGTATCTTCACGAGTTCAGTTACAGTTATGTATGCATGTATGTATTCTTACGTTCATATTAGTCAGCATTGTTCATGCATATAACCCTTTGCATTTAACCTACCTCACTCGTATACTCAGTACATTCAGACGTACTGACGCATTTGCGCTATGGTGCTTTCTCTTATATTACACCATAGGTTCAGAGGCACGAGCTCCAGATCAGCAGTAGCATTCCAGTGTTCAGAGTTTGCAGTGAGTCATTCTCATTCGAGGATGATATGATTATTGCTACATTTACTATTCAGTTGCTAGATGGAGTTAGTTGGAGACATGTTCCTTCAACTCCTTATTCAGTTCAGTTAGAGGCTTTCAGACTAGATGTCATATTAGATATTCAGATCTTATTATTTTCAGTATTTATGACTTATTTTGGTATTGTTATACCTTTTTCAAATATTTTTTTATCAGACGTTTATTCAGTTCAAACCTTATGGCCTTTCATGTTTATGTTTCTACATTTTATGTATATTATGCAGTCTACATGTACAGATATCAGTCATGGGTTAGCTTGTGGTCCTTCGGGGTCATGAGCACCATGTAGCATTTCGGTTCAGAAAATCGGGGTGTTACAGTGAGTATGACCATTTCAAGAGATAGTTTGTTCGCATCCAAGTAGATTGCGAAATTCAGTTCAGTACAAGCATCATGCATTAGTTTCAGATTCAGATATTAAGTCATGGTCTAGTCCGTAAGTATCCTGTATATCATCTTAGTCTTTTCTAGTATTTCAACCAAATTAGTATCATTCGGGGACGAATGATCCCAAGAAGGGGATGTTGTAATACCTCGAGTTTTAATGTCATAAACCTCTCATCTCTTCTCCACGAACTCAGATCCAGCCGCAGGTGATAGTCTTCCTTAATTCAATTCTTTTCTAATTAAAGATTCAGATATATAGCTATTCTTATTATAAGTTCATGCATTCCCAGAAGTACTCAAAGGATTAGAATGATGTAGAATCAGTTTAGTAATTTATTTCAGCTGTGCATCCTCAATTTTCTCAACTAGCCAACCTCATTTGAGGACGGATGTTCCTGAGGGGGAGATATTGTAATACCCCGAGAATCCCAACCGATAGTAGAACCATGCTTCAATCTCATGAGAAATAAATTTTAGTGATTTGTTAGTTTTATGATCAAGTTCGATGTATATTAAGGCCTCAAATATGTCCTAGCTAGTACACGAATAAAAACATCCCTTACCGATTGAATTCTTGAGAAGAATTTTGGTATAGTCAAATTCAAACGAGCATATCTTTTGTAATACTACGAATTTTTGAGATCATGACCCACCAACAGATAGATAATTGAATTATCTTTTCAAAGATACCAATTTTGCCAAAATTCGGTATCGAGTAAAAAGTTATGGCCATTTTACAGTGAGCTATCCAGACTGCCAAAGTGCGATGGGAAGGCCGACGGACTGTCACACCTGCGATGGACCGTCATCCAAACCGTCGCAACTGAGGTAGTAAGCCTATTTTCTGGCCAAAAAGTGACGGGTTGAAGGGACGGTCCGTCCACAGGGCAAGGGTTCGTCGCCCAAACCGTCGGGGACCTCCATTTAGCGATTTTAAGTCATTTTTAAAAGGATTATTGGGTCTTTTCCACCCTTTTTAACACCTAATTAAATAAAATCAAAGCTAATAACTTCATATTCATCCATAGCATCAAAATTAGAGTTCCTTTCAAGATCAACCCTCAAGAACAAGGTTCAAACCCTTCTTCAAGAAAACTCAAGAATCAAAACATCACCATTCAAGAACCTTCAAGAAAAGCCTCCAAGAACATTCTCAAGGCTTCAAAAGTCAACTTATTCCATTGAATCAAGCCAAATAAGGTATGAGGGGTTTCAACAAGGACAATTCTTTCGTCCTTGTGCCCAAAACTTATTTTAGATTACAAATTACTGAATTTTATTTGATTTCCCATGGAATTGAAGTTAGGGTTTATACCCAATTTATACTGTTTGAAGATTATGAGATTTCAAGTGATTGAATGTTGAATTACATGACTATTTCTATATATTTATGCATGTAATGTGATTTTCCAGATTTTTCCTAATTAAGTTTAAGCATGATATTAAGATTCTTGATTTTATTATTTTGATGGTATTGAGGTATTTTCATGAAGCATGTTGAGCATGATGTTTTTCTATGAATTTGAATGTTTATACATGAATTCTAAATTGGAATTCATATCCATTATTACTATTTACAAGATTATGAGTTTTGAGAGATTTTGAAGATAAATTTCATGTCTATTCTCATATTTTCATACCTATTGTCGAAATTTTTAGATTGTGAGTTAAATTATTATTGAGTTCATTGACAAGCATGATTATTATGATGTTTTGACATGAGTTTGAAGCATGGGCTTTAAGCGCTAAGATTGAGTTTTGATATTTCAAGAAGCTTATATTTTTAGTATGCTTTGATAAGCAAGATTTGATCTTTAGATCCTCAGATGAGTTTTGGAATTCACTTTACAGAGTTATTCATATAATGTTAAATGCATAACTGGTTTCCTAATAAAACCTTATGCAAGTTTTAATGTGGATTTTTATAGGATGAGCGTAGCTAACTAAAGAGAGTAGTATTTAGCACTGAGTCAGGTAAGTTACTACGGTTTCATACCCCAGAACTATGTGCCACCGTAGGATTGAGATTTATGGGTTCGAGGACAAGATAGTGATCACTGAGTTGAGATTATACTCCCTGGCAAGAGTATGACACCTCTTCTGAACGTGAGGTTTCTTCCTTAGGAGGACGAGACGTTGGACTCCATGTAACTCACATGATTTATCTCGCTTAAGAGAACCTCCCTAATAGTAAGATTTTCAGAGTAGTTTCTTAAAGTATTTTTCCCTTAAAGAAAGTATTTTTCCCTGCTAGTAAAAGTAAATAACAGCTTTTGAGTATATTTCTTAAGGTAAGTATATTTCCTAATGATTTTAGGAACTAAGTGTAAAGGCTCACAAAACTTATTCAGATATTGAATTACTTGAGATTTTCAGTTACAGAGTTACAGCTTTAGTTTTCAGACACAAAGGTGAGCTCCCTTTTCACTTAGCCTATATGAATTAAGATAAAGTATTTCTTATGCAGAAAGAAATTTCAGATTTCATTTAGGTTACAAGATTACGAGAACAAGAAGAGAATACAAATTTTAGAACTAAATGTTGTGGCTCACGAGATTTGTAAAGCATATTTTGCTTATTATTTCTACTTATTTCAGTATTTCAGATATTCCAGCTTATGTGAGTCACTTACATTTAGCATGCATTATTTTATAAATGATGACTATGAGATATTTTTTTACTTATGCATTCACCCCCATATAGTCAGTACATCCTCAAAGTATTGATCCACATATATGTCTATGTGATACATTGTCTCATAATGTAGGTACAAGTTTCAGTATGCACATTCAGACTCAGACAGTTGCAGATTCCAGCCTGTGAGATGATGAGTCCTCCTACTTCGGGGACTTCCATTATACTTATTTATATTCTTTACTTTCTCATTCATACGTATTGATTAGCGATAGTTGGAGTAGCTTCCTAGTTGTCTATAGTCAGTATTAGTAGAGGTTTCATAGACAGATAGTAGAGTTAAGGTATTCAGTTTCAGTTTTCTTTGTAAAAGCAGAGTTGTAATCATGTGAATTCAGTTTTTTATTGAACAGATTTCAAAAAAGGGTTATCTTCCACTGATTTTGTACAGATTTAGCTATTTTATTCAATTGCTTATGAGTTCTTCCAGTAGAAGGGTTAGCTTGGAGTCACTTATGATCCTAAGCATCGTGTGACGTCTCAGGACCCATTTTCGAGGCGTTACAATTTGACACTTGATTAACAAGTAGTAACTTATTTAATATTATATTGTAAATATTTATGTAATTTAAAATTTAAATTAATATTATAAAAATAATATATTTTAAAAAGTGTGTTGGCCCGTGAAGGCCTACGACCCACAATGTGATAGTCTAGGTTTGCTATTTTTAGGCCTGTCATGTTGATGGGTCATCCCGGCCTGACCCGTCAAACACCAAAGCTCGTGTGGACTAGCCCGGATGAATTGGGTCGGCCCATATTGATAGCTATAATATTGTGTATGAATTCATTAATTGTTTACACTATTAATGACAAAATTAATATCACAAAAAAAATATTATTTTTTTATGGCCAAAGTTTACACCATTTAATCATAAACTCAAATTGTCTCTTTTTCAACTGCATACTTTTAGGAGAAAATTTTCTATATCCTCAATATATCTATTTTCAAGATAAATAATGGTTTGTCATGAATTGACTATAAAGTTAGTGATGAACTATTGTGTCAATAGTAACTTCAATTTTGTTGCTAATATTACTCAATAATTAGTTCTAATTCAGGTAATCTTGGTAGACGCTTTTCCTACAAATTTGTGTATTGTCACCAAAAGTATGTGACACACACTTTTAAAAATAAAATGTAGAATATTATTAAATTTTTTTGGCAAAAGTGAAGATTAGTGATAATTTATATGGTAGCTAATAAATTTCTGGTCAAAGATCACACTTGTAGATTTAGTCAACTTAACATAATTCAATATTAGGAGACAAATTGAATAAATTTTCAAATTAAGATTTTGTGGACCAGACTGAACTCAAAAATTTTTATATAACGGAAACCCTCTCTACTTTTCTCATCATACCCATTTTCACTATGGCCCTCTCCTTTATCAACATTATATTCTTGTTGATATTGATCACTCCTCTTGACCTTTCGCTAGCGAAAAAGTGCTTCTTGCTCAAGGATTATCAAGTACATGTTATCAATAAACTTCCTTCTAATTCCCCCCAGCTGAAAATTCATTGTGCGTCGAAGGATGATGATTTAGGTGACCGTTATCCTAAAGTAGGCGAAGACTTTAATTGGTCGTTTTGCGCTAAAGTTGTCGGCCAAACTTTATTCTTTTGTCACTTTTGGTGGGATTCAAAAGAAAAATCTTTTGATGTGTTTAACAATCCACATAATTGTGTTAGTGATTCAATAGTTCCTAATCTTCTGAACTATTGTAAATGGGAGGTGAGGCCAGATGGTTTTTATTTGGAACTACATAATAGAACTGATGGATCATACTATATGAATCACTATTTGGATTGGTCTTAGGTAAATAAGAATAGATCTTTGTGTTCTTGGTTATTTAAAGTGAGAAGGAAAAATAAAAGTTATATTTAAGTTTTTCTTTCTTATTTATCCCTATCCTATTCATTTTTATATAAATGTGATGCTATTTATTTTATTTTGTATGAGTTCAATCAGTATTATTACTTAGACTTTTATAATGGCTAGTTTAGTGTACGTGTGTTGCACGCGTATCAATCGTTAATTAAGATTAAATATATACAAAAAATAAATTATTGTATGTATGTTATATTATTAAGTACAAAATTTCTAAAAATATCACATGAAATTTTGAATATAAAATAGTTTAGTTAAGTTTAATGTGATAAACCACCGTCACATTAATAATTAAGGAGAAAAATTAGATGTAGCCAAAAATATATTCCCTGTTTAAATTAATATTAGTGGAGATGGTCCGAATTAATGACGATCAGAGTTTAGGCACTGTAAATAGAATTTAGCTATTGTACTTATTTTCTAATGGTAAAAGTATTTTAATTTTTTTACGAAGAATTATTTTTATTCTCAAAATTCTACATTTTTATCGAAATTTAGGACATTTTAGATGATGTTATGGACCGTTTAATTACTGAATAAGAGTAGAGTTATTCGTGTATCTTTACCTAATTAGTGCTATTGAGGTTATGCTTATTAGTTTAACAATATTTTAGACATTCTACATATTCCTAAATTAAAAACCACAAATTCAAATGTCTTCATTATCCTTTTTAAATCTTGTGTGAATTCAAAACAGTCAAACAAAAATAATCCACTATATAATTTTTTGTGGCTTTGTTATAATTTTGAGATTTTCTATTGTTGCCACATAAACTAAGATGAAATGAAATGATAATCAAAAGATACAAAAAATAATTTTGAAATATTGTATGAGCTCACCGGTGAAGAAGTGAGAGCCAAGAAGACAAAAGTTGTTCTTACACTTTTCAAAGTGAAGCCAAGAACAACTTTCCCTTCTTGGCTCTCAATCCATCGCCGATGAACTTCGATAATATTCAAACCTATTCAAGCAATAATTAGCACTTTCTTTAATGGAGCTTCGATTTATGTGTTCATCTTTGCATGTTAGCTTGGAGGGACATCACATTTCCTAAAAACACCAAATACTACAACCAAATAACAGTCACAAACAAAAGTAACTTCATGAAAATATGCAAAACTAAAGGACAAATATGATCTCCAAGAAGATGTGATGTGAGGATGTCCCTAAAATAAGCATGTATTTCTCTATATTTGGGCAGAAAAATAAAAAAAATGTATTCTCGTTAATGCCAATCTGCCTATGTCTCACACAACTTTTTTACTTTTGTGTATTACAGACGACAAGTTTGAGGATTGTGAATTAGTATATCCAAGCCTTTAGTAACATTGCAAAGAAGGTGAAGCATGATAAATACCTTCCAATTTAATTCATATAACGTCATCATTACTAATTTGTTCATCATTTTATCTCACCGTAAAAAAAATTCAGACGAGATTTAACTATGTGATTTGTTTCAAAATAATGTCGAACACTTTGTGTACCGATTTTATATCTAATGTTCTTAGCTTGTCAACATCCTCAGAGGCTACAGTGTCTGCGCTATTGATGACATTAAGAGAGCATCCCCAAGTAGGCAACTATCAATTGCTTATCTTGTTTTAATATGGTACCTCTTCAACTCTCCCATTTAATAAAGCATTTTAAAATCAATCCTTCACTTTGCGGGTGTTAATACTTGTTACGAAAATGAATTTTAGATATAACTTTACCTGTAAAGTTAGTTCGTAAGGTAAAAAATTTCTAATATTATATAATAAATTAATGACGCATTTTCTTAACAAGAAATATGATGTAATACAATTTGCACACTCAATAGAAGCGGAGCTAGAATTTAATAACCTTAGTACGTTTTAAGTGTCAATAACTGAATTTTACTATTTAAGCAAAACTAGTGATTTAGGTGAACCTTGTATCTATGTTTTCTAAATCTCACACCAACAATAAAATATATGTGCCCAATATTGAGAAACCAAAGATATGGATGTGTTCTGGCTCTGCATGTTAAGAAAATGAACATTAACATAACTTAATCAACAAAGCTAACTCATCATGAGGTGATATAAGAATCACAGGAAACTGAATAACAAGATCTATTGATTTAAGTGAACCTTGTATCTATGTTTTATAAATCTCACGTCAACAACATAACATATGAGCTTAATATTAAGAAACCAAAAATATGAATATGTTCTGGCTCTGCATGTTAAGGAAATGAATATTAACATAACTTAATCAAAAAAGTTAACTCATAATGAGGAGGTGATATAAAAATCACAGGAAACTGAATAAGAAGGTCATATATTCTCTCTATTAGCTAATGTTTTTTCTTAATTAATTTAATTTTACTTATTATTATACAATGTGAAAGAATACCTCGTTGGAATGAGGTAATGACGGGAAAATTATACTACTCATAATTGAAGGCTAACACATTACCATACAATCAAAAGAAAAAATATTCAACTTTTTTTTTTACAAAACTACTCAACAAAAAGACTTAAGATCAGAGTCAATAAGATTTCTATAAGTTTTTGTCAAATGCTTTAATATCTAGAGAGAATTATAAGATCATAATGGCAAAAGAAATGGTACTGTTGGTGATACAGAATGACAAACAACAAATCAAGAATTTTTTATGGATTTTCATATCATCACTTTTTCTCTATTAGTGTAATCATATGTTTCGTCCATGCCATCTTTTTTGTTGCATATTATACTACTGCTTCAATGTTAGTTACCCCATAGTCAAACGTAGGAGTGACAAATAGGTTAAACAAAATTCACCAAAGTAGAAAAAAAAATGTAAAAAGATATTACAAATTTCTTTGTAAAACCCTCTAAGAAAAGTAAAAAGAAGAGGTAATATCAGCAAAATTTAAAAGTACTTTGATGAAACTTTCCATAGTCATCAAAAAGTATACTTACAATAATACTTATACTTACGCCACAAAGTACGATACTTTCATATATCTTGTCTAGTAAATTCATCATTCAAATTGTTATCTGGCAGCAAAGTGAATATTTGTTTCTTTTCATTTGAGCAACAAAATAAATTGGTATCTCTTTCTTATTGTACGTTCCTCTCCTATATGCAAAAATGCTATTTTGTTATGTAAAAATATATAATTTTTGATTAATATTAAAGTCATGTAACACCATATACAATATTGCACAACGTTATATATTATTGAAGAACAAAATAATGCCGAACAATAGAAGATTTATTTAAGGTGACCTTTCAGTTGAATCTTTTTCCTCACTTACAAAAATTAACTAAATATTCTTAATACCGTAAGTCTGTATAACTAATTAACGCTAATACGCATATCAAATATTTATTATTCCACATAATCAACTATTGGCATACCCCTATTAAGTATTTCACATTGAGATTAATATAGTTTCTAGCTAGGTGCATGGATATATCCATAAAGTAGAGAATTTCATGTATGATTAATTAACTTGTGAAAACTGTTCAAGTAGATAAAAGAATATCAACACGATTGATAGTAAAAAGTCAAAACTTTTATCTGATTGAATAATTAATGAATACCAACAACTCAAACACATAATGTGATGCAAGAAAGAAATTTTTTTGTTGGTGTAAATTGGCATCAAAAATCATGAAATATATTTTCTATCATCCACTAAAAAAACCGTGTTTAGCAACAGACCAAAAATGTTGCTAATCAACATATATCCGTCGCTATATCAATTTAGAAATGGATCAACGACGGAATATGTGTCGTTGCTATTTTGCGCGTTGCTAACCATTTAGCAACGGAAAAAATAAAATCTGTTGCTAGTTTTGCAACGTCATAGAGACGACCTATATCCGTTGCCATTTGTAGCAACGAATAAATTCGTTATTATATTTATAAATGTCGTTACTAATTTCATATTGTATTTCGTCATTTTGATTATTTCGTGACCAAATATTTCATTGCTAGTCCGTTGCTAAAAAATTTTATATTTAGTCCCCAATTTTTTGTGACAAAAGATTATTTTCCTCAATCCATTGCAAACATCTACCAACTATCCTTAAAAGAACCCACATCATCCATAATACCAAAGATAGCAAAATCTAAACACAATTATGTCCAAAACATCCATAGTATCACAACACTCATCTAAACACAATTATGTTCAAATATCTACAAACTATTCTTAAAATAACCCACATCCATCAAGTGTATATTGTTGTTGCACAATTTTAACATTTTCAATAAAATAGACCATCAAAAACTAATGCACTGATCGTCAAAAGTATCACAACTGATCAAGATTGCAATCATCAACTAAGAAATCAAGATCGTCCAAAGTAGTAGCCTTTTGCTTCATATCCAAGACCAAATAGTCTTCTCTTTTTTCTCCCCCCACAGCTTGGTAATATGCTTCAATTTGATCAATATCAGATTCTGAAAATATTTGTTCTCATAATATTTCTTCATATCTTTCCTGTAATAGATGAAGTGAAATTATAACGGATTGTACTTAAAAATAATTAGATACCAAAAACTACTTTAAACTAAAAAATAAGAATTAAGTAAACTACTACATTAAGATTTAGTCTTACATGGACGATTCGGGAATGTTCATCATCGAAAGATTTTCCTTAATGACCATGTGTGTGAACATGCAAATGTACCAGGTACTGATACATAGAAGCCAATGTGGTAATCACTTTCAATAATGTGATGCTTGGAAAGATACGCAGCTTGTCCCATGTAAGCAAGAATTAATGATGGATAAACAACAAAAGTAAAAGCTATCTGCAGAGAAGCAACTCTTATTAGGACTTTGGTTGAATTTGTAGTTGCCACCATAAAGGATTTTTCTTGGTATTTTTACAAGCAGGAACGTTATCAAATTGAACAAAACATCAGGAGAAAAATGTTATTTTGACTATAAAAAATCTAGCTAACACACATCAGCTTAATATCCTCCAATCTAATACTCAGTTCAAGAAACTGATACAATACCATCCTGTGTTAATTTTTTCGGAAGGAACAAAAGTGAAATAAAAATCTGCATGCTAAATGTACGCTCATGCTTGCAAGGAAAAAATAATTAAGAAGCTTGTGCGGAAAAGTGAATTTTGATTATTCCCAAAGTCATGCAAGAAATGTAGAAGAAGAAGAAATGATGCAGAAACACTAAAATAGTGAAGTATAACTATGATTTCTTGGTACCTTTAAGCAGCTTAATGAGAACCAAATTACTTGCATTTGTTGACTTCTACAACATCGACCCTATAACAAGTGTTAGGAGAACAGTTACCATATCTTTTCCCCTTTGCTTTGCATATGACCAAGCTTCTTTCTCAGCTAACAGTACCAGTTCTGTATGCATTTGGAACCACAAAACGCATTCAGATAGGGAGCTTCTCTAGCAAAATAAGCACTTAAGAGTCAAATCTGAATTTATATTATAAGGACTAACTCAATCAGACAGCACACTGCTCAAGTAATTAAGTAATCAATAGACAAATCATATATTACTAAACCAACATTACGTATCGTATGCAAGAAACATAAATAATAATCTTAAATTTACACAGAAGTCAAATTCACAAACTCTATATTTGTTGCTTTGCAGAATTTTCTGTCAGACCAACAAGTCTCATCCATCGATTTGGATTTCGGCCAGTTGGGGTTCAAGACAGAAGTAGCAACAGAAGATACAAACACAGCTCTCTTAATATTTTCTCAGAGCATGCATTCGGAACATTAACTGTGCCTTTTACTGTAGGCTCAACAAGTTCAACCGAAGATCACTATCCTAAATAACCGAAGATCCATCAGGAGTTGTAGCCTCGTGGAACGAATATGTCAACCTATGCCAGTGGGCTGGAGTAAAAAGAGCAACAAAATCGTCTTGTTATCGTGAATATCAAATGATCTTTAATATTAGTATGTTACAAATTTTCACCCAATCAGCATTTTACATCCTGAATAGAAAACGTGAGCTAGGGTATTCCAACCTATTACTTCACGATTTCGTGCGTCCTCTGAAATGTTAACATATATCAATCCTTTCATATATCCTCCGGGAAAAAGCTTAGACAAATAGTGAACAAGCAAAATTCTGAAATTGCATGAGATTATGAGACTTACATTTTAGTGATGATCCTTGCATCACCTAAGTCTCTCATCTACAAAGTGGACAAGACCATAAAAATGAGCATAATAAGTTTTGATGTACTTAGTCAAGAAATATAATCATGTATATCCTCTCTATGAAATTAGTAGCAATTTAGTTATCAAAGAAAACGATCGTAACTTGATTTTCTTAGCATCCCTTTACACAACTAAATAAATGAACACCCTAACTTGATTTTCTTATCACCCCTTTACACAACTTGATAAAAATTAGAGAGAGTAAAAAATAAGTGTGGAAAGAAAATCTATGTCAACTCATTTTAAGCCTTTTAAGTGCTTAAAATTGAGTGATAAAGTTGTATGCCTTGTCAGACTTCTATATTCACGCGATACATTCCTCCCTACTTGAAGTGTCTATACGACCACTAGCAAAACCGAAGTATCTAACAGACAATTTATGTAAATTTTAAGGGCTATCTATGTACTTACACAAGAAAGATAGAAAACATCGTCTCACAGCCTATTCAGTAAAAGAAAAAACAGATCACATCAAAATTTACCTCATCAAACTTTGTGGCAAACAAGTTCAGTGAAGTAAGAATTCCTCCATTTGGCCCAAGATTTAATTGCTTCATGACTTCCTTGTATCGAACAGTGTCTCTAATATTGATTCACCAAATGGCAGGGTCAAGACAGCAGGATCAAGGTTCACGACATAACCCCGAAGATTGGATGCCATTGTGTGGCAAACAAGATGATGGAGAAACGTAGTTTTTTCACTACATAATCGTCAACCAAAACAAGTGCTATATCAACTCTTCCCAGTAAAAATTAGATCACGACAAACAACTTGGGACAAATATAGTATCTCCAAAATAGTATATATATGAATCCTTAAAGCAAACAATTGGGACTTTACCATAACATTAATTTACTTATGTATCCACAAGATTCCTTAATTACTTGGCACAATAAAAAATATTACTACGTTCGTTCGCTTTTACTTGTCACTATTTTTCTAATTTAATTTCTATTTTTACTTGTCATTTTTGACAAATCAACTAAAGCTGAAATTTTATTTCCATGTTTTACACTTAGCATTAATTAGTTGTTCCTCAAATTATTTTTCAATACCTATTGCTAAATATCTATTAATATGAGTAATGTGGTAAAATCACTATACCAATTATCATTTTTGTAATGAGTGTGCCATGTCAAAAGTGACAAGTAAAACCGAAATGAAGGGAGTATCATCAACTTAGAAACAAAGAATAGCGAGGACACCAGCAAAATTATTAAATTTAGCTTGTATTCAGGCAACTCTTATATATATACGGAAATGATGGAGCAACATACCTGGCTAAAATGCACTTCGATGTTTTACTAAACATTGGTTACTAAATTTGAAGCAATGTCACAAACACTAAAAAGCAAAAAAGCTAGTCTTTAAACTTCCCTTTTAAAAACTACATAACTGTGCACATGCTCCAGGAGCAGAGCCAATCTTTTAATTTCTTGCTTTAATTGTGTAGAAATCAGTACCAATTTTATTTTTAGCGCTTTCACCCCAAAAATTCTTCCATACTATCAAAGCCTATCAGCACAATATCCCACTAACAAACCAAAGTGAAAGAGCTCAAACAAACCACAAATAGAACTTCTGAGAAAAAATCAAAAACCCTAACATAATCAGTGTACGCAAAACACTGAAAATTCAACCACACAAAGAGAAAATTTATTGAAGAAATTTTAGATTAATAAATATGCAACAGGAAATATCAAAAGCCCCACAAACAGAAATTTTGAGAAAAAAACGTTTCCATTTCGAGTAAATAATTATTTATCAAGTTTTTTAACGCAATAATCTAACAACCCTAAGTGAAAGAGCTCAAAAAACCATAAACCAATCATTTACAAGTGACTTCTAGCATAGAAATTAAGAAATTAAAAGAGGAGAAACAACTAAAATTATGAGATATAGAATCTTACCTCTAATTTCGATTCGAAATTCACCGATTGACATCCTTTTCGACTGATATTGAGTGATTCTCTTTTCTCAATTGAGATAAAAGGGAGAGAAAAGGGAAAGGAGACTGTTTTTTGGAGAGAGGCGAATGATACAATGTTGAGAACAAAGTGAAATAAAAGACTTAGACCTAATATTTATTTGGTCGGCTAACAGATTAAGCAACTGATAAAAATCTGTTGCTCCTTATTTATTAAAAATATACTATTAGTTGGTCGGGCAACGAATTCAGCAACGGATTATAAATGCGTTGCTAGTTATTTATTAAAAATATACCTAATATATTTTTTAAGAATGGTAAAATACTTCTAGTGACAAAACTTCCGTTGCTATTTTCGTATCCACCATGTCAAAAAAAAATCCCCCCCATTTATGTCGTTAATTTTGTCACCAAAATAAAGGCTCCAATATTTACCGCCAAAATATAGCAACACGTTTAATATTTTGTCGCTAATCCGTCACTAATTAGGCTATTAATTTTAATTTCATTTCTTTAAATTTTGTTGCAATTCCGTCGTTAATTAGCGACGAAAATGAGCTTATTGCTAGAAATCCGTTGCTAAATGCGGTTTTTTTTGTAGTGATCGTATCACCTTTAATATTTTTAGTCGGCCAGTGCAATAAAACGATCATAATTACAGGCAGAGCGATGGTATGAATTCACCATGTCAATCAAGTTATTTGATTATGGTTAAGCTGATAGACTCATGACTTTGATGGAAATTAAAGAAACATGAATTTCATATTTGCTGCCAATTACCATGCATTATCATACTTTTTTACAAAACAAAAAAAAAATAATATATATATAATATTGACCATGACAAAAAACAAACAAGTCTTCAAAGAACTATAAAAAAACGTACAGTAATGTCTTCGTAATAGTTTATTATTTTTAGAATTCATATTCTTCTACAATTAGTAGTTATTTATTGGGGAGGAAATATAAATTTACCATATTTAGATAATTTCTTTTTTGAAGAAAAAATATTTGGACTTCTATAAATTGACAATTTTTCTACAACAATACAATAGCATCTTTAATAAACATATGAACAAAATTATTTACTTTTGGTCTTAGATCATTCGTTATTATTTGCTTTAGAATTCTTTTTTACGTCAAGAAATATTTTTATAATATTTAATTTACTTTGAGGTGCATTGATTTTGTAGGTATCTTGAAGATGGATGATAATGATAATATATATAGATAGTTGATGATCCGATTTTTGAAAGGTGATTAATTTCGCGTGACAATTTTAATTTTGAATTATATATATATATATATATATATATATATATATATATATATATATATATATATATATATATATATATATATATATATATATTATACTAATGAAAAAAAAATTAAAGTTAAATTCTTTCTATAAATTCTTTTCAATTATAGAAAAGTTACATTCTTTTGTGACATACTAAAAGAAATGTATCACATAAATTGATCAGAAATATATTTGATTTGACTCCTTCATTTTCCCCAAGTTTTCAATAATTAGTAAATTATATTTTTATATATTTACTCTCAAATTACAAATCCCACAATTCTTACAAGATTTTTGGATAATAATTATTACGTAAGTATTAGTTAACTTATCTCCTTATTTTTATATCGTGAAGTTTGAAGCACGATCTATTTGAAGATAAATAATTAATCTTCTCAATCTTCAAAATATTAACTTGGGAAACACAAAGTTCTCAAAAAATAAAATAGATTAACAAGAACAACGTCAATAGTCATCCTATTTCCAGCCAAAATGAAACTCCACCATCTTGCTTGCTTGGCCTAGGAAATTTTCATTAATATCTAGCTTTTGAAAATATTTACGTGCCCAATGAGTAATATTATACCCGAGGAAAATTCACTATACATAATGTATCAAACCTTGTATAAAATGTATAATAGTGTATAAAACGTACATTTTATGTAGTCATTCAATGATTATGTAAAAATAAGTAAAGAAAAAAAAAGACAATATGTGAAAGAATCACTTTGGATATTCTTGAATGAATAATAACTGTACAAACGCCTCTATTTATACAGGTGGTTGAGTCCTAAACCTTAACAATTAAAGGAAATAAAATATTACATACACCAAAAAAGGAAAATAATCTCTAGAGTACTAAGAAAATATATTTTGTACATTAAAAAAATATTCTGTATATTTAAAGAAAATATTCACCTAAATTAGAAAATCTAAACAACTCCCCTCAAGTTGGAGGGGGGGAAGAAACACCCAACTTGCCAAGGAGTTGATGATGCACAGGTCCCATCAATGATTTGGTGAAGATATCGGCTAGTTGTGAAGATGAATTCACAAATGAGAAGGATATTAACCCTGCAAGATACTGTTGACGGACAAAGTGACAATCAATTTCGACATGCTTCGTTCGTTCATGAAAAACAGGATTCTTTGCAATATGAATGGCAACTAGACTATCAGAGTGAAAAGGTACCGGCAAGGAGATTGGAACAGAAAGATTTTTGAATAAACGCACCAACCAGGTGAGTTTGGCTACTTCTCGTCTCATCGATCTATACTTGGCTACAGCTGAACTGAGTGAGATCGAAGCTTGTTTCTTTGATTTCCATGAGATAAGAGAAGAGTCAAGAGAGATATAAAATCCACTGATTGATTTTCGAGAATCCAGACAAGTACCCCAATCAAAATCGCAAAAAGCAAGTAGTTGAAATAATGGAGAATTGGACATAAAAAGACCAAGACCAGGATCCTTCAATAAATAGCGAAGAACTCGCAAAGCCGCATTAAAATGGGAATCTCATGGATCCTGCATATATTGACTGAGATGCTGGATGGCGAATGAGAGATCTGGCCTTGTGTTAGTCAAGTAATTCAGTTTTTCAAGTAAATGTTTGTACAACGTTGGGTCTTTGATTGGAATTCCCTCATCTGCCTTTAATTTGATAGAAGGGTCCAATGGTGTAGAAACAGGAAAAAGATGTAAAGAATTGAATTCTGTCAACAAATTCATAATAAACTTACGTTGAGATAGAATCAGTTCATGTGATTCTCTGATGACTTTCAAACCCCAAAAAATACAAATTTCCAAGATCTTTAATCTTGAACTCGGCATCTAAGAAGATTTTCAAAGCCTGTAATTCTGCTTCATCATTTCCTATTAATAGTATGTCATCGACATAAACTACAACAATAGAAATTGAATTATTTGATTTCTTAAAAAATAAAGAGTAGTCATTTAAATAATGACTGAATCCTTTAAAGTTGAGTGTTGCAGTAAGCCTTGAGTACCACTGTCTGGATGTTTGTTTAAGTCCATAAATAGACTTTTTCAACAAACAAACATGGTTAGGTGAAGGTGGAGTAATCCCAGCAGGGAATTTCATATATACTTCTTCATTAAGATCTCCATGTAAAAAGGCGCTATTGACATCCAACTGAAAAGGCCTCATCCTTTCTTCACGGCAATAACAAGTATGCATCTCACAGTAGTCATTTTTACCACTGGTGAAAATATTTCATTGTAATCTACTCTCTCTTTTTGTATATCACCTCTAATAACCAATCGAGTCTTATATCTTTCAATACTTTCATCTGAATATTTCTTGATCTTATAAACCCATTTACAGGGCAATGCTTTCTTTCCTTGAGGTAAAACAACAACATTCCAAGTCTTATTCAATTCTAGAGCTGTTAATTTCTTATCCATAGCTTCTTGCCATGCTGGAATATGCACTGCTTGCTCATAGTTAACAGGTTCATGAATACTAAAAACAGAGTTGAGCATGACTTGGTTAGAAGAAGACAATTCATTAAAAGGAAAATAAATAGGGGTCACGGGACTAAGAAAACATGTAGAACTTACATCTGTGAATTGAAAAGCATTGCAAACATAATCATGAAGAAAAAATGGTGTTTTAGTTATCCTAGAAGACTTCTTAAGCACGGTGTCCAAGATTTAATTTGGACGAGAAGTGTAATCTTCGGTAGAAGTAGGAGAAGGGGATGAAACAGAGACTGGAGAATAAGGAACTGACTTAGTGGAATCAGAAGTTGGCATAGCAGGATCAGTAATTGAAAAAGTAGAAGGTGAAGTAAGATAATCAGATTCTGATTCTGATAGATATAAAGGTAAATTAGAGCTTGTAGGCGCATCAGGAATATCAAAATTTGATGAAGAACAAATAGTGACAGAAAATAATTTTTGAGAAATATTTGACTTATCCAAAAAAGGAAAATACTCTTCATGAAAAATCACATCTCTAGAAATAAAAATATTCTTTGTTTTGAGATTCATTACCTTATATCTCTTTTTCCCATAAGGATATCCTAAGAATACACAAGGCAAAGCCCGTGGATCAAACTTTGTTCTATGATTAGATAAGGTGGAAACAAAACATAGAAAACCAAAACATTTGAGATTTGAATAAATAGGTTTAGATTTGAAAAGAACTTCAAAAGGTGACTTATGTTGTAAGATTGAGGAAGAAAATCTGTTTATAAGGTAAGTTGTTGTTAACAAGCATTCTCCCCAATAAATAATAGGTAAATGAGATTGAAACAGTAAAGTCCTTGATGTTTCTAGTAAGTGTTTGTGTTCTCTCTCTACTATTTCATTTTGTTGTGGAGCGTAAACACAAGTAGTTTGGTGAATGATTCCTCTTTTAAGAAAAAAAAATAGATTGTATTTTACCACTTCCTAATTCAAAAGCATTGTCTGTTCTGATTATTTTAACCTTGGTATTGAATTGTCGTTCTACCATGGAAAGAAATGATAGTAAAATGGGAAAAGCATTTGATTTAGTGCTAAGAAGATGAGTCCAAGTGGCTCTACTAAAATCATCAACAATTGTTAAAAAATACCTAAAACCATCATGTGCGGCAGTTTTATAAGGTCACTAGGTATACATATGTATTAGATTAAAAATTGCTTTAGTGGAAATAACACTTGTAGAAAAAGGTAACTTTGATTGTCTAGCCATTGAAAAAATAGCACAAGGAGAAGAAAATGTTTAACAAGATAAAGAAACTGAAACAATCTTCTTCATATTACTCAATGACATATGACCTAACCTATAATGACATAGTATTTCTTTTACATTGGAATTAAAGAAACTCGAATAAGAAGTAAAGACATTAGCTACTGAATTTGAAAAGGACAAACTATTAGAGCTAAAATTAGATAAACTTTCTGTAGACTCTGTTGATTGACTCTTTGTGGAAATTGTTCATTGAGTTGACTTGAACACATATATACCTCCTTGTTCTCTACCAAGCACCAGGGGGTTCTTCAGTGAAGAGCCCTGCAACATGAAATAAGTATTAGGAGTGAAAAGTATGAATTTTTGAAATTGTTTACACAATTTATGAATAGAAAGAAGATTGAATTTGAAAGAAGGAATATAAAGGACATTATGTAGTAGTAGATTACTTAAAAGATATACAGATCCAGAATGAGTAACTTTCACTTTATGGGAATTAGGAAGAGTAACCATGATAGGTTTGGACATGGGACTTAAATTAGAAAAGAGACTTTTATTGAAAGTCATGTGCTCAGAGGCTCCACTGTCCATTATCCAAGAATCATTGTCAACTTTAAATAAGCAAGCATATGAATTGAAAACTTTGTCATACCAGAACAAGTAAGATTAACAGACACATCAGTGATTCCTGTATTCTTTTGATTCATTTTCTGCAAAAGCTGCATGAGTTGTGCAATATTTTCTTGACTGGGTGACATACTATCTGCAGTATTGTTCAATTTTTGCAGAATTTCTTCACCTGTTCAAGAAACATTGTTAATCACAAC
This sequence comes from Capsicum pubescens, assembly GCA_030864215.1. NCBI lineage: Eukaryota > Viridiplantae > Streptophyta > Magnoliopsida > Solanales > Solanaceae > Capsicum > Capsicum pubescens. The sequence goes on from CM061538.1 coordinate 340,349,132, forward strand.
TTCTTTTTGGTACCTTTTGGCCTTGGTGAACTTGAAATCTACAGGAAATTCATGAATTTTGTAACACTGATCAAATAGTGTGCCCTACTTTCTTGTAATAGTTACATGTCAAGTTATTTTTCTTAATGAGATTGCCTTGTTGAGTCTTATACTCATTAAATTTTCTTTCACCTCCATTACCGACAAGAAAATAAGTTAATTCTCCTGAGTAAGCAGGAGTAGCGTGAATTTCTCTCTATTTTTCATCTTGAATTGCAAGGAAATATGCCTGACCAATATTAGGGGGAGGGGAAAACAACAAAATATTACTTCTAACCCCTATAAAGGAGTCATTCAGCCCTATGAGAAATTGGAGCAGCCTCTCATCTTAATGGGCTTTTTCTTGCTTTTCTTTTGCACCATATTCACACTCACAACTACAAGCAGAAAAAGTGTTAAGAGCTTCTAACTCATCCCATAGACTTTTCATTTTAGTGAAATAAGTAGAAATACTTGAATTTCCTTGAACTACAGCATTTAAATTCTTTTGTAATTGAAATAATTTTGCTCCATTGGCCTGACTAAATCTATCTTCTAGATCAGATCATAAGACTTTGGCACTTTTGAAATATAGGATGGATTCAGCAATTTCCTTTGATAGGGAATTCAAGAGCCAAGACAAGACCATGTTATTACATCTTGCCCAGGTTGTCTGAAGATTTGTATCAGTAGGAATAGCTAGAGATTCATCAATAAATCCTAGTTTGTTCTTGTCTGAAAGTGCAATCATAACTGCCCTTCTTCAACCACCATAACTCCTTCCATCAAAGATAGTGGAAACAAGGTTCATGCCGGGATGATTAGAAGGGTGTATATAGTAAGCATGTGACGAATCAACTGCATTAATTGCAGGGATTCCATCACTTTTTTCAGTAGTTTGGATTGAAAGATCTTGAACTTCACCCATTTTAGTTAATAAGAGAATAAAGAAGATGAATACTAAACGAAAGAGAGAGAAAAAAAATACAGAAATATGAATACTAAATGAAAGAGAGAGAAAAATTCAGGAATAGTTAATGAAAGAGAGAAAAAAAATCAGGAATAGTTATATGAAAAAAATAACATACTCTTGATACCATGTAAAAATAAGTAAAGAAAAAAAAAAGACAATATGTGAAAGTATTCTTGAATGAATAATAATTGTACAAACACTTCTATTCATACAAGTGGTTGAGCCCTAAACCTTAATAATTAAAGGAAATAAAATATTACATACACCAAAAAAGAAAAATAATCTCTAGAGTACTAAGAAAATATATTTTGTACATTAAAAAAAATATTCTGTATACTTAAAGAAAATATTCACCTAAATTAGAAAATCTCAACAGATTAGGGGGTAGTATTAGAAAAGAAATACAAACCTCTCTTGATTTCATAAATTAGACTAGTAAATTAAAACAACTAACTTTAGAAAAAAAAGTCAAACAAAATGAAACAGAGGAATAGAAAAAATGTCCAAATTTAATTTCTATAGCTCAAAATTGTTCAATTTATCCCTCTTTTAGTTCATCAATACCCGTTAAGGTATCAATTTCTTTTGTATTTGTTCTTACTAATTACTCACTCCATTCTTAATTTGTTCTCGTCCTTACTAAAAATAGGTATTACTTAATACATGTCATTTCCTAAAATCAAGACATAATTATTATTTTTTTTTTCACTTTAATCCTTAGCTATAAATTTGAAGAAATATCAATATAGTGAAAAAAATATATATATACTAGATAGAGAAGAAGAATAAATAAGGGTAATTTATTCAATTTGAAAATAAGGATAGTTTAATCAATTTGACACGTAATTAATATTTTTCTTAAGAATAACAAAAATAAAAATGATGACAACTATTTAAAAATAGAGGGACTATTAGCAATCAATTCCAACATGAAATGCATGTACTCGACATATTCAAATTTTAAGAAAAAAAAATAATAATCAATTTTACTCCCAATTTCTTATTACAATTTAAATTACTTGCTCGTTTACGATATGTTTGGGGTCAAGGTAAAACACAAGAGTGTATCCCTATGGGTGAGAGAGTAGGGGCTTTGATCTAAAAGTGACAAAAGAGTTTTAAAATGAAGTGTAGGTGACTCAAGTTTTAATAATTGAGTGTAAGTGACAATTACTTTATTAAGGATTAAGAAAATAAGGACAGTTTAAAAATAGCCCACAAATTTTTTAATTTACACTTTGATCCAATGTAAAACTTAGTATAACTAGAAACGGGGGAAAAAAATATGTGTTTCTCTCTCTTCTCATTTATTGGAGTTTTCTCTCTCTTCGCGATTTTTGTTGTTCATTGTTGTTGTTGCTTTATTCATCATCTTGTTCTTCATTATCATCTCTTCTTGGTTCATCATCATCATCTTTTTATTGTTGAATATTATTGTTGCTACCGCTACTGTTGCTACTTGATCAAATTTTTTTAGGTCAAATTTTATTTGTATATCACTTGGGCATTACTTCATAGGTGATTTTAGTAAGTAAAATTATAATTTTTAGTTGAATTTCTCATCTGGGTGGATCTGCTACTGGTATCCGAATCTACAACGAGGTATGTAAAGCATACTCTAACGATGTTCTTTGGCATGAAAACACCAATGTTCCATCAAGTAAGATTCCGAGGTTGTCCAAAAAAACATGTATTGTTCTACGTTACCAACGAAGTTGTTTCCATTCTATAAAGTGTCAAAATGTTTCATTGATATACCAAAAGGCTCTTATTTCATTGTTGTGATATTGATGATTCTGAAACACATTGTTGATATACCAATGAGTCTTTATTACATCGTTATTGTATAGAAGGTCTATTACTTGGTTCCTATTGATGTATCATTGTTCCAAAGGTACTATATTGGCGTGAACACTAATGTAATAATCTCAAAAGCTTTTGAACTAAGTTATTGGAAAGATCTCTTATGTGTGTTACTTGATATACGTGTGGGTGGTAGCTCAGGGGCTTAAGCCTAGCATGGGCCGATCCCGATACTTGATATGATTACAGTTGATATGTACTGGGGGCAGCCTAATGGTCACAGTACGGTACAGTATTGATTATTGTTAGGTGGTTGGAGGTTCGGGAGGAGGAGGTAATGGCGAATGATAATTGTAAAGAATGAAATGAACGAAGGTATACCGTTCCACAAATGTGTTTGAATTCAAGAACCCAATTCAGATTAATGATAATGTACATGATCCTAAAAGTGTTTATGAAGTGTGGTTCACTTCTATTATGATTTATTCACTTGTGTCTGATTTTCTTGATCCCCCATATCACATATGATTATTTACAGCTTTACATACTCAGTACATATTTCGTACTGACGTCCCTCACGAGGGACCTGCATTTTATGTTGCAGGCACAGGTGCTTCAGCTCATACACAGCATAGATAGGAGCCAGGTCATACAGCTATTGTTGGTGAGCTCCAGTTTGCTTCGGAGCTTTTCGAGTCGGTTCCTTATGTTTTGTTATTGTACAGGAGTCATGTGTGGGCGGGAGATTTGTCCCGACCCTAGTTATGTCATGTATATCCTAGAGGCTTTGTAGACATAAGGAAGGGTAAAGTCATGGAAGTTTATATAGTGATGTTATATTTGTATATATGGTGGCCCTGACGGCCAAGTATTACATATATATATATTTGTGCGTGTTGTGCTGATACAGATAATTAGAACCTTCTATATGCAACGAAGTGCTGTCCAAATTTTTGGTGACATGTAAGTGAAAGTACAGGTATTTGAACGGGTTCTCCCGGGCCTTCTCGGCTTCGGGTGCCAGTCCAGCCCGATGGGATTTTGGGGCGTGATAAAAGTGGTATCAGAGAGGTTCGTCCTAGTGAGTCTACAAAGCCGTGTCTATGTAGAGTCTTATTTATCGGTGTGATGTGCACCACATCTATAAACAGGAGGCTATGGACATTTAGGAAATTGTTTCTTTCCTTCAGATCATAGATCGTGCCATAGAGCTTATATAGCAAATGAAGTCATAGTTGACCACTGAATCCATTTGTTTCTCTTATTACAGTAAGAATGCCGGATACCGAAAGTAAGAATACCAGCGAGCAGGTAGATGTGGCTGCCGTAGAAGGGACTAGTAAGTCACCACCTGTACAAGTTAATCAAAGTGAAGCTCAAGTTGAGCGGGTATCTGAAATGTCTTCCACTCCAGATGAAATAAGTGGGAGGCAAACCACATTCACAGAACCACTTGTTAATGCTGCTGATCAGGATATGAGGGATGCAGTACAACTGTTGACCCGGATTATTGCCGGTCAAGTCCAAGGGCAAGCTATTCCGGCCGCGGGTTCTAGTGGTACTGATAGGGCGGCTAGTCTTCGGACGCAAGATTTTCTTAAGATGGATCCGCCTAATTTTACCGGATCCGATCTTAATGAAGATCCGCAGGACTTTATTGATCAGATCCAAAGGTCCCTAGAGGTGATGCATGTATCGAGCAGAGAGACAGTGGAGTTAGTCGCGTATAGATTCAAAGGTGAGGCTATATATTGGTATAAAGACTGGAAACGATCAAGGGGCATTGATGCACCCCCATCTACTTGGAAAGAGTTCAAAGAGGCATTTATTGATCATTATATTCCATATGAGACTCGTCAGGCCCGTGCGGATCAGTTCTTAAATCTTCGATAGGGTAATACAAGTGTGAGGGAGTATAGTCTTTGATTTAATTCTTTGTCCAGATATGCTCCTAATGTTATAGCTACTATGGATGACAGAGTTCATCGGTATGTGGATGGATTGGATCCGTATTTGGTTAGGGATTGTACTATTGCTGCACTGAATAAAGACATGGATATAGATAGGATCCAAGCATTTGCACAGAAAATGGAAGATCAGAGGCAAAGAAAAATAACACAGGAATTTGAAAGTGTATCTTCTAAGAGGGTCAGATCTACAGGGCAGTTTATGGATCCACAGGGAGGTTTTAGACCTCAATCTTCTGCTAGACCACCTAGGCCATTATTTTCTTATTCTGCAGCTAGTGCTCCACCACAGCATCAGGGGTTCAGAGGCAGTCAATTTGGCTTGATCACTTGACCAATTTTATTTGAATTACTAAAAATTAAACAATTATTAGTAATAACTAAATTAATTTAACTAAAATTAAAGATGAGTTGATAAGTTTAATTACGATCTCAATTAATCTCCTAGTAATTAGATGATCATCTAAGTGTATTCGCCTTGAGTAAAGTGTCAATTGACCAATTTTATTTGAAATGATTCAAATTAAGACATTATTAGTAATAACTATATTGATTTAACTAAAATTAAAGATGAATTGATAAGTTTAATTACAATTTCAATTATTCTCATATTAATTACATGATCATCTTAGTGTGTTCGTCCTAGTAGAGTGATCAATTAACTAATTTTATTTGAAATGATTCAAATTAAGCCATTATTAGTAATAGCTAAATTGATTTAATAATTATAATTTTAATTAATCTCCTAGTAATCACATGATCATTTAAATGCATTACCTATTGCAAAAAATTTAACCTGTTGCAACAGTTGAGTCATCTGTTGAAAATTATGAAATAGATGTACACATATGTTGCAACAGATTGGTCATCCGTTGCAACAGATGTCTTTATCTATTGGTCATTTATAACAGATGACAATTTGTTACAACATATGACTTTATCTGTTTGGTTATTTCTAATAGATTACTAATCTGTTGCAATAGATGACTAATCTGTTGCAAGAGATGTCTTTATCTTTTTGATCATTTTTAACATATTACTAATTTGTTGCAACAGATGATCAATCTGTTGTAATAGATGTCTTTATCTACCTGGTCATTTCCAATATATTACCCATCTGTTGCAACAGATGGGCTATCTGTTATCAATCTATCTTTAACTTTGTTATAAGAGTAAATAATCTTGTGTTGTTATTTGATTTTAGTATATGACCTTGCTCTCAACCAAGCACTTTCTTTCTTGTAATTGATTCTTTCCACTCCCAAATGCTCAAAAACCTACACCTCTCAACATCTTTAAAATAATAGGCAGAATGAAAAAATAAGAATAGACTCAGTCGATCAAATATAGATTTTCGCATTCATTACATACAAAATATTTACAACATTAGGTAGATCCGATAAAATAAATTACATATGATAAAAAAAATATAACCTAATTATTATTATTATTGTCAATCGGAAATCCATTGGGCAGCAGACCCCTCGGCTTTCAAATCCCACGAAGCACCCTTGCTCTCGTGGCGTCCAACTCTCACTCGAGTTCATGAACCAGACTTTCAAGTACCTAGACGGTGTGAAGCAGAATTTCCATGTACCAAATCATATCATCCATATCTAGAACATGCATGAACAAATAACATAAAACACTAAACCACATATACTACCAACTGGTAGTTTAACCAAAAAACTGTGAAACTTAACTAGAAAATAGATGCATGTTAATAATTTTTATGTTAGAACAAGAAAATAAAACATACCTCAATGGACGAACAAGAAATTTATTTTTGAAAGAGAAGTGATAGAAGATGCAATGACGGTTTTATGCAAGACAAAATGCAAAAGATAGTACTAAGGAGACCTATTTATGAAAGATTGAATGAGTGGGTAGTGCAATGTGTTAGGCAAAAAATTACGACCGTTCACTTCTTTTTTAATAATGATATCTATTAATTAAATCAAACTTGATGAATTTTTTATTATTTAAATTAAAAAAAAATAGATTTAAATACAAAAAAGGTGAAAAGTCATAACTTTTCACCTTTTTAATATTTTAGTTATTTAAATTAAATAGCTACAAAATAGTGTTTATCATATTTTTTTCATATTATTTATTTACGAATCGTATTTTTAATTAAATGATCGACAAATCATGACCCTTGAGTTCTTTCAACAGATGATCTATCTGTTGCAACATATGTGTAACACCCTGATTTTCTGAAATCGGAACGCCACACGGTACTCATGATTTTGAAGGACCACAAGCTAACTCTCTACTGATATCTGTACCTGAGCACTACATAATATAATATAACAAATGTGGAAAACTGGCGGAAATTTTCCATAAGGTTCAAAACATCTAAAATACTCAAAACTAAGAACTGAATACTGATACATCTGTCTGAAAAGCCTCTAACTGCCTGATCTGTAGAGTTGATGGGACATGTCCCCAACTAACTCCATTTACTAAAAATAAACTGAACCTAATATAAAACTAAAATAGGAGGCATTCTCGAATGAAGAGGACTCACTACTACGTCTGTGTAATACCTGTTCTTTTTCTTAGCTTGAAAATCATCTCAAGGATGTTAGAACTTGTTTTGAAATAAGAATTCATTCTTATACACATGTTATTTCCATAATTTTCACTTCCTATCATGTGGTAAATTGAATAAGCTTTCCATAGATATATAATTCGCCCAAATCCAACACCCGGGCGAAGAGTTAGAGCCTTTTTAGTGAGACAGTGTTTGACCTGAGCCTTCAGCGCGTCGCGGAGATAGCTCAAATGGAAATTGTCAAATTCCAGTGTTGCTTCATGATACTGGCACGTCGCGCTAGACTTCCAGGTCATAGACAAGGTGGCAACGCGATAGCTCTACGTCGCACCACCGTGCAGTTTCCCAATTGTCAATTTCCAGTGACACGGAGCGATAGCGCCGCGTCGCGCCAAGGGAGCAATTCGGGAAATTTTATTGAAAATTAAAATATGTGTCCAGGGTTAAAAAGGGTCAATTTCCCCCCCCCCCCCTATATAAGCTTTCAAACATGGGATTTAGCCCTTATTCATCCAAAATATTGATGTTTTTCTCAAACACTCTCAAAAACTCAAGCTAGGATTTTCATAGAAGGTCCTATTTCAAGAAGGTTTCACCATCAATCTTCATGAAATCACGAACTAAGGTATGCATAGTGTTCATTCATGAACTCCTTTCATCCTTGAAGTCCAAGAATCCTTTTTAACTATAAGTTATGGATTTTCTTCATGTTTTCATGCTTTGTATGTTCTCTTTCATGTTGATAAATGAGGAATTGATTTCTATTCCATGATTTGTTGATAAATTCCATGTGGGTTGATTAGTATATATAAAGATTTACAAAATCTCATGACTAAAACCTTGTATGATGGAATTGAAATTGAAGCATGATGTTTAATTATTGTATAATGTGCTTTACCTGTACTATGCCTACAATATGTTTGATTAAATGCCTAGATGAAGGAAAATTGTCTAACTAGCATGATATCATGAAATCCCCATGTATGTACAAGTTTATGCCTATTACATGTTTGATGAAAGGCTCCTATGAATGTAGTATGTATTATGATGTTAGTCAAGTTTTCAAGTAAATCATGCTATGTCAGTTTCCTTCTATCGAGTCCTGGCGGTACTTGTACCCGAAATATTAGTTGTGTGCCTAGAGCCATATCATGTTTTTCAAGATACTCTCAGTCAAGCTATGAACTCTTAGACTTCAGATAGTCTTATGACTCAGGAAAAATCTCCATGATCTCATGACTCAGTCAGTTGCCAGATATCAATAGTATTCCGTTAGCCACGAAAATTCAGTAACTCAATCCATGCTCAGTTCAGTTTAGTAAATAATGTTCAGTATCCATTCAGATGGGAGTGGGAATTAGCACTGAGTGAACCCAAGGATGGGGACTCACCTGTTATACAAGGGTGTGATTCCTAGAAGCAATCCTTGCATTCCAGAACTATGTAGCCAGCATAGGTTGAGACATCGTAGCCTGCCATATGAGGGTAGATGAGGTGGATTAACCTGTTATGTGAGGGTTCCCACTATTCTTGCTAGAGTTACCTGTTATATGAGGGTTACTCACATGTTGTCCTTACCAGTGGCGCGGTATTGACACCCTTCCAATCAGGGCATAGATTGGACCCCAGCTCAACTATTATAGCACCTTTGGGGCATGTCGGTTAGATACTACTTCCCACAGTTTCATGTTATAGAATCAGGACTGTCAGATACAGTCAATCAGTCTCAGTAATAGAACTCAGATAGTTCTTCAGATTTTAGGACAGTCAGATACAATCAACTTAGAAATAGTACAAAACTCATATAGTTCCATCAGATTCAGAACTGTCAGGTGTAGTCACCCACGTTATCAGTTATACTCAGATATAGTCACCCATGTTATCAGCATTATTCAGATATAGTCCTTCATGTTATCAGTCATATCAGTTACTAGTATGTCACGTTATCAGTATACAGACTCAGAAATCACGAAATCACATTGTCAGTTACAGTTATGTATTTATGCATGTATTCTCACATTCATGTTAGACAGTCAGTTAGCATTATTCATGCACGTGAACCATTGCATATAGCCTACCTCACATGTATACTCAGTAAATATATACTGACGCATTAGAGCTATGGTGTTTTCTTTTTGTTACACCATAGGTTCAGAGACACAAGTTCCAGATCAGCAGTAGATTCCAGATTCAGCAGTCAGAGTAGAAGTGAGTCCTCATCCTTCGAGGACATAATGATTTTCTAGTATCTCATTGATTAGCTTATTAGTTGGAATTAGTTGGGGATATGTCCCATCAACTCCTTATTCAGATTCTTCAGACAGTAGAGGCTTTCAGACTAGATGCAGACTAGATACAGACTACCATGGCCTAGACTTCAGTTTTGTTTTGGGTATTATATTACCCCGCACAGATATTACGTTATTCAGTCATGTTCATAATCGAACCTTATGGCCTTTCAGTGCATGTTTCCGCATTATTATGTTATCTTATGCAGTATATAGGTACAGATATAAGTAATAGGTTAGCTTGTGGTCCTTCGGGGTCTGAGCACCATAGCATTCCGATTTAGCAAATTAGGTCGTTACAGTCTACTGCTGCTAACTGAGTCTGGACTGCTATGGGTGCTCTGGATCTCGCACTGAACCTATGGTATAAGACACCATAGTGCAAGAGAAAAGTATGTGTCAGTACTTTGAATGTACTGGTATGCTAGATGAGGTAAGGTTGTATGCAAGGGCCTATGCATGAACATTACTTAACTGAATAACATAAGAATACCAAATGAGGATGCATGCAAGAATGCACAAACTAAAAACTGAGATCGCAATCATACTAATGTTAGATTCTGAAATACGAGTTTCTGAATGCTAACTTACTGATGACTGGGTCTAGTAGTACTGATATCTGAGTTCACTAACTTAGGGATACTGAGTAACTGAGTCTACTGAGATTGATGTCTAAGCTTACTGATATTGATATTGAGTTACCATATCTGAGATCAAGCCTATATAACGGGTGACCCCTGAGTTTACTGTTGATAGTGTTTGATATTTGGTTAACTGAATATGAGATCAAGACTAAATAACGGGTGATCTCTGAATCTACTGATGATAATGTTTGATACTTGATTAACTGAATATGAGATCAAGCCTAAATAACAGGTGATCTCTAAGAGGTAGTCAAGCCTAGTATAATGGGTGACTCCTCAACTGAGTTCTATTACTGAGACTAAAGCTGAAACTGAAACTGTGGGAGATAGTTATCTAACCGACATGCCCCTTCTATCTAGTTGGGATCCAACTTGTAACCCCAGTTGGAAGGGTGTCAATACCGTGCCACGGGTAAAGATATTTCTATCTGAACCACAGATGCCAAGCCTAATATAGCGGATGACACCTAGTTGGAGCAAGCCTAATATAATGGGTGACTCCGAGGAGGTAGTCAATCCTAATATAACGGGTAACTCCTCATCCTGCGCTGGCTACGCAGTTCTGGAGTACAGGGATTGTTATTAACGACTGCCTAAAATAAAGGGGAAGCCATCATCCATGTCCTCGCTCGTGCTGAATCCTACTCCTAACTGAATAGACACTGAACTGATTCGTAGATCGTACTAGAATGAGTTGAATCTATTACTGATTATCTTACTTGACTGATCTGACTGAGTTCACTCAGTTCTATTGACTGACGGAATACTACTAAGGTCTGAACTGAATACTGAACTTGATTAGACTGAATACTGAGATTGCTGAGTCTTCTTAACTTCTGTCACTGATTGAGATTTATTGATCATAGCATGACTGAGATTATCTTGAGACTGACTCGTCTCTAGACAAGCAGCTAAGTTTTCGGGTATCAAATACCCCCAAGACTCGATAGCATAAATAAATAATACATAACAATAGACTACCATTTGCAACATAACTAATGAAGCATTATTTCGAGCACTTGGGAATCTTAAACATGTAATTGTAAAGGGAAGCATGCTATTGTCTCATAACTCATCCAACAAGGAATTCACATGAATAGGAATACATACAACATATCAAAATTCATGCATGTATTTTTGGGATGTTGATTCTTGGACTTCTTGGGTGGAAGGAACCCAAGAATCAACATCCAACATACCTTTCTATATGATTCTTGAAAGATTCACGAAGGAATTTCCTTGATTTTGAACCTTCAATAGAAACCCTTATTCTTGTTATTGAGGAAAATTGAGAGAAAACCTTATATTTTGGGGGAAAATATGTTGAATCTCGTGTTAATGAAGCTTATATAGTGGTAGGATTTGACCAAATTGCCCTTGGAAACATGAAAGTGAAATGCTGAAAAACTGGGCACAAGGGCTATGGAAAGGCGGCGCCTTTCCCAGAGCCTTTTGTAGGCTGGGCGACGCCTTGCTACTGAGGGAGGGGGCCAAGGCTCTAATCTGGGCGGCGCCCCTCTGTAGTCTTTAGCTACTATTTTTCCAACCCAAACACAACCTTAGGATCGTCTAAAAATTCCAAAACTCACCCGGGATGTACTCTTGACTTGCCCCATCGCAACGCAATAAGAAAATTAAGAATTGGAGGTTGGGAAGGTCACGAAATAATTCTTCAAAGTCTTATGGAATGGAAAATTTTCAACGCTTAGACAAATTTTCTAAGTGTTAAGCCTTTTTTGGCATGCTTTAGAAGCTCTAAGGACTCGGGAATTTTACGGGGTGTTACACTATCTCCCCCTTGGGAACATTCGTCCTCGAATGTGGCTGACTAAGATGAGATTTTTGATAGACTGAACTCACTTAGGTAACAAGAACATCTGAAACATATCTATACAACTGAACTACTGATATACTGAATCTTCTACTGGATATGCATAGCTGATGCATAGAATACTCGGCTGAAACTATTGATGAGCTGAATTCTCATAATGAACATGCATATCTGATGCATGGGTTCGTGACTGAGGCTACTCATAAGATGAATTATCATGAATGCATGACTGAATACACTAAAAAGCTAAACTTTTCTACTTAACATGCATATCTATTGCATGACTACTTGACTGAACTGACTTATGAATGCTTGACTGATTATGCAAGGATAACTAATGCTAGTTTGTAATGAGAATCTAAGCATGAAACTAAATAGGTTTAAGGACTTGAAAACATTGGGGAGTCATAGGGTATCTCCCCCCTTGGGACACTATGTTCCTCTTAGAACTCTTACTTCACTGAAGTACTTGAGAAAACTGAGGCGATGTACAAGGCACCTATGAACTGATTCATAACTAAATGTTTGGGATCCGAATCTAATGCATGACGCATGAACTGAGTTATACTCGCAACTACTACAATACTCTATCGTGGGATAGTTACATGTCTGAGGTTGCTGATAGCATGCATAAATGAAAAGATGAGAAAACAAACTATATGAATCTAACTGCCTGACTGCTAAACTGACTTGCTGGCTTTGCTATCTACTTTATGCTGAAACATAAGCTCAAACGGGAGAAAAGAATCTAATAATAAATATCATAAATATAAAAGACTCATAATATACCCGAATCTATGTCAGGGAAACTTTCATGATCATGGCTAGTCTGAAGTGCGTAGAGTCTGTTCTGACGCTGACTACTATTGGCATCAGAAGTGGCACCCTGCTAGTGTAATTCTCTACCCTTCTGAGCTAGCACTCTACATTCTCGTATTCTGTGGTCTGTCTTATCACATCCAAAACATACCTGACTGTTAGCTCTGCACACACCTAGGTGATTGTTGCCACACTCTCCACAAAGAGGATAGGTACGCTCACTTCTCACACTACCCTGGGCCTTAGTTCCTAGTGCTCCATCATGACTGACATCCCCAAACTTTGGTGTAGGTACACTAGCTAAGGATAGAGCTGGAACTGAAAACTTCTGACTATGCTGAGAACGGTTATCACCCTGTGACCCTGCCTGAGAGAAATTATGACTACCTATTCTGAATCTCTTATTAGATCTTTCTCTCTCTCCTTATATTTATCTGCCTCTATTTTCTGAGCATGCATCATTAACCTAGCAAGATCCATGTCTCTATTGATCATAGCGGTTCTACACTCTTTTAACACCAACCCGAATACACCAGTGACAAACTTACTCATACTCGCTCTAGGGTCATCTATCAAGTCAGGAGCATATTTAGCTAACTGGTTGAACTTAAGACAATACTCCTTTACTGTCATGGAGCCTTGCCTCAGGTTCATGAACTCTTCAACCTTAGCTTCTCCCATCTCTAGGGGGGAAACTTATCTAGAAAGGCATCCTGAAATACTTGCCAAGTCATGGGAGTTGCATCCTCCCCTCTACTCTTCTTCTATATCACTACCCAATCATTAGCAATATCCTTCAACCTATAGGATGCTAACTCTACACTCTCCTCCTCAGACACATGCATAATCTGGGTGCTCTTCTTCACCTCCTTAAGATAAAGCTGTGGGTCTTCACCTGCTACTGACCCAAAGAATTCTGGCGAGTTTATTCTTATGAAATTTTTTATCCTGGCTGAGGCTAAATCCCCATCTTCCTGAGGTGGGGCTGCAGCCTGATAATTCCCCTGAACATTAGTCGTCACAGCCTAGGATAGCACCTGAAAAGCTGCCCGAAACTCTGCATGTGACACATTCTCAGTCGGAGGATCTACAGGCTGACGTGGATGGTTATCATCCCTACGAACATTAGCTTTACGAGGAGGCATACTCTGTAAATGGAAGAAAGAGATGGATTAAACTGAGGATTAACTTAAACTAATGCTCACTCGCACGACAAGAATACTAAAAGAAGGGAAACTATTCCTAAAAACATCTTATAGCCTCCTGTACATAAATGTGGTGCACAACACACCCATGCACAAGACTCTACTAGATGCGGCTTTTCATACTCCTAGGACACTATTGAACCTTAGGCTTTGATACCAAGTTTGTAACGCTCTGATTTTCTAGAATCGGAATGCCACACGGTGCTCATGATCCCGAAGGACCACAAGCTAACCCTCTACTGATATCTGTACCTGATCACTACATAATATAATATAACAAATGCAGAAAACTGGCAAAAATTTGCTATAAGGTTCAAAACATCTAAAATACTCAAAACTGAGAACTGAATACTGATACATCTATCTAAAAAGCCTCTAACTGTCTGATCTATGGAGTTGATGGGATATGTCCTCAACTAACTTCGTCTACTGAAAATAAATTAAACCTAATATAAAACTAAAATAGGAGGAATTCTCAAATGAAGAGGACTCACTACTACATCTACTACTGCTGATTGAGTCTGTACTACTATAAGTGCTCTGGATCTCACGCTTCTGAACCTATGGTATAAGACACCATAGCGCAAGAGAAAAGTATGCGTCAGTACTTTGAATGTACTGGTATGCTAGATGAGGTAAGGTTGAATACAAGGGCTTATGCATGAACATTACTTAACTGAATAACATGAGAATACCAAATGAGGATGCATGCATGAATGCACAAACTAAAAACTGAGATTGCAATTATACTAATGCTAGATTCTGAAATATGGGTTTCTGAATACTGACTTACTGATGACTGGGTCTAGTAGTACTGATATCTGAGTTCACTAACTTAGGGATACTGAGTAACTGATTCTACTGAGATTGATGTCTAAGCTTACTGATACTGATATTGAGTTACCATATCTGAGATCAAGCCTATATAACGGGTGACCCCTGAGTTTACTGTTGATAGTGTTTGATACTTGGTTAACTGAATATGATGTCAAGCCTAAATAACGGGTGATCTCTGAATCTACTGATGATAATATCTGATACTTGATTAACTGAATATGAGATCAAGCCTAAATAACGGGTGATCTCTAAGAGGTAGTCAAGCCTAGTATAACGGGTGACTCCTCAACTGAGTTCTATAATTGTGGGAGGTAGTCATCTAACCGATATGCCCCTTCTATCTAGTTGGGGTCCAACTTGTAACCCCAGTTGGAAGGGTGTCAATACCATGCCACAGGTAAAGACACTTCTATATGAACCCAGGATGCCAAGCCTAATATAACGGGTGACACCTGGATGGAGCCAAGCCTAATATAATGGGTGACTCCGAGGAGGTAGTCAAGCCTAATATAATGGGTGACTCCTCATCCTGCGTTGGCTACGTAGTTCTGGAGTGCAGGGATTGTTATTAATGACTCTGCCTAAAATAATGGGGAAGCCGTCATGCCTGCCCTCGCTCGATGCTGAATCCTACTCCCAACTGAATAGACACTGAACTAATTCTTAGATCGTACTAGACTGAGCTAAATCTATTACTGATTATCTGACTTGACTGATCTGACTGAGTTCACTTAGTTCCGTTGACTGACAGAATACTACTAAGGTCTGAACTGAATACTGATCTTGATTAGATTGAATACTGAGATTGTTGAGTTTTCTTAACTTCTGTCACTGACTGAGATATACTGATCATAGCATGACTGAGATTATCTTGAGACTGAATCGGCTCTAGACAAGTAGCTAAGTTTTTGGGTATTAAATACCCCCAGGACTCGATAGCATAAATAAATAAGACATGACAATAGACTATCATTCGCAACATAACCAATGAAGTATCATTTCGAGCACTTGGGAATCTTAAACATGTAATTGTAAAGGGAAGCATGCTATTGTCTCATAAATCATCCAACAAGGAATTCACATGAATAGGAATACATGCAATATATCAAAATTCATTCATTTAGGCCTTTTAACAAACACTTAGCATGCACTAGTTGACATATGCTTGGGAATAATATACTTCATGTTGCAATGACACTATTTTCTTCACATAAGCAATTTATCAAACATGTGGGGGAGTCACCCTTTGGCCAATACAACATTCAATACACCAAACTAACATAATTACATAATTCAACATGTTTCTTGAAGGGACTTTATCATGAACGTCACATAACCAACACATACTAAGGTCAATACTTGCATTTTTATGATCACAACATGAATTAAAACTTAATATTAATATGGGCTTCAACTTCAAACCACATAAATCATGAAAAACTCATAACATAAAATCTTAAATTTAAAAAAGGATTCTTGGACTTCTTGCTATATGATTCTTGAAAGATTCATGAAGGAATTTCCTTGATTTTGAACCTTCAATAGAAACCCTTATTCTTGTTCTTGAGGAAAATTGAGAGAAAACCTTATATTTTGGGTGAAAATATGTTGAATCTCGTGTTAATGAAGCTTATATAGGGGTGGGATTTGACCAAATTTCCCTTGGAAACACGAAAGTGAAATGCTGAAAAAATGGGCACAAGGGCTATGGAAAGGCGGCGCCTTTCCCAGAGCCTTTTGTAGGCTGGGCGGCGCCTTGCTACTGAGGGAAGGGGCCAAGGCTCTAAGTTGGGCGGCGCCCCTCTGTAGCCTTTATCTACCATTTTGCCAACCCAAACACGACCTTAGGCTCGTCTAAAAATTATGAAACTCACCCGAGATGTACTCTTGACTTGCCCCATCGCAACGCAATAAGAAAATTAAGAATTGGAGGTTGGGAAGGTCACGAAATAATTCGTCAAAGTTTCAAAGGCTTATGGAATGGAAAAGTTTCAACACTTAGCCAAATTTTCTAAGTGTTAAGCCTTTCTTGGCATGCTTTAGAAGCTCTAAGGACTTGGAAATTGTGTGGGGTGTTACAATATGGTCCATCTGTAGTAGCAGATGACCCTTCTGTTGCAACATATGAATCATTTATTGGAGTAATTGATTCATTTTTGCAACATATGGTTCATCTGTTGCAACAGATTGTTCAGTTGTTGCAACAAATTATTCATCTGTTGAGAAAATAAATCAATAGCAAGATTTATTCAATAGAAATAATAACAAATCATCATTTATCAATACAACATTTTTACCAATACCAACAACTTATCAATTTAGTTGTTACTAATAATGGCTTAATTTGAATTGTTTCAAATTAAATTGGTCAACTGGTCACTTTTTCCGAGACAAATACACTTAGTTGATCATGTAATTACTATGAGATTAGTTGAAATTGTAAGTGAATGTATCAATTCATCTTTAATTTTAGTTATATCAATTTAGTTATTATGAATAATGGCTTAATTTTATTCATTTCAAATAAAATTGGTCAATTGATTACTCTATTCATGACGAATACATTTAGTTTATCGTGTAATTACTATTAGATTAATTGAAATTGTAAGTTCATCTTTAACTTTAGTTAAATCAATTTATTTATTACTAATAATGACTTAATTTGAATTATTTCAAATAAAATTGGTCAATTGATCACTGTACTCAGGACGAAACACTTAATTGATCATGTAATTACTATGAGATTAATAGAAATCGTAATTGAACTTACTAATTTGTCTTTAATTTTAGTTAAATCAATATACTTATTTCTAATGATGGTTTAGTTTGAATTATTTCAAATAAAATTGGTCAATTGATCACTCTACTCAGGACGAACATTCTTAGTTGATTGTGTAATTACCATGAGATTAATTGAAACTGTAATTGAACTTATTAATTCATATTTTATTTTAGTTATTACTAATGATGGCTTAAATTGAATCAGTAGATGACTAACGTGTTGCAACAGATGAGTAATCTGTTGGAAATGACCAACCAGATAAAGACATTTGTTGAAAATAACTAAACATATATAGACATATGTTGCAACAGATGACTAAACTGTTGCAATAACTAACTCATCTATTGAAAATTATCAAACAGATATAGACATTTGTTGCAACAGATGACTAAGTTTTTGCAACCTATGACTCATCTGTTGGAAATTATTAAATAGATAGGATGTATGTTGAAAAGCAATTTAAAATACTAAAGCTCAAATATTTTTAGGAGAACTCAAACATTTGTCCCCTTGTCTAAGGTCTTGTATTAAAAACTTGTCTTCAATTTTAATTAAATCAATTTAGTTATTATTAATAATTGTTTTATTTGAATCAACAAATGACTAATCTGTTATAAACATATGTTGCAACAGATGACTAACTTGTTGCAAAAAATAGGTCATCTGTTGGAAAATAATTAAAATACTAGAAAACTCAAACATTTTTAGGAGAACTCAAATGCTTGTCCCATTGTCTTAAAGACGTCTTTAATCTTAGCTAAATCAATTTAGTTATTACTAATAATTGTTTAATTTGAATCAACAGATAACTAACATGTTGCATCAGATGACTCATCTATTGAAAATTATCAAACAGATAAAAAATTTGTTGCAACAGATGGGTCATCTATTAGAAAATAATTAAAATATTAGGGAACTTAAACATTTTTAGGAGAACTCAAACATTTGCTCCCTTGATCCTTTTGCATTTGATGTATGATATACTATTTTTATTTTTTTTACCTGTTTCATAAAAAATTTTATGTGTTTCACTTATTCGTTGTGCCCCTGTTGAAATTTTTGAAATTTTTTAAGTCAACTTTTGTTCGTATATCACTTGGACATTACTTCATAGGTAATTTTATAAGTAAAATTATGATTTTTGTTGAATTTCTTATTTGGTGTAGCTGATACTGCTACAATGGATAGAACCTGCAACATGAATCCAACATATGAGTCATCTGCTGCAACAAGTAAGTAATCTGTTGCAACATATGGCTAATTTGTTGCAACAGATGACCCATATGTTGGATTCATATTACAACACTATAATACGAATCCAACAGATAATAATCTGTTGCAGCATATGACTCATCTGTTGCAATTGCAACAGACTACCCACATGTTGTTGCATTACTCATCTGTTGCAACAAATTAGTCATATATGTTGCAACAAATTACTCATCTGTTGGATTCACGTTACATGTTTTATCCATTGTTGAAAAAACAACAGTAGTAAATACACTCAAATGAGAAATTCAATTAAAAATTATAATTTTACTTACTAAAATCACCTAAGTAACACACACTAAGAACGACAATATTTACCAACAACTTCAATATTGTACAAACACAGATAACAAAAAACATCAAAAAAATAACAAACACCAACAAATCAATAGTCGTTTGTTAAATTTTGTCACAAAGATGTCTCTGAAAAAAATTAAAATTCAACTCTTGCTATTTTTCCAATAATATTCCACAACAAGAACTATAGTAGCAATAAAAAATAATATTTCACTTCGAAAAGAGAAGAAAATAAATACCACAAATTAGGGTATTTTTGAGTCCCCATTGTAAATTTAAGCAATAAATATTGAAATTGTTTACTCATACTAGAAGAGAAGTTAACTCAAGTTCCTCATTTTATTCATAACTAAAAAACCCTAATTTTTTACCTGTAAAAATCGAAAAGAAACGATGAAGAACTCAAAGTTGTCACTGGAGAATATTGTCACGTCGACTGACGGTTGAAAATTAAAAAGGAACGGGCAAGAACTCAAAACTATTTGTCGCCAGAGGTTGAAGTTGCAAAAGATTGAAGGGAGAATTTAGAAAGTTGTAGGTTGGGAGAAGTTAGAGAGAGAAACTATCGAGAGAAAGAGATAAGAGACGATTGATTTGCAGAGAGAGGAAGTTTGTGGGTGTGGTTGATTTCTATTTTTGAAAAGATTAGAAAGTTTGAAAAATATTAATCAAGTCCACAACTAACCTAATTAAGTTTCTTAATTATGTTTAACCCTTTGAGTTGGTCAATGTCACCAATCCTTAATTCAAGACTTAAATGGCACATTTTCTTCAAATTTCTCGAGAGAGTGGTATTCCACCAATTTTTTGATGAGGGCAAACTTACGCAATTTCAAAAAATGTTTGCTCAAGTTTTCGAAATCAAAAGTGCTTCTATTTTAAATAAATAAGATATCTAATCAAGCATTTGAAAAAAAAAAAAGAAATTTTTTGAAATACTTTTTAAAAGCTTCATCAGATATTAATTATTGCTCAAGAATATTTTCTAAAATGTATTTTAGAAATTATTTTTGGTTGATATTAGAACGTTCAATTCATAAGAATATCACATGTTAATAACGACTGATTTTTTTTTTTAATTCAAATTATTTTTAAATAGTATTTATTTTCCGAAACAAATTAGAAAGTCATTTTTGTGTTGAGAGTTAAAAAAAATCAATTCCAAGTAGACAAAAAGTAAGATAAATATGATCTAGGTATATAAATTTAAAATAATAATAACTGTAGTTGAATTTTATGAATTAAAATCACAACTTTGTAGTTTACTTTTACATCAACATAAATAGCAATATAAAACCCAAATTCAAGAGTACTCATTGAAATAAATCATAATACTTTCTCGAATTAATTGACATTATTATTTTTATTTCTAAAATGTTGTCACTAGTAACATGTTTGCTAACAGGTTGCTTCACATTCATGAGCAGTAGGAAAGCCGCATACTTCACCAAAAGCTGTTGCACAACACCATTGACCTGGCTTATCGGGAATTTGAAGGCAAAAATCAACTTTACTTTCTGTTTTAATTCGTGTACTTTCATCACCTGCATTTAAGGAAATTGAGATAGAATAATATATACAGACTTATGTTTATGTGCTAATAATGTAAAATTTAAAATTTTTATACTGTCAAATCAATTAAAAGATAAGAACAGATAACCGTACATAAAAAGTGAAAATAACAATAAAAATAAGGCATGTTATCTTTTTAGTTGATAGTTGTACGTAAATCTATTTCAATGTCGTTCCATTATTATTTTTTTGTTAAATCTAAAAATAAAAAAATAAATTTAAAATAAATAGATATACATACAGTGATGAAGGGCCAGTAGGGAAAACAAAATCAAGCAAAATAGCAAAACTGATTGAAGGGAGAATTTTGTAGAGGCCATTGAAGAATATATGATTTAATGCTCAAAGTTAAAAGATGGTGAAAAATATTATAAAATTCTCTCAAATATATAGTCTTATGAAAGTACTTAATTTTGATAATTTTCCTAATATATAGGTTAAAAGAGATTAGGCACAAAAGAGAATTTTGATCACTATCTCAAGCTCATGATTAATTGATCAAATTATCTCCTAATATATATGTATATATATTAAAAAATTATGTACAAAAGAAAATTATACAAAAGAAAATTTTGATCACTATATATCTCAAGCTGGAGATTAATTTATCAAGTTATTTCCATATATATATATATATATATAAAAAGGGTTCTGCATAAAAGAGAATTGTGGTCACTGATGATTACTATATAAAATTATTTCCTAAAACACACACACACATATATAACGATTATGCACAAATAAGAATTTTGATCACTATCTCAAGTTGGTAATTAATTTATCAAGTTATTTCCTAATATAATATATATATTAAAAAATTATACACAAAAGAGAATTTTGATCACTATCTCAAGTTGACAATTAATTGATCAAATTACCTCCAAATATATGCATTATGTACAATAGAGAGAATTTTGATCATAAAAGGGAATTGTGGTCACTGATGATTACTATATCAAATTAATTCCTAAAACACACACACACATAACGATTATGCACAAATGAGAATTTTGATCGCTATTTCAAACTGGATATTAATTTATCCAGTTATTTCCTAATATAATACATAGATTAAAAAAAATTATGTACAAAAGGAAATTTTGATCACTATCTTAAGCTGGAGATTAGTTTATCAAGTTATTTCTTAATATACATATACATATATATATATATATGTATGTATGTATAAAAAGATTATGCATAAAGAGAATTGTAGTCACTGAGGATTAATAAATCAAATTATTTCCTAACACACACATATATAAAGATTACTCTCAAATGAGATTTTCGGTCACTATCTCGAGCTGGTGATTAATTAATCATATATATATATATATAGCACAAAAGAGAATTTTAATCACTATCTCAAGTTGATAATTAATCTATCAAAATATAAAATACATATATTTAAAAAATATATTCATAAAGTGGTATATAAAATTAGTCATTTAATTTATTACACTTGCTTAGTTTTACCCCATAATCAGAAAACAAAATCTCATTCAACTCCCTAACAAAATTCTATTTCTATGGCAAATTTAAACTACTATAAGAAGTTGCGGGGCAAATTTCTTCTTTTTTTTTTCCTCAAAATATTTGGACACATGAAATGAACTCATTTGATACTGGAACTCCATTAACAACAAGAGCTAATAAAAGACGATTTACTAACGATACAAATATAGGATACGTATAGACCAAAAGGTCTGGGGAAGGATAAAATCGAGGTTAGAAGTTGTACATAAATCTATTTTAATATTGTTTTATTATCTCTTTTTTGTTAATAATAACAACAACAACAAAAAATTAAGTTTAAAGGAAATAAATATGGACATACAACGATGAAGGGCTAGCAGGAAAAATAAAATCAAGCAAAGTAGCAAAACTGATTGAAGGGAGAATTTTGTAGAAGCCATTGAAGAATATTATATGATGTAATGCTCAAAAATCTAAAGATCGTGAAAAGTATTATAGAATTCTCTCAAATATATAGCCTTAAGAAAGTACTTAATTTTGGTAACTTTCCTAATATATATATCAAGAAAAAGATTATGCATAAAAGAGAATTTTGGTCACCAACTCAAGATAATGATTAATTCATCAAATTATTATATGTATGTGTGTGTATAGTATAAATTAGTCCCTAATTTACCTTACTTATTATATTCAAAAAGTGATATAATAAAATTATTATTTAATTTATTAAACTTGATTAGTTTTACCCCATAATTATGGTCACTAACTCAAGATAATGATTACTTCATCAAATTATTATATGTATGTGTGTATAGTACAAACTAGTGTAGTTCGGCTCGTGCTAAGCTCAAGTCCAAAATTAATTTTAAAAATACAACTTGTAAATTTTTTCCTTACTCTTGATGCATTAAGTTATTGAAATAGAAATTTGATTACTAAAAATATTTATAATACTTTATGTCTAATCATATTGTATAACATTTGTATACTTTATATTATCGCTATTGTTGGCACAAAATTACATATTATGATTTCAATTTCTTAATATAAATATTGGTTCATAAGTTTATATTTTAGAAAAAAAAAGATTTATAATTTTAAATTTTACAAAAATAGACTCATGTTTAAAGTAAAAATATTGTCATCAAAGAATAGTTAGTCACTACTATTATTAATTTATCGGATCAATGAATTTTTGTAAAATTATGTATATGTAGTTATAAAAGAAACATGAATATATATAATTTATTAATTTGACGGCTTATAATATTTTGATATGTTGTCTATGAATTATGATTTATAACTCATGTGAGATTGTATAAGAGTAAGAAAAGCTTTGATACTTCCTTCATCCCAAAATAATTGTATCCAGTTATAAAGGTCCAAATGAAAATGATCATTAAATAATGAATGAGGACAAAAATAATAATGTGTAGACAAAGTAATAGACACATGTAACAATTATATTGCATAATTTTTTTTGTGAGACTATCAATATTGTCTTATTCACTCTTATATATAAGTATAATTAGTCCCCAATTTCCTTACTTAATACAATAATTACTTATAGTACATTCTAAAAGTGATATAATAAAATTGTCATTTAATTTATTACACTTGATTAGTTTTACCCCATAATTAGAAAACAAAACCATCGTTCAACTCACTAACAAAGTTCTATATCGCAATTATTTTTTTTAAATTGTGGGTAGGGGAAGGGGATTACAATGTGGGGAATGAACCCTCACCAACAAGGTGGAAGTTCAGGTAACTAACCAACTAAGCTACTAAGATTCCTCTATATCGCAATTTTAAACTACTAGTTACGGGGCAAATTATATTTTATTTTTCTCTAAATATTTGAACACAGGAAATGAACTCATTTGACACTAAAACTCCATTAACAAAAAGAGCAAATAAAAGACAATTTACTAACGATAAGAATATGTATGAACCAAAAGGTCTATGGAAGGATAAAATTGAGATTGATAGTACAAAGGCAATCTTCTTTTTGTTGATGTTTAATATTACCTAATAAGAATGCTCCATGACATATCAACATTTTCCATCAATAGTCTCATTGCATTGATTTTTACAATTGTTCCAGAATGGTTATTTGTTATCATTGATTTTTTATGGTGCAGCGGAATTATTGCAATTAGTATTTCAAGATGCAAACAATATTTATAATGCAACGAATTAAAGATTTACATCATGATGTCTTTTTCTTCATTAATGCAATTAGGATTTCAAGACGCATCAACACCCGTAATGCAAGGGATACCAGACTCATATCACAATGTCTTTTTTTTTTTTTCGTTATTCTGATTTTGACTTTCGTATCATGAAACTTGAGTCGCGCTTTATAGCATTTCGAATATATATATACCCGCAAAGGATTGTCCATGGAAGCACTATGTTCACTCCTTTATGTTCACTGTTGATTGAAACCACCAGGTAGAGTAAACAAAGCTGCATAATTCACTGTGCAGAAGAGGACTACAACTACTATGATACTGTTCATCATATCCAGACTCCCCTTCGCTGCCTCTTTTCTCAGGTGCAAGTGATTCTCTTCGAATAACTCATCAGCTGTCTTCCCATCAAAATTTTCGCGGTACCTTAGATGCGGGTAGCAATCCAACTTTACATGCTGCTCAACAGGATAGTGCAAACTCTTGATTGTTAGTTCCTCCTATTTATGGTATGAAAGACGTTGAGAAAAACATTATGATCATTTGCTGGGATTTCATTAATCTTTTATACCTCAATTTTCACTATGTTGTGTCTTGAACACCAATTAAAGGTTGAATTTCATGAAGCAAAGACATAAAAATATGTGATAATTGAAGAACAAAAATAATTAATCGAACAAAGATGAGGAAGTGTACCTTAAACCAATATACGTACCGTGACATCTGGTCAGCTATTTCAAGAATTGGAAAGTCTGAAACAACACGATCAACAGTAGTAGACTCTTGCATTGACACTGCAGATGAAGAATAAGAAAATGGAAATCCCACGCATGATGCGAAATGAAGTATGGTGTTCCCGTTTTTATCAACTTCTGTCAGCATCCTATCCTTGAAAAAAAGTTTTTTCTTCAAGTATTCATAGAGAAGTAAATTTTTTCGCTCCACGGCGTGCTATGTGCAAAAAATGTTCCTGCCATTCTCATCCAGTGAATCTGCAACTTCAGGGAATGCTGTTAAGATTGCTTTGATCATTTCAGTATTGCCCAGCATTGTGGCTTGTATTGGGGGATTCATAGGACTTGCCATAGATGAGCTTGAAGACAACGCGTAACAACTCCAATCTTCTTTCGATATTAATCTTTTTGCTAGTATCAAAGCTAGTCTATGTTTTTGTTTTATCCTATCAACTTCTCTCAACCATGGAAGACCTATTAACATTATATAGGAAGTAAACCTCACTGGGAAAAAATCAACAATACACCACTACATCGAAAGAAGCTTTTAGTGGCAATAAATACGCACTTTAACAAAGAGTGCTAATGTTTTTACCGGCAGTAGATAATTGTCATTGGATCCAATGTCGCTATCGGCTTTAGGGGCATTGACGGAAAGTGCTAAAATGTAATTGTCACTAACAAATGCCTCCGAGAAAACATAATTTAACTAATTGCCGCTAAAGATCGTTTTTGGTGTAATGTGTACAATTAAACATGTTAAACTACCAACAAAGGTGATTGAACTAATTGAGCTGTGGACATGAGGTGTTGAGCTGAACAAGAAGGCACTTCTAGGACGGGACAAGGTAGCACGATGCCTTATATGGACTAAACTCTTAAATTGGCAAGGTATCACTAGACCAGCAAAAACATGGCAAGAGGAGCTGGACTAGGCCTATAGAAATGCGGCCCTTCTCACCTCCTACGAGTCGTCCAAGGGAAGAGACCAGCAACTACTATATTCAGAATGAGCATTGCAGCTGTAGTTTACCACATTTGGATAGAAAGGAACCACAGGATCTTCCAAGAGAAGTCCACTAAGCGACACGTGATAACTAGAAGAACAGTGCAGGAGATCTTTCAGAGAGGATCTTTGAAACCTAAACTCAACAGCACATTAGCAGAGCTCTACTATCCTTACTCCTTAGTGCCATTTTGATTCTCCAGTCATGGTTGCCTTTGATGTAATGGTTGATAGCTTGGCTAACTGATTGATCGCGATGCCAATGCGGTTTGGATTTGTACAGAATGTTAAGCCTTTTTGGTAATAAAATAATGTTTAATTCCCAAAAAAAATAACACAAGTTACTAATATTTATGACTTCCGTTTTAACCTACAGAGAAAGAAGTAAGCTACTCGAGGGGTTTGAGTAGGACGGCCAAAACATGCATTTCAGCTAAGAAATCAACAGATTACCAATTGCGTCAATAGAAAAGGAAAGGGAAGAAACAGGTTATCAATTAATTATAACATGCATTAGTAATAAAAAGAGACATATATAGGCAATTGGTATATTGCTCGAATGTCTAATAATTCAACAACAACAAATCCCACAAGTGAGGTCTGGGGAGGGTAAAGTGTACGCAGAACTTACCACTACCTCGGGGAGGTAGAGAGGCTATTTCCAAAAGACCCTCGGCTCAACTGTAGCAAAAATGTCAAACAATTCACATGGACAATTAATTACCCCAATCCCTAGCCATTTTCCGCAAGTAATAATGACGTATTATAAACAGTCTTATCTTCAATGGCCGTTAAAAAAATGAAAAAAAAAATTCCAAATAATGCTTTCTTGAGGATTAATTATAGTACCTAATATTGTTTTACACCATAATGATGACCTGCTTCGTTTGGTGATACCAGCTCTCACGTCATGTTGGACTTCCTGATCCACTACAGTTTCACATTCGACATACATTTCTGGGATAGCTGCTCATCACAAAATAGTAACAATAGGAGGTTAAAGCTTCTAGACTTAACTTTATACTAACATTTAACTACCACCTACTCTAAAGTAGACAAAAAAAAGCATTTTAAAATGGACTCGTACCAAGATAGATTATAGCTCCAATGACTTGAAATGGAATGAAAGGTGATCGGCTAAGATCACTAAACACATACCATGATCCGCTCTTGACTGACGACCTTTTTGTGGCTAACAAATTCAATGCAGTCATACCCTTTTGGTCATGCTCTTCTGCAACAGAAGGATAGCAAGCCAATATGGTTGTTGCCAAACCTGATTACAGCAACTTAATGTGAGAGTTTATGGTGAACTATCAGCTGAGGATACAGGGAATGAATAAAGATTACTCACGGTAATGTTCACCATCAATAGCTGCATGAAGAACAGTACGACCATCATTTCTCTTAGCAAAACAGTCGCTCCCACAATCCTCAAGAAGTCTAAAAACTTCATCCTTTCCATATTTAGCTGCAACATATAGCGGCGTTTCTCCAGCATTATCTACCATAAACACTAAATCACTGTCTTGGATTAGCATAATCTCTGCAATATCCTTATGTCCATATCTCACAGCTTCATGCAATGCCGTATGTCCTTTCACATTATTTTTTATCCGAAGTGCTTCTATCGAAACAAGACCTTGTTCTACTAGTGCTCTAAAGGCACAGACATCTCCTTTTATGGCTAAAAAGTGTAGCACTTCTGAGGATGATGAATAATTAAACATTATTTCTATGATTTATTTTACACTTTTTTCATAAAATTGATATGGAACGGTGGAGTATATTAAATTAATCTTCTGCTCCTAATTATGATATTCGGAACACGAAAAGAATAAACAACTGTTGGAAGTCAAGATGCTGTCATAGACAGATCTTTTTAAGTAGAAAAGAAGCAACATCAAGGGGTGTGCTCGATCGGTACGGAGAAAAAGATTTTTCGATAAATGTTTTCTTATTGTTTCATGTTTGGTTGGACAAAATTTTGTGAAACATATTTCCTTGAAAATAAGCTCCTTAAAAACGAGAAAAATGACTTCCTTAATATAAATAGGAAAAACACGCTCCACAAATTGCATTGCATATTATGTTCTGTATCTTCTGGTACACCTCATCTTCTGGCCCCTCATCTCTCATAATATTTGCCTAAATTATTTAGGGATACATAAGATCATCTTTTTCACTTACATATCGAACAAAAAGAAAAAATAAGTAAAAGGTCAAACTTTATTTCTAGTGAACGCACCACCCTGAAGGAATGAATTGATTCTTACTTGGAAAGAAGTTTATATCGAGCTGTGATGGGAGAAAAAAACAAGAATAATTAATCTCACTACAGTACCCTTCGTACCTTCCTTGAGTCAACCCAAAGTGAAGCCAAGCCACAACATCATTTAAAAAAGGCAGCTCGATATACTAAAAACTCCTGAAATCGGGAGTGTCGAGGGAAGGGTCGAACCACAAGGGCAGCCCGATGTACTGAAAAAGTGTTGTTGCCTCTTCTATTTTATATATATAGATATATATATATATATAAGCTCAGGTAGTTCCATTTCTACAACTTGAACGAATTGTTGCTGAAATGCACGTACACTAAAATACTGAGTACATCTTCCTCAGCATGAACTGAAGAGGAATTATCCTTCAAAATGTACTGTCAACAACAAGTGAAAATCCCGAAAAACTGTGTTTTGTACATAAAAGGCTGACTCCACAAAGAGAAAAGGCGGCTTACAGAAGACATAAATACTTCACACCAGACTAAATTACACAGACAAGCACAATCATCAGCCCTCCCAAATTTACAGAAGACCATCATCACATTATGGCACAACCCTTCTTTTCCTCTTGCGGCTGTACGGCTGTTTGTGGATATCTGTTGGACTCTGAAGGGTTGTAAGTGAACTCCGATGTATCGAGCCCATACTGAGTTACAGCCATTCAAGAATTCAAGTCAGAAAAAAGAACCTAATAGCAAGTACTATCAAACAGGAACCAGGTGTCGCCAAACTCCCAAATATTCAGAAGTTAAGGCACAGAGACGACATAAAAACCATACTAGTCACTGGCACAAACCACCAAAACAATAATTCATACGCTGTCACAAGGATTTTTTTTTAAAACTTCAGGAAATTCAAAGTAAAAATCCACTCGTGGTCTAAAAAAGGCCTGAGTGATGAAAAGAAAAGGTTTGCTGTGATTATATTTTGAATACTTAGACAATGAAAAGAAAAGGCATCTCAGCGAAGTCCACGAAAAGGTCAAAAGAAATCAAGCACCACAAATAAGCATACAAATTATAAAAACCATCACGATGAGTTCAAAGTAACTGAAAAAGATTGTGTAGTCCGTAAAGAGCAGTCAACTAAGAAGGTTTAACATCATGATCCATATCAGCATGCAAGAAAAGAAGCTAATAGAGATCAAACCTTTTCTCTCATACGTGTACTCCATGCGTCATTTCTACTTGGACGATTATCAAGGGTACCAGTAACAGGGACACCAGTTGTAGGATTTGGTGGTGCCCTATTGCTGATCAGTGGCTGTCGGATTTGTTGTCTGGGACCACCTATGTACTCATCATCACTATCATAGTCTGCTGGTCTGTTTGCCGCCCTTACTATGAGGGCCAATAAGAATATAAGAGCCTGCAACTCATGTAAACGGCCAAAGCTGAGAAATACTAAGAGAAGATTAAGATAAATAATTTTTATCTCAAAAAAAGATTAAGACAAATGATTGTGACTCATATAGCTAACCCCTGCTGGTTGGGGATTGACACAGTATCAGATGGGGACCAAAGGACAAAACATTCAGGTCACATGTTCTCTGCTGAATCCACAAATCTTATACTGGATATGGTCAAGCCAGCAGTCAGCCATGACTTCCACTAGGACCATGCCAACATCTCTAAGGCACAATAGAAGGGCACAGCATATATAACTTATCGGAGACGTATATTGCACCAACAGGGATGACTGGATTATATTTTACTACATTTTGCAGAATAAATCAGGGAGTATCATAATGCAGGAGTATATTCACAACCACTCAAACTGTGGAGGTACGCATCTGAATAGGACCAATAGCTTGCAAGAAATCGGAAGGCTCATGACAGGTAGCATAATAGAATTGAATGTGAAAGAACATGGTGAGGAGTGCAAACACCAAAAACACTGTTGCATAAGCTTCTGTATTTCACCCATAACCCAACAAGGTGTGATTACCAGAAAGTTCTCTTCCTTTTTCCCCACTCTTTTTTCTTGGAACAAGAAATCATATAATCGTTCTTAACCTCACCTCTAAAATAACAGCACCCAGGGCAACCCACTTGACAATCTTCCAGTGTTCATCCAAAAATCCATAGATCGTATCAAAGTTACCCGTTTTGTCGGTCGGAATTTCCTGACAAAGACTATCATCACTTTTCTGACAACAAATGTATAGTTAAAAAGTGAAACTGTTAAATTAGAAAAGACCTACCTCTCTCCAGCTTTTATCAAAGAACATAAAACCAGCAGCACCTAGCTCTACCAGGATCAACAAGAAAATCAACACGGAGTACTGTTCCAAGTTAAGGTGTCAAACATGCTTCGTAGGAGACTGAAAAGACAAATCAGATGAACAATCTAGTAACATGGATATTCTACAAGTTCACAACGCCTATTGGAATAGGGCAGGAGAAGAAACTGAAAAATCAGTTAATAGGAAATGTAATCCAATCCATACACCCCTGACATGTGACCAAGTCCGAATTAAGCCCGATATGATCCAAAACACATCCAGGTAAATTCAAAACAGAAAGCTATACAAGTAAGATTTCACAAATCTGACTGAAAGGTTCCTATTGATCTACATCATATGTTCCCAAAGGACCCAAACACAATAACGTCCATCATTTCGACATATTGGTGAAATAAATACAACAACAAGAACAACATACCCAGTGTATTCCCACATAGTGGGGTCTGGGGAGGGTAGAGTGTACGCAGACCATGCCACTACCTCAGATGAAGTAGAGAGGCTGTTATATTGGTGAAATAAATATCTCTTTGAAAATGTATTAGGTTTTCCACAAAAAAACAAATCATGAAGAATGAACTGATAAGGATACACAACTCAGGCAGCAGCCGTTCCTTGTTGCCGCTCCAATGCAACCACAGCAAGACACAATTACAAGAACTGCTCCAACACCAATAAACAAATATATGAACCTACAAAAGAACAAATGTGTCAATTAGTTTCCTGGAGAACACGTTCAATCCGACCAAAACATTGGAGCATGATATTCGAACTTGGAAAGGAAGTAGAACACTAAATATGAGTCGCCCCTCCCAGCAAAACTTTATCCAAGCAATAAAAGGAAGAATAGTCTTGTCACTCAAAACTTAGGCACATTATGACAAAAGGGGTGTCCTGTTTATAATACAATAATGGACGCAAACAAACAGGTGCAAACCATGTGTAGTTTGTTTTCCTTGTATATACTTCCACGTTTATTTCGCTCTACACTTGGAAAACACCCAATTCAACTTTTGCATATACTTTCTTCAGAAAAAAACCGATGCAAGTTTTCCCAAACTTATTGACAAAAAAGGTAAAATAAAAGGAATTGGCAATCATTTTAAAAGGATTTCAGCACTACTGACCAATCCATCCCCCCAGATGGCAGAAACATATAGGCCCTCAATAATCCCAAAAGGGTCACGACTTGCTTTAAATAAATACTACGAACCAGAAAATATAGAAGTATTAACTAGATTATAATTAAAAATGGTTTCACATCCTCTTTAAGAATTCAAAATTTTAAATTGACTTATTAAGTTGGAGGTAATTTTTCCTCTTTGTTATGGATCATAATCTCTTTTTAGAAAAAAAATTAAGTTTCAAACTCTACCTAAAAAATAATGTAGACAGTAAAGATAATTCACTACGCGACTTCTTCAACATAGTTTGGTCTAATAGTTGCTCCTTAAATATAGTACAACAGGGGCATACAACTTCCTTGGGGGAAAGTCCCAACCATTTTCACAGAATGTACTTTAAACTCTCCAGCAGATAAAGACAAAACATCCCCGATTGAATACCTCAAAAGCTGCCAATTTATATGTTAGAGATGTTAAATACTTGAACATGAGAAGCACAGA
This sequence comes from Capsicum pubescens, assembly GCA_030864215.1. NCBI lineage: Eukaryota > Viridiplantae > Streptophyta > Magnoliopsida > Solanales > Solanaceae > Capsicum > Capsicum pubescens. The sequence goes on from CM061538.1 coordinate 340,381,554, forward strand.
AGCAGAGGCAATCTACTTCCCACTTTGTATAAGGTAGAAAAAGGACTATCATCATCAAAGCGGCATTAAGAGAGTGATGGGTTTGGTTAGACTGGGAGCATGACTAAAATGGTTAGAAATGCATGTAAAAAGAGATGGGTGAAAGACAAGATGATCCCTGGTAATGGTACAGAAAATGCAGGAGGATCATTGTACCTATGGGATCAAAGAAAGATGGAAATGGTGAGCACGGGAAGCAGCAGTGAGTGAGGGATCAAAGAGGATGTTATAGAACAAAATCTCAGTATTTTTACCTATTTGAAGACTACTTTGGATATTCGAAGAGATTTAACTCAATAAGTCCCCTAGGGAACGAGATGGGGTGTGATTCTTTCTCTAGTGTAATAGATCTCAGAGCTTTAATTGACAACCATCGACTTATAGATCTTCCGTTTAGTGCTGATAGGTTAACATGCTACGAGCAACTTTTAGATTTGGGAATAAGTGTTCGAAAGCAATAGATTTTGGCAAATAGGTGAGGCAGTGGTGTGGTAACCAGATTCAAGGGTATCTATTGTTCAACCATGTGAAGAAACTAATAAGAAATCTGAAAGGGGGATCTTAGACAATGGAATCAGGAAGTATTTGGAAGAATACTAAAGCCCAGATGCCAGCTTTTTTAAAGTAACGAGATGTCACAGTTGATGAACAAGTCGGCAGGCAGAAAACACAGGAAGGGGGATGGAACTAAATGATTGCTAAAAATGAGGAAATATGAAATCAAGAGAGATAGCTTTAATGACTATGCTGCAAGAAATTAGATACAGACAAATCTAGGGTGAAACGTGTTTGAAGGAAGGGGATTGCAATACAAGATCTCCCACTGCAGGTTATAATGGAAAAGAGAAAAACTTCGTTGAGAAAAAGAAGTGGGAGAATCAGTTGCAGTTGAAGGAAGGGGGTAAAAGACGCAACCTAAGTTGCTCGGACTCTCCAAAAAGTTGTTGTACCCGTGTCGGATCCTCCAAATATACACTACTTTTGAAGGATCCGACACGTACCCGATGACATTTCTGAAGAGTCCGAGCAGCATAGGATGCAACTATGAATTTCTTTACACAATTATCTGTTGTAGAGGACTTGACTTGGCAGGTTAGAATTAGCCAAATGGAAAGACGAAGAAGGAATGCTCAAAAAAGAGAAATCTCGAAAAAAGAAGTGTAGTAAGCAGTTGAGAAGAATTATATCTGAGACAAAGCACTAGGACCTAACAACTTAACTTTACTCTTATTCAAGGGTGTTCTGACATGGTCAAGAACTTGTAGGGACAATTCATGAGATTGAAATTTTTTCACAGCACCACCTCCTTTCACATAGCAACCATACCCAGAAGGATGGTGCAGCAAATACTAAGGGCTACAAACATATTAGTCTACTGGGAAGCTATACTAGATCTACTAGATTTTATTTTATTTTTGAAACTGAAAGCATATACTAGATTATTGCGAAGTTACTTTTTTTTTTTGATAACCGTGGTGTCCGATCCAGCTTGCGCGCACCTCAACTAATTCCACGGGATACCTGCCACCTCCCACCAGCAACAAATTTCATGTAATTCTTCCACAAAGGCTAGAACAGATGGGAGGAAACCACCTAGTATTTCTCTCTGTTGGGAATTGAGCCTGAGACCTCATGGTGCTCAACCCAACATCATTGAACCACTAGGCCATGTTAATTTAGTAGATGACATAGTAACGCCTCCCAGATATTCGTGGAAAGCAAGCAACTGTTGGACGCATCACTTGTTTCATATAAAGTGTTGGACTCTAGAAGAAAGAAAGGAGCTGCAGGAATTTGGAGCAAGTCGCTATTTGAAAATGCTTACAATCGTGTCAATAAAGACTCTTGGACTTTTGCAATGATGCAAGATGTGTTTGGGCGAAAGAAAGAGGAAATGGTAAGTGTTTTGTGTATCAACGGTGAAATTCTTAGTGTTGATAAACGGGATTCCAACTTGTTTCTGTGCTAGCTCTAAAGAGTTGAAGGAAGGGGTCCACTATTCATTTTGGCCATGGAAGCACTAAGCAAGATAATAGATGGAGAAGGCATGGCCACAAAGAAGTTATTCCCTCCGTTCAGAATTACTTGTCATTTTTCACATATCAAGAAAAGACCAACTTTTTTTTTCCTATTTTACCCTTAGCATTATATGTTTATTCTCCAAACTAATTTCAAGACACAATAGTAACCATCATTTAATTGAGGTACTATGGTAAAATAGCCAAGTAAATAATTGTTTTCTTAATGAGTGTGCCAAGTCAAATGTGACAAGTAAAAGCGAACGGAGGGAGTAGTAACACGAGTATCTACAGTAGGTTGAAGCGTAAATTTGTGAATGGGATTTGTTATAATCTCCATGAAGAAAGACAAAACGAAAGTAATAAGAACTTGTAGTTCAATGAGGAGAAACAAGTACCTTTGAAATGCAAGAAGTACAATAGAAGAACTAAACCAATGGTGAGAACTGGGGATCAAATAACGCAATTTATCACAATACAAAGCGAACAGATCGTAAAGCCCTTTGAAAAATTTCAGGAGAACAGAGATGCTTCCCAAGTTAAGTTCACTTTTGTTTCATCTAAATGAACAATAGTCTCTTATGTCGAAAAGAATCTTCTCAATTTCCGTAATCAGGAAATCAACTGACTATTTCTTTAAAGTCTCTAAAAGAATTTCCCTTATCCTTCTTAACTGTGACATCCCTCTAAAAACCAAGAGAAAAACTAGCAAACATAACAATATCAACTAGCAAATACAGTTGGCAATACAACTTCACTAGCATCTCAAAGACAACTTCTACAGAAGCACGAAACAATAAAATGAGTAAGCATTACCGCGAAAAGTCTGTCTTTTTAGTAAGAGAAAAACTAGCAAACACAATAATATCGATTAGCAAGTACAATTAGCAATACAACTTCACAATCATCTTAAAGACAACTTCTACAAAAGCACGAAACAATTAAATACGATAAGCATTAACGCGAAAAGGGTATTCATACCAAGGTTTCGGAAGTTTATCAAAGATGTTATCAGCCAACGATACAGCCATAAGCATTGGACGACCAAACTCTATCACATCAGCAGCACTTGTAGGTGGTGCAACAGGGTGATCATCGCCGGAGGATGAATGATTTTTGTATTCAACAAATAGATAAATACCATACCCCACCATTGCCAAACCAACAAGGGTCAACAAGAAGTTCAAGAGCTTCAACAAACACTCCCAAAAACCTTTGCACGCCATTCTTTACAGTTCCTTCAAGAAACCCTTTTAAACCAAACAGCTCCTCTCAAATTTTAAGCTCAATCATCAAATTCCCAAATTCCCTAAAATACCAACAGACACAAATCCACTCATCAATACTTCAATTATCCAAAACACACAAAAGACTCAAACTTTATCACAAACAAAAGACATAAACAAACACTATTCCCTATATGCATAATCCATTTAATTGAGGTAAATAGAAATTCAACAACATAAACCATCTTTATATATTGCCTAACAATTCAGCCAAAACAGTGTAATTTTCATATAAAGGCAACATTTTTGGAGAGTCCTATCAAGAAAATTCATCAAGGGAATAATTCTAATATGAAAAATATGAAAAACCTGAATATGGATGGATCTGGTAAAAACAATAAAAGGGATTTCATCAAAGATGAAATTAAAACTATTGGAGCAAGAATCTTGAAATATAATTACTACATAATAGATAATTGGAACTATCAATTGAGCTTATCCTAAAAAGGGATAAAAAGAGATAATTGGTCAGAAGAAAAAAAAAAAAAAAAAAAAAAAAAAAAGGAATACTTACAAGAAAAGGAGGAGAAGGAGATGGGAATAGGGAAAGACTGGAAGGTTCAGAGAGAAGGGGAAAGAGTGGAAGGTAGAAGAAAGAGGAAGAAATAAAGGGGAAAGCTGGCTTGTCTCCTTACCTGCGTTATCGCTCAAAATGCCTTATGCTCGGTCACTCCTATTTTTCCTATATCTACTTCTTCTTTTTTATTTTTTCCATTTTAATTTATCTAAAATAAATATTCTCATTAATTTATCATATTTACATAAATATATCAAAAATATAATTATATATTTTGACATATTCAAAATATATATATATATATATATATATATATCGAAAGCTAATTATGTATCTTCTACAAAGAAAAAACGTGTTTTTATTAAATGAATTATGTATCTCGACGGACACAAATTGGAAAAAAAAGTATAGGGAGCTAATTTTATATCTTCACAAAAGAAAAATATATCTTTATTAAATGTATTTGGAGCTAATTATGTACCTTGATATATCCAAAATAGAGATTTATATTATTTGTTCTAATTTAACAATAAGGATGATGATGAAATGATAAATATTATGGCATTACAATATGAGGTCTTTATTATTAAGTTTGAGTAAAGGACACAAAATTACTTTGGTTGGAAATATTTTATTCTTAATATAGACATTTTTTTGGTAAATTTGAAATTAAGTGGATCATAATATAAATATCAAATATAGTATTTTCGATTTTGATGTTTTATTTATTTTTTAAAGGTTTTGGAGGGTGGGGAGGGGGCGTAGGGGAGTGAATTAGTGATATTGATTTCTTATAGAGGTCAAAATTCATATAACTTTTTTTTTTTTTTGAATTTTTATGTTACTGCAAACCGAAGATTGTGTTCTAATAATTTTTTTTTTCTTAATTTTTATGTTTTAAAGAAAAAAGATTAAAACTATGCATTGCTGATATTTTCTTTTCGTACAAATTTATACTATTTAGATAAAACTCATTGTTAATTAGAATTGTTATTTTCTGTTTAGATTAATGAATTTGTTTCATAAACAACATTACAAGAAAGAAGAGGAGTTATTATCTTGCTAAATAAATTTTACGAAGATGTGAGATGTTGAGGGGAGGAAATTATACAAGAAATAATTAAGTTATATTGAAGACCTTATTGTTGTCAAAAGTTAATACGATTTTCGTTTTAATTTTTTTATCCTAATTTTTTTATTCTATTTTTCTTCCTTTTGTTTTCTTGGACCATTTTTTATTTTAACTTTTTACATAATATGTTTAAAGTTACAAAATTAAAGAGCATTTTGATATATTTTATATATTTTTAATTTAAGACAATAAGATTCAAAGTCTTCTTTATTTCTTGCACTCCATGTTAATGCAAAATCAAATAAATAAATTAAAATAAATAAAGTAATATACTTTTCATGTTATATGTCTTTTTAAGGTTATTGTACTTTAACAATCTAAGTAAATTATAAGAGCATTTTTGTCTAAACTTAATTAAAAAATTACAATAAATGAATTCTTTAGAAATACCATCGAATACTTCGAGACAAATTTAACTTTACTTCTAAAATATTAGTACTATAAACTTGATCAACATACAACATGTCAGTGCGTTACTAATCCCTAGCAAAACAGATCTCTCTATTCTTTTGACAGGAATATTATTATGAGTTGGCATATTATTATTTGATTGCCCCAATGGAAACTCACCACTGCAACACGACTGTACTATTATAGTAGTTATAATTTATTTTTTATTATATAATAAAGCAAACAAAAGTGGATTGACTTTAAGTACTCACCTAAATTATTTAAAAAAAAAAAAATCACTGCCGACTTAGGGTGTGTTTGGTACGAAGAAAATGTTTTCTGGAAAATGTTTTTCTATTTTTCCTTGTTTGGTTGTAATAAAATTTCACAGCAACTCATTTTACTTAATTTGAGGGAAAATGACTTCCTTCATGGGTCAAGGGAAGTCATTTTCCAGAAAATGACAAATGTGACTTATGACCCCACCCCCATCCTCTTTCACACCCCAACAACACTCATATTCAAATGACTCAAAAAATTCACATTTCTCAAAAATTTACATTACTCGAAAATATTTTTCATTGTGCTTTGCTTCAATTTTTCACTGCTTGAAATAAAAAATAGTGGAGCCTGAATTCTTTCCATTTCCAATATTCGTTGAATGTATTGTTATTTTATATGCATAGAGGAAGACTTACCTATGTTACTTTTGATAATTGCATATTTCATTTTGTCATCGATGTAACTTGTTTCACGAGGTTGAATAAGATTGTCGTTCCGTTATATTTCTATTGATTGTAGTATCTTGAGATTGTCCTGACAAAATATTGAAAAGTGTTTCTTATATTTGCTAATTAATAGTTGCTTAAATTTAGTGATTGTAATATTTTAGTATTCGATATTGATATTATTTTTTATGCTTAAATTAGTTCTTACAAATTGTTGTGTTGCTAGAGGCACTGATATACTAGTTAACAGTTAGTAGTATTTTCTAAAAAAAATATTTTTTCACTTACCAATCAAACACTAGAAAATATTTTTCTAAAAAATAGTTTCTACTCACCAACCAAACACCATAAAATATTTTTTGAAAAATATTTTTCACTCACCAACCAAACATGAGAAAATAAGTAGAAAACCAACTTATTTTTCAGGAAAACATTTTCCATGAAAAATATTTTCCATCATACCAAACACACCCTAACTTATCTACAATTTGAAGTTCTCCTTTGTCTACTACAACAAACTTATCTTCTTTTTACTAAAGAGAAAAAAAAGCAAAAATGGGAGATTTTAATTCTAAGAAAATTAACAAAGTGAATTTTGGAAGTGATATTCAAGAATTACCAAAGAGAGAAATTGGGAAAGAAGGCTTGAGAAAAAAGATTTTGCAAAAAGGAAATTCTTGGAAGACACCATTTCCGGTGATGAAATCCAAGGTATGTAGTCATAGTATTCAATGGCGGAGCGAGAATTTTTATTCAAAAAGTTCAAAAGTAAATATACGAACTAGTTACAGGGGTTCAACATCTACCATATATGCATAAAAGAGGTTTTTAACTATGTAAAAATAGTATAAAACAATATAATTTTCCGTCGAAAGAGGTTCGGATGCACTCCTGGAGTAAAGGTGGCTCCGCCACTGATAGTATTGTTCCTCTAATTTATTGTACTTCAACTGTCATATTATTTTATTGTAGTTACTGTTTAGAATATTTCGTTATGCTTTCACTTCTATTATTTTATTTTATTTTAATTATTTTTCTTGTACCGAGAGTTTATCGAAAACACTATCTTTACCTAAGATAGGGGTAAGGTTACATACGTCCTACCCTCTTATATACGCTTTAATTTGTGGACTATACTGAATATGTTTTGTTGTCACTCATAAAATCTAACATGTGATTTTTTTTAATTTATTAATTAGTTTTTGTTTATTATTTTGGTTTATTTATAGTTCATTACAGAGTGAAACTTCAAGATGGGAAATATTTTGATTCAAGCTATGATAAAGGAAAGCCTTTCACATTCAAGCTAGGACAAGGTATTATTCTGTTTAGTTTTATATAATATTATTCAATTACTACTTTGCTATATTTTCCAAATTTTAGTTAGATACATTATCAAAAAAAAGTCACGTAACTCTTTGTGTTATTTCACTCAAAATATTTTACTTATCTTATATTATTTTATTTAATAGGTCACTCAAGCCATTAAATGATATATATTATTTTATTTATGAAATTTCTTTATAAATGACTTTTATTATTGATCGAAACAGAAAGATTTTATTTAATCAAGTAAATCATATGTACAACTAGCTCGATTGGAAATAAAACAGTGTATATAAAACTGTTTACCATGGTAAATAACCTTTCCTTATGATTATATGGATGACTTTTAAGGCCAGACCAGATCAACTACTCATAAAATTATGAGTCCTGATATTAAATATTCTTTCCATTTTTTTAAGTCCTAATAGAAATCATATCTCTTATGTTTTTATTGCAATCCAAAACTTTTTCATCTCAAAATACATTCTTCCAAAAATGGAGAATATAGTGAAAAGACTTGCTACTATATATCTTCTCGTAAATTGGTTAGACACAAGGACACTAAAATAAATTCTCTTTTATTCTATATTTAGTTACAAAAACTGGATAAAATTCCACTTGATATGAGCTTTTAGCAGAATTCTTGTCAATGTCAATAAACCTATATAACTTTTTTCAAGTAAGGTACGCTTATTTGTCCATCGGTCATATTTGACTTGATATAAAATTTAAGAAAGTAAAAAGCAGAATAAGAAATTACCAGCATAGCATGACATAAGCACTCCTACATACAAGCCACGACACACTCTGTCCTACTAGCCTTCTACCGACCTAATTCGTGTTATCCACACCTTCCTATCTAGGGTTATATCATCGACAAGTTGTAACTGCGTCATATTCTAATCATCTCTCTCCAATATTCTTCGGTCTACTTCTACCTCTTCTGAATCGATCCATATCCAGCCTCCCACACTTCCGTACTGAGCATATATGCATCTTATAATGTTCTTGTTACATGCTCGACCCATCTCAATCCCACGTCTCGCATTCTTATCTTCCACCAAAATCACCCAACCTGTCAATGTATATATAATGCCAATATTGGTTATACTTGTGGAAGTCACTCACTAAGGTTTGGTTTGGTGGACACATATGATTATATGCAACATCGATTCTCCACATAAATTGTTTTGTCTTGATGGATTTACTTTTATTTTGTAATTTGTAACCACTTTTGCCTATAATACTCTTGAAATTGTTTTTGTCATCTTATTCCTGTGAGAAAACACTTAACCAGCCCCAAAATCATGACTAGGTTACCTACCATTTGTGTTTAAGCATATTTATCGTCGCTAAATATATATATATATATATATATATATATATATATATATTGAGCATTTATCACTGACAATTACATTTTAACTCTCTTTGAAAATGACCCTAACGCCTATGACGATAGTGGATCCAATGGCAATTAACTAATACCGGTAATTAATTAGCATTTTAAAAGAGAATAATTAATTAATAAAAAATAGATTATTGAATTTTATAAAAAATTAAAAAATTCAAGAAGAAACAATATGCAGGAAACAAAAAATAGTTCATTTCATTAGTTCATTGCTACATAGTTTAAACAATATGTAGCCAGGAAACAAAAGTAGTTCATTTCATTATTTCATTGCTACATAGTTTAACATAATATAAACACAAACATTAGGGCAAAAAGGGCAAAAAGAAGAAGTTTTCATCTAACAAAATTCTTAAGCATGAAAGATTATTTGCAATGAACTAGAACTACATAGACATTAAAATTAAATCCTAAACTAAGGGGATTGTGGGGCTGATGTAGTTGTTGGGCTCCAGATTCAACCTCTCGACGATCGCCCATAAAAAATGGGAGATACGCCGGAGTTTTCGTTGTAGGTATTCACGATCCTGATCCAGATCGTAGAAAAGACGGCCCAGTTCATTGTAGAAGAGGAAGAGGTCGTGGTATCCCCGGGAACGTATTCTCACGAGAGGTCAAAGTGTGATTCTCGGCATCTGCTCCTATTTCTTGATTTTTTTTGTTGAAGAAGATGATTTGTAGAATAAATGGATTTTTATATAGACTTAATAAAATACTTTTGGTCTGCCCGCCTAATGGTTGGTCGACGTGTGGATGAGCGAAAGTCGAGTAGGTAGCGTATACCCAATTGACGTCGTCTTTGAGTAGACGTGAAACAACTTTGACCCAAACCGCATTCGAGCTTTAGGCCCACCCGAAAAACCGTGGGCTAACATTCATCCAACTGACTCGAAAACGGTTCGTTCGCGCCGTTTCACCCGTTTGACCACCCAAATGTCCCCACCGATCACCTACCTTGCCGAAGGACCCAGAGAAACTCCACAACCCGCCTGGGGGCCATCGATTATTTTTGGCACAAACCGTTCTCGGACCTCGGACCCGCCCTTAGAACCGTGGGCTAACACCCACCGAATTGACTCGAAAACGATTCGTTCGCGCCGTTTCACCCGTTTGACCACCCAAATGGTCCCGCTGATCCCGCTATACCACCTAGATCCACGCCACATCCCGACGGGGGATTGCCAATCGATTTTTAGCTCAGACCGTGCCCGGGCCCACTTAGAGGATCGTGGGCTAACACCCACAACATGAAATTTTATGGTTCCTTTATATATATGTAGCTAAATATATTTAAAATCAATGGTGTAAGCCAAATACCTAAAGGTCTGTTAAGTGCGATATGGTGGAGCAAACTTTAGCGAAGCAGTTGAATTTCTAACAAGAAGTATGTGATTTCCATAGAACAAAGAAAAGGACGGATGGATATCTACTAGTTAGAGAATATGTTTTAGACTTGTTAGAGAATTTAAATATCATTATTATTATTGTTATTATTGTATTATGAATTTGACTTACTTTCAATTGTATTATATTTAGAGTTAATTCCTCAAATTGTCACTCAACTTATAGAAGTATCCGGTTAAAGTAATTCACATCATACATGAAATAATTAAGGATTGGTACCACATGAGTGGTCATTTGGTTGATGTAGTGGCGAGATTTGTACATTTATTTTTGTTCTCTCATAAACAGTAAATGCAAAAATTATAGTATAAATGTATAATATAATATTTCATCATTGAGTTTGCAGGAATTAATTTTTTTTTAAAAAAGTAAATGAATTTACCCAAAGTTGGATTTTCCTTCCATAGAGACGTCAGTTATGTTAGAAAACATAGTCAAGCAACTTCTGTCGAAAAGAAAATAGAAAAAATATCTCTCTCACACACACATTAAGTTTATCAGTTGTCAATTTTTTCAATCGGTTAAAGCTTGATTTGCAATTTGATGTAGTTTTAAATCAAATCATGAACACATCATCAACTATCATCATAACATCAATAATTATTAATATCAATCAACTTTACCATCATAATAACAATATTTTTTTCATTAACACCGACTTTGTTATGACAATTACAAAGGATCAATCTTGTCTTTTTCATTGATCGTCAATTTCTACTTTATTGTTATTCAACACCATCTAATTTGGATCAATTAATAGCATCAACCTTCAAAGCAATCACCAAAATTAACATAAGCAACATATCACTATTCTATAATATAGTAGTCTCAATGTCTCAATTTTATGACACTTCATTTTTTGAGATTCAAATTTTTTAATGTTGTCCGTACAATTGGGACTATAAAAGTTATATAAAAATTAAACTAGTTTAATTTTGACGGTAAAATATATCATTTTCTAACAAACTTGTAAAATAAATTATAATAAAAAGTTAATTCGTTTAACTCTCAAATCCAAATATCAATAAATAAATTGGGACTCAAAAAATTTACAAGCATGATTTTAATTCATTATAAAATTATGGGTAGGAGAAATTTTTGAGATAAAAATAGGTACAACAATTATTTTTTCGAATCAATAAAAATGTATAAGAGGAATTAGCAAGTTCTAAAATTAAGAAATAGAGAGAATCAAGTAAGTAATTAATTAGGAAATAATTTTATGGTAGGATTTGATTAATGGGGTTGGATTTCTTCTAATATGAGCGTTTCGTGTATCTATAAATAATAAATAATAATAACATTCCCATACTAGCACAACAAAATTAAAATTACTCATGGAACAACAATTTATTAGCAGTGTGGTGCAAGAAAAAGCGACAATATTTACTAGTTGGGATGTTCCACAAGTGATCATCGTTGAGATATTTTTATTAATTGATTATTCTCTTTTAAAATATCAATGGTCTATAAATACCTGCTCGTTATGAATATTTAAATTTCAAAATGAATATTAGCTTTCAATCTTTAATTGTGAAATCTTTCCAATTGTTAGTATTTCAAATATCATTAGTGTACCATAAATGAATAGATTTTTTTAATAATTTTAAAAAAATATATCTCACACACATTAAATTTATCAGATGTCAAGTTTTTCAATCGGTTAAAACTTGATTTGCAAGTTCTAAAATTAAGGAATAGAGAGAATCAAGTAAGTAAGTAATTAGGAAATAATTTTATGATATTATTGGATTAATGGGATTGGATTTCTTCTAATAAGAGCGTTTTCGTATCTATAAATAATAATTATAATAATAACGCACCCATACTAGCACAACAAAATTAAGAAATTCAAGAAAATAAGTATACTTTCAATTCAAGAAAAAAAGTATAATAAAAAGTTAATTCGTTTAACTCTCAAATCCAAATATCAATAAATAAATTGGGACTCAAAAAATTTATAAGGATGATTTTAATTCATTGTAAAATTACCGGTAGGAGAAATTTTTTATACAAAAATTAATACAACAATTATTTTTCAGAATCAATAAAAATGTACAAGAGAAATTAGCAAGTTCTAAAATTAAGAAATAGAGAGAATCAAGTAAGTAATTAATTAGGAAATAATTTTATGATATTATTGGATTAATGGAATTGGATTTCTTCTTATAGGAGCATTTCTGTATCTATAAATAATAATTATAATAATAACGTATCCATGCAAGCACAACAAAATTAAGAAATTCAAGAAAATAAGTATACTTTCAATTCAAGAAAATAAGTATACTTTCAATTCAAGAAACAATGGCAGATAGGCTTTCTGAATTGCCAATATGCCTTCGCACTTATCTTTTTTCTTTCTTAGATATGAAAACATTAGTCCGAACATCACTCCTTTCAAGTAGTTATCGATTTCTCTATCGAGACATGAAGTCTTTGAAAGTCAATTTCAGTGGGCCCCAAAGAAATGTTTTCCTATATCATAGGCTGGTAAGGAATTATATTTCATCTATTAATGGTGTTGCTTTATCACACATAGAGATCAATGCTACGTGTGGATTATACTACGATTTGATGAGGAACATTGAGGGTTGGCTTAGGGAGATTACTGGGCAAGTGGAAATCTTAAAACTTAATTTGGGAGAAGAAGGGAGCTTAGACCAGGTATTGTATCCTATATCATTTCCCCTTGCGGTGAGGACATCGAGAACACTGGTTCATCTGAGTCTGTCCACATCAAGACCCAACAGGTTAATCACACTTTCGCAGCATTGGGATGTGCCCACTTTGAAAGAAGTTAGTTTATGTGGCTTTGCCTTGAATGATGAAAATGGAGTAATATGTGGATGCCATAATATCAACAAGTTAACGTTGCAATCTTGTTGTTATGGAGGTCCCAACGAGATAATGAAGTTGGTGCTCAAGAAGTTTTCGATTTTGAAGATTGAGGATTGGAATGATAGGGGAAACCACTCAAAGTTTTCTGTCAATGTGGATGCACCTCTTCTGATCGATTTGGTCCTGGTGAAACATTCACCAAATTTGATGTTTGCAAGGCCCATGAACCTCGAGGGTACAGTGTTTCCCATGAACCTCAAGGGTGCAGTGTTTTCCTTGAAGAGATATAGGGTAAATGGTTGGACCTTTGGCAACACCATCCTAAATATGCTTGAGTAGCTTAGAATTGAAACCTTAAGAGTTTCAATAGGTTGTTGCCAGGCAATCCTTGTCAGGAAGGGGGAAGCTGGCACAAGTATCAATGTAGCACATACCCATAGAATCATACTTGAAGATGATGGGGACATAAGCAATGTGGGTATTCAACATATGGTAAATATGTTGAAAAAGTATGTTATAGAAACTCTCATTTTTGAGAGTTCATAATAGGAAACAGAAAACAGTATGTCTACCCATAGATAAAAGGACAAAGAAAAGTTACTAAGATGATTTTCGGATTAGCTGATTGAAATTGTTGAAATTGATAACTCATTCATTTGAATTTTACTTTTTGGTCCTATTACTTTTACTTTTTGCAGTTTATTTGGAGTTCTCAAAGTTGAGTTGTGTTTGTGTTTGTGATTATTTTTTTTCATTTAATTTATGTTTTGGAATTTTTGTGAGAGAATAAGGATGTAAAAAAGTGAAAACAAGTTTTTCTTGTTTTTTACTTTTCAAATACAACTCTAAGTTGTATTTGGAATTCTCATGGCCAAACATCAACTTGGAGTTGAATTTGACATAAAGTGAAACTGCCTGGACAAAGCATCTCTCACGGATGTAAATAAACGTATGCACAAACTCAGTTCAACTCGGTAGTTACATAAAGTGTGATTTTTCATGATTAGCAAATCATGAAATTAAATCATACCATATCATACATTGTAAGAAATAATTAAAACACAAACATAGTTCTCTAAGTAACCATACCATATCATACTTGTTTGACTTTGCTTTTGGTTGTAATTCATATAGATTTTTATGCATGCATAATGGAAGTCATACATGAAAAATGAGAACAGATTTTCACAAAGAAAATGGAGGAGTGTTTTCTTATCGATTAATGTCACAATACAAAGTTTGATAAACCGACTCAACACCCAAATTATAAAAAAAATAATTGAGAAAAAATAAAATAATAATAAACCTCAAATAGAATTGGTAATCTATAGGTAAGCACTGCCTATTTAATGTTACAATCTTCCCTACGTTTAAAAGAAAAAAAGTCCTCACCTCACATGATTAAAAAGAATTATGTTTTAGACCTATTTGAATTTGACAACTTTTAACGAGATACCAAACAACCTCCTAATACTTAAGGATTTTAACTATGTTTATGTTAAGCACTGTTGGGAGATAGTTTTTTTCTTTTTTTGATAATCGTGGTGTTCGAATCAACTTTCACATACCTCGATCCATGAGATACCTGCCACTAGGCCACACCCTTGAATATTTGTCGGGAAGTATTTTTATTTACTTAATTACGTCATATATCTCTCATACGCGATTGATTCCAATTCTTAAAGGAGCAACCAAAAGGAATAAAATTACTGACATTCAGGACATCTTAGGAAGATTTGCATTGACAAAATGACTCGATGGACCCTTGCACTATGTCCGTTTTGTAATGTGGATAGTACTCCTACTTGCATGTCTGTCATCTGGACCCTTGAATCCATTAAAAACAATATTAAATACTTTTTGGGTGAGTGTAACACACTCGCCCATGTCAGCTGTCACGTCTGTCACATCAGCTTTCACGTCATTTTCAGGCATTGCATTAAATTTCATGTCATTTTTAAAATTCTACATAAGAAATTAAATATTAAAAATAAATTTAATTAATTAATTTTTTTTATAAATTATAGAAAAATTTAAATAATCATGTTTTTATTTTTGCTTACAAATTAAATATCATAAAATTCTTCTCTAATTAATTTAAATTATTAATTATACTTCATATATACAAACATAATAAATTTTCAATTTTTAAATTTGAATATCTTTAACAAATTCACACAAACTTTAAGTTTTTTCAAGTTTATTCATAAATTCACTAATTTTTCAATATCCACTATCACTCACTTTTAATTCAAATTTAAATTTTAGTATAAAAAAAATATGAAAAGATTTCAAATTTTAATTTTAATTTAAAAAATATAAAAAGATTTGAATTGAGAGGAAAACAAAACGAATTTAAAGCTTTTTTTGGTTTGGGTGGGGTGGGGGGCTGGTGTTGAGGAATTGAGAGGGGGGCTGGTGCGTTTGGGGAAGGGGTGGCTGATGTGAATTTGATATTTAATTTGTGAGCAAAAATAAAAACATGAACAGGGGCTGGGGTAGGGTGGGGGTGTTGGACGGGGGATGGGGTAGGGTAGGGGTGCTGGATGGGGCAGGGGTGGGATGGGGGTACTGGACGGGGCTGGGGTGGGGGTGCTGGACAGGGGTTGGGGTGGCAGTGGGGTGCTGGACGGGGGATGAGGTGGGGTGGGGGTGCTAGATGAGGGAGAGGGTTGGGGAAGTTTTTTTTTAAAAAAATAAAATAAAATTATTATTTTAAAAATATTTTTAGATTAAAAAAGACGGAGGAAAAAAAAGGGTTTTTTTTTCTTTTTTAAATTTTAATATTTTTTTTAATTTTTTAAATTTTTTTAATATAAAATTAATCCCTACTCGCACGCGCCTCGTCCTAGTCAGTCATTTTAATACCACATAGGTCCGGTCAACGGTCAAAGGGTTTAAAATATTGCTTTTTAATGAGTTCAAGGATCCATATGACAAACATGTAAGTAGAAGTGTCCACATTACAAAACGAACATAGTACGATGATCCATCAAACCATTTTGTCATATGCATTTGACAACATCACCAAGCTTGCATTTTTATCTTCCACCAAAATCACCCCACTTGTCAATGTCTATATAATGCCAATATTGGTTATACTAGGGGAAGTCACTCACTAAGGTTTGGTTTGGTGGACACATGATTATATGCAACATCGATTCTCCACATAAATTACTTTGTCATGATGGATTTACTTTTATTTTGTAACCACTTTTGTCTATTACTCTTAAAATTGTTTTTGTCATCTTATTCATGTGAGGAAACATTTAATCAGCCCCAAAAATCATGATTAGGTTACCTACCACTCGTGTTTAAGCATATTAATAATTAATAATTATAGGTGTAGTTTTTCTTAGTCCATTAAACCATATAGTCTGAGTTGTCTTAATTTTTCTCATTTAATTTATATTTATCTGGTATATTCGATTTTTACGTGTGTTCCGAGGAAGGAGTAATGGTGTCGCACGCGTGACATTGCTTTGACTAACATGCATCCACTTATGGTACTAGTGCCCCTGTCGTCATCAAATTTTGAGTTTGCTTTTTATCCGTTGATATATTAATGTGGACAACTAGAAAGATATAAAAGTTTGTTTTTGTTGTAATGGCATTTGACAAGCACGACTTATAAATCACATCTGATAAACGCAATTTATGAATCACATATGACAAATGCGACTTACAAATCAATTATAACAAACGTTACTTATAAATTGCACTGTTGAATGCCCCTATATCTCGGCAAAGATCATGTGAGTATGCGGTTACGCTTTAGATGCTTTACCCTGAAATAGATCGATCCCATCTTTTTTTTTTTTTTGTGCTTTCCTTTGTATCTCTGACACACAATGAAGGATCTGACAAATACGACTTATAAATTGCACTAGTCTTGACAAATTGTGGGCCTTCTTTTGCTGGACCAGCTCGGCTAGGTACTATTGGGCCAAAGCCTAATGGGTCGAGCTCAGGCATATGGATGATTTGCAGAATATGACCATTAATGCCCGTTGTTTAACTTGTGACCACTTTAAAGAATTTGTGCAAAAATGACCTAGGTGCTACACACTCGGAAGAGTTGAAAATTACACTTCAAGCAAATTATGACAAATGGATTATAACTTTAGAACAATCTTTATTTTCGTATCGAATTGACATACCTCTTCACAAGCTATGACAAATGTGCCTTAAATGTTATACAATCTTCATTTTCGTATCGCGTTAAATTGTTTACTAGTCTTATTGAATTAGGAAAACATACATGTTTGTATTGTTGCAATGAGGCTATTTTTGAACAAATTCTTTAAACGGGGACAAAACTTAAATAGTGGCTATAGTGGAAAAGTAAAAAAAAGAAAAAAAAAATCCTAACTGAAAGAACTTATAAATTGCACTATTGAATGCTTTTATCTCTCGGCAAAGATCATGTGAGTATGTAATTATGCTTTAGATGCTTTACCATGGAATAGATCGATCCAATTCTCTTTTTATTTTTGGTGCAATCCTTTATATCTCCGACACACAAGAAAGGATCTGACAAACACGACTTATAAATTACATACGAAGTTATAAATTAATTATAAATTATAAATTATAAATTAAATTACACAAGAAAGGATCTGACAAACACGACTTATTAATTATAAATTACAAAGTTAAGGTAGGCCAATGCGAAACAAAAATTTCTCAGAAACAGTACTCTTCCTGCACTTGAGAACAAGCCTTTTACATTCTAACACCACTTTGGCCCCGCCGGCTCTGGTCTTTGCTTTGGCACGCTATGGGATCGTAGCTTATTGTGAAACGACTATGAGTAAGACATGTAATTAGGAGTATGACAAACTAGAAAAACAAACACAATGGGCTATTTTCTTACAATGCTTGCATCTCGGGTTGGTGTCTAGTGTCATTAGTCATTGAACGACGAGCTCTTTGAGATCGAACAGCAGTCTGCGCTCTAATGAGCGCCTGCATACTGTGAAGATTTGCAGCAGCTCTTTTTCAGAGAAGGAAACCCCTTACCAGAGCCTGCAATTTCACGAGTCCTTTAAGAACTCTAAGTGTTTTTCTGTCCTGCAAAAAATAACAGCATAAATCAAATCTTGCATATGAACCAATATCAAACCACTTTTCGACAATGAAACAAACGTAACGTAAAACAAAAGCAAAGAAAAAACTATAGTACTTTTCTTGGGTAAATCAGCAGTTCAGTATATTGAGGACCAAACTAATACTAGTTGGATTTAAAAGTGAAAAGTGCAAGGAAACTTCAACATCACTCCAAAGACCAACAACATACCCAATGTATATTCCTACAAAGGGGAGTTTGGGGAGGGCAAAATGTATGCAAACCATACCTCCTCAGAGACGAGTAGAATATGGTAGCACCAATATTCACTAAAT
Organism: Capsicum pubescens; assembly: GCA_030864215.1. Lineage (NCBI taxonomy): Eukaryota > Viridiplantae > Streptophyta > Magnoliopsida > Solanales > Solanaceae > Capsicum > Capsicum pubescens. Next base: position 340,400,046 of record CM061538.1, read on the forward strand.
ACTTCATAAGACAAAAAACAACCAATACTTACAAAACCAAATGAAGCAAAGGAAGTTCATTGTCTTGATCACCACCAAGTAAAAGAAATGTTTACAATTGGAAATTCAAAAAGGTTGCAAAAGAAAGAAGCAAACTTTCTATTTAATATCAAAGAGGGAAAGAATAAGAGTAAAACCAGTAAGTATATGAGAAGTATGAACACTAGTTAATGAACAAAATATGTTGTAGTTTGGCCATTTATCATCCATCACTCCAACAGAAATTCTCTAGCAGAGAATTAAAACTTGCAAGAAGGTCGAAAGGTTTGCCTATCGAGTCTTTCAAGATTGTGATTTGACCCTCTTTCATAAGAATGTCTCCATCTGGGTATCTACCTTCTGTTTCAACATGTTGATCTCATAATCCAACAGCATGTTCATTTCATCTCACTGTAGCTCTTAACTTCCTCCCACAAGATGCCCAGTTACTTCATGCATTCCTGCAAATCATTTGTGAGCTGGTTGATATTTTCATCCTTTTTTAGCACCTGCCAGAATCAACCATAAACAATAAAAAATAAGAAAGAATGATCACAAAAACATTTCATCAGTAATTCAAAACAAACTCATAGCCTAGAAGTTCAACAAAATCATGAATTCACAGTAGATAACTCGTGAACTTGTCCAAGAACTAAGTTAGATGAACGAGCAAACTTATTGAAACACCTTCAGGTAACTTTACCACATCAGAGCACAATCAGATCAATGGGTTTGAGGATATCACAAAACTTATCATGTTCGTAGTTGGAACAAGTGACTAGACATTAATTAAGGCAATCAAACATGCCATTGTCAGGTCGCAGAAGACTACGACATGCCAGCAACTCATGTATACAAGTCCATAAAGATAACTGTGAACTTCAGATAAAACAAAAACGAACCTAAAAATCAAAGAGAAGTAGAAAGCTAATGCATAGAAAGTAACATGTGAACAGGCTATCATATGTGAGGACGAGGCATCCAAAGTTGAAAATAAAAACGATTCCGTTGCAGTGAGATCTTAATATTGCCTTCTTACCTGAAGCTCGAGATCTTTCAACTTGTATTTGGCACAAGAAAGAGTGTCCAGCACATTTTGCACTTCACATTTGAGAATGTCATTACCTCTAACTGTTGCGGTTAGATCAGACTGAAGTTTCTCTATGTCCAGCGCATTTTGCACTTCACATTTAAACTCTGATTGTTTAATTTCCTAAAACAAAAACAAAACAATAATAAATAAAATGATTGTACTAATAATAAACAATGAAAATGATTATTATAAACTCTGATTGCACTAATAATAAATAAACTCTGATTGCACTAATAATAAATAAAACAATGAAAATGATGCATTAGCGTAGGAATAGCATTTCATATTATTAATGTCATGGTTTAGTATTTATATAAATATTACTCTCTCCGTTCTTAAATATTATTTGATAGCCTTACTTAAAATAAATATTTCATATATGTCATTTTAAAAAATTAAGATATAATTAGTTATTTTAATATAAATATTAATAATTTAATATGGTGCAAAAAAATATTAAATAGAGATGAGTAATAAAGTCAAATTATCCTCTATTTAATATGTTTACGGGATGTGTAGTAAAAAATATGACAAATATTTACGAATGGAGTGAATATTGAATTGTAGTTAATATAGGTTGGAAATAGTGGCGGACCTAGGATTAAAGGATCGTGGGTGCTTAAAAAATTAAACATCTAAAAAAAAAGCAAAAAATTACCTCAATGAGGTTCGAACTTGAGGCGCTCCTTTCAGTAGAGAACCTTAAGATCAACCTAAAGGTCAGTGCACCCAACCAACTTTTTGTGTCAATGGATGCTTTTATTTCTTTTATATCTATTTCATATGTAATTATACCTATTTCGCATTGAGTTTAAGGGTACCGGAGCACCCAAAAAAACAACGTGGGTCCGCCTCTGGTTGAAAACACTGCCAAATAAAGAACGAAAAAGGAACAAATATATGTTCAAACTATGATAAATGGTACGTATATACTCTCCGTTATACTTTGGGTACAAATATGCCTCTACCATTAATGAAATGGTACGTATATATCCCTCACACTAACGACAAGGGCATATGTGTACCCAAAGTATGACAGGGCATATACGTATCATTTATCATAGTTCGGATGTATATTAGTTCTTTTTTTGTTTTAATTTTTTATCCCAAATAATTAACCCAAACTTACTATCTGACCCAATAAATTCACTACCCAATTCAATCCCAATTAAAATCTAAGAGACGTGTTTTCCCACCCATATAACGATATACACACACAATACAGTAACACTCACTGCTATCAATGCCAAAAGAAGAAAAGGAAATCATTAATCGAAAATTCCCCAAAACAATACCAAATAAATTGAACAACTCACATTTCAACTTCAGCGAAATTCCGTATGAAAAAATACTACCCATCATAGGTCAACACCACATAGCTATTGTCCCCGTTGAATCGAAAATCTCACACCTTCGAACCATCACTACACCTTAGCTCTAGTCACCTCCGACCTTAATCTTCACTCCCTCCAAACAGTAAACACTAACAAGTAGCAGTAACCAATCACTGCAATTTGATTGGGATTCACGTTTAAGAAAAAAACAGAGGGACTATCGAGTTTGTAACAAAAGTAGAGGTGGGTCGAGTTGGTTTAAAATGGGGTTCGATGGATTTATTGGGTCGGATAGTAAATTTTGGTTTGGCTTGAAACCAGGTTCGATGGGTTTATTGGGTCGGGTAGAGGGTTTGATTTTGGTTTGAAATCGGGTTCGATGGGTTATTGGGTCGGGTAGTAGGGTTGAGCAAATTATTTGAATAAAAAATTAAAACAAAAAAGAGACAAATATACCTCGGAACTATGATAAATGGTACGTATATATCCTCCATCATACTTTGAATATATATACGCCCCTACTATTAGTATGAGAGACATATACATAACATTTCATTAACAACAGGGGCATATATATACTTACAATTAGGGGTGTTCACGGTTTGGTTAAAAACCAAACCAAACCGATTGAAAAATCCGATATTTGGTTAGCTTTGGTTTGGTTTGATTTTGAATTTAATAAAACCGATACTAATTTGGTTTGATTCGTTTTGGTTTTACTCTAAAATAACCGATAAAATAACCAAACTGAACCGATATATATATATATATATATATTATAATTATTTATATATCATTCATAAATACAATATAAATATTTTTTATATTTTATATTTTCATTTAATCATGATTTAACTTTAGCCGTAATACATTCAGTCATATGTCTTCATCCAATTGACAGTACTTTATGAGATTCTAAATGAATTTCACATTTTGAATACAAAATGATACTAATTTTGAAAATAATATCTTGTTGTATATTGAAATTTACAACTAAGATTTATTAGACTATAGACAATCACTAATTTTAACTTTCTTTTTGAACCTTATCGAGCAAGAAGTTTATGTGTTCACCTTTTGCGGGGGGTTATCATATCATTCTGTTAAATGTTGTTTTTAATTATTTTTTTAGAAGTGTTCATATGATGTTGTTCATGGCTTTGCCGAAGTATAACACTAAGTTGACATCTTAGTTTCAAGGTTGAGATACAACACTCGGTTGACATCTCATATGTTAGATTGGATTTGTTTTTTTTTAAATCTTCAACTTTTATCATTAGCTAAAGTTATAAACCGAAAAAATCGAACCAAACCGAACTAAATCGATGGTTATTTTTTTGTTTGGTTTGGTTTGGTTTTAGAAATTTAAAAATCGACTAAGTTAATTTGGTTATGGTTTTGACCAATAACCGACCCAAACCGACCCATGAACAGCCCTACTTACAATATGACAAAGAATATATACGTATCATTAATCATAGTTCGAAAATATATTTATCCCTTTTTCGAATAAAGAATCAATAAGTTAAAAGCTAACACATGTAGTTATGTACTGTATCTAAGACCTCCTACCAAATGATTTTAATAGTATTACTGATCCTATACATCCTATCGTTTAATACGACAAATCAAACAATATCAACATAATTAATCTCAGGGTTACATACTAATACAATTTATTTAATACTACTCAGATATATCTTACTAAATGACTAGTAATTATAATAGTAATATAATATTAGCACTTGCTCTGTTCATTTTTATTTTTTCATTATTGACTTGACAAATATTTAAAAAAAATAATTATTAATAAACATAATTTTTTTGTATTACTCTTTAAATAATAAATTTAATAGATAAAAAATATATTAAATAATAAATAATATATATTAATAAAAAGAGAATAAATATAAAATAATAAAATATTCATCAATTTTCTTAAATTGAATAAGTATTGATACACATCTTAAACAAGAAAGATTTAGGAAGGGTGTAATAATAGAATGTGACGTGGAAATCACGAGAGTTGGTGTGGTGGTTCAGCACCTCACCCCTTAAGCAAGAGGTTGGGGGTTCGATCCCCACCTCGGGTAAATAAAAAAAACTCTGTGGTCAGTTTTCTACCGCTTAGTGTGCTGACCGTAGGAACAAAGGATTAATCTCACGACTGCTGACTGTGAAAATACCTTAAAAAATAAAATAAAAAAAAAGAAGTGACAAGCATCAACCGTTTGTAAAGCAAAGAGCAGTGACAAGCTGTACACTACAAAAGTAGTGGGGTACGACACCCACCGTCCACCTTACCCTATTTATGGCCCCAACCCCTCTCCTCCTCTTTGATGATACAGCTTGGAATCCCCTTTTTTATTTTTTATAGGCGTTTCGTCGTGAAGATTAAATCTTTTTGGAGTTGAAATTAGAGTTGGTATGTTTTTTGAGATTTATTTTTTTTATTTTTGGAAAGACTTTTTAAATATAATTTTATACCTCAATTTTTAAAAACTATCAAAATCACTCAATTTAACTAATTTCTCTAGAAGAAACAATCAAATGTGAGAGGAGATAATAATGTTGTCTTTATTGTTGATTTTGCATAAAGAGTCGCTAGAATATACGGTTAAGGTTCCATTGTATCATGAGGAGATTTTGAGGAAGAAGAAAAAATTTGAAGTTTCCTTCAATTTTGAGGTCTTTTATTTATAAAAGTAGGAAGAAGTGGGGTAATGTGATAGTTAGGCATTTAACTTCGGTTATTGGTTGAAATTAATAGGTTATTTTTGTAAAATAAAAAAATGGGATCATTTATAGTAATAAATGAAGTTGAAATTGAAGTTGGAAAAAAGTGAAAACAAGTTTCACCAGTTTTCAATTTTACAAAAACAATTTGGAATTCTTACAGCCAAACACCACAATTTTCACTAACGTGAAATAATTTTTCAGAAAAAAATGAAAAATTCTCATGGCCAAACGAGTCCTGAATAAATATGGTCCTAACACACAGATGTTGCCACTATCTTAAGGAAATTGAGAGGTTGTTTTTAAAAAACTCTCATCTTAAGTGCAGTAAATTTAAGTACAAAGCAAAAGAAAATAGTGAAAAAAATATAAAGCAACTAATTACAAAGGGACAATGCAAAGTCAACAAGAAAGAAATAAAAATTACAAAATAGTAGGATAGTCAGACACACAATAAACCACAAACTACGATAAATATAACAAGCAAGGACTACAATACGACGTCTAGTACAACGACAAATATCACCAAGGCAAAACTCTTTAAAATCAAATAATAATTCTACCTGATTAACCTCCTATCCTAATACGTGTTCTCTACACTCTCATATCTAATGTCATGTCCTTGGTAATCTAAAGTTGTGTCATGTCCAGGGCGGAGCTACCCTTGATCTAAGGGTTCGTTCGAACCTCCTTCAGTGAAAATTATATTATTTATACATGGCCATAATTTTTTATTTTTTTTTATGTATATATAGTAAATGTTAAACTCATTCAGTTAGTTTGAATATTTACTTATAAACTCTCTTAGCACCACTGATCATGTCCCGTTTAATTACCTTTCTCCAATATACTTTTTTGATTTATTAATTCCATTAATTCAAATTAGCACTGACTAAATAAGAAAACTTATTGCCTTGAGTTTCAAGCCCTGATAAAACAATAAGATCAAGCTAAAGGACCCCATTGGGGTGGGTCATGATTATAATGTTATTGGCGGGGTGAGAAATTTGAAATTAAAGTCAAATACAAAGTTTGAAAATAAATAAACATTCTCAATTCTCAATCATTGAATAACTCCGACCATGCTATGACAACCTTGTCAATCAAGGTCAATACTATATGTTTGTCTTAAAAATGTACACTATATCAATTAATACAGCTATTAATGTGGGTTGGGTATAATAGTGAGACTGTTTCATTCTTAATCAAAAAAAAAAATTAAGTTCGAGTTCTGAATATGAAAAAAATCATTTAAGGAGCATTACTCTCAACGGCCAAAATGAATCCTATATAGCACAATTCAAATTAATCGGGAGTTCAATATAATTATAGAACGACGAAAATAATATATATATATCAATTAAATATCTGTTTTTTGGTGGACCTAAGCAATGTTCTCTTCTTCTCTTTAACTAGTGCTTGGCTCTCATCACTTGGCATATTCCACCAACTTCAAGAAACCATATCCACTAATAAAACGTTAAGAATTTCAAGAACTTCTTTATTTTTTTGTAAAAGGAAAACATTTTTGAGTCTGTTACTGTGATATTTATTTATTTATTGACAAATAAATTATGAGGGCAACGTTGTGAGTTAACAATTTTTAAAACAAAAAATTGTAGGACACTGTTACATAAATAAATAATTATAGAGATTTCAAAGACTTCAACCACTCAGTATTAATCTTGTTGCTAGTGCAGCAATTTTTGAAGTTTAAATTTTAAGTTGGCTTGAGGTTTTAAGTTTTACTAGTTTAGGTGTACGCGTGTGTAACTTACTTTAATGAGTTCAAACATTATATTAAATAGGATATTTATTTAAATAATAAAGATGAATATAATAATTAAACTTAATATCTTTTGAGTATGTAGGGATGGAGAATTTATTTATTAAACCTAATCTTTACCAAAAATATTTTTAAAAGTCAATCGACATTCATATACTATCTGTAAATTGTGACAAAATAATACAACGGTGACATCAAAATAATACAATTAAATCTAATCTTTACACAATTTTTTTTTCCAAAGTCGTCCGACACTCATCTACCACCTGTAAACAATAACAAAATAATACGATAATAAAGATATCAAAATAATATAACTAAACCTAACATTTACATAAAAAAATTCCTCAATCTATTACCTGTAAACTGCAACAAAATAATACGATAAAAGTGATATAAAAACAATACAATTAAACACAAGAATTTCTCAAAGCCGCTTAACATTTACCTAAAAAAAAATTCAAAGCCGACCCACATTCATCTAGCATCTGTAAATTAAACTAAAACAACAAGATAATAAAGATATCAACACAATACAATTAAACCTAAACTTTACACAAGAAATTCTTCAAAACCAACCGACATTAATCTACGACTTGTAAACTATAAAAAATAATAATAATGATCACAAACAGAGGCGGAGCCAGGATTTCAAGTAAGGGGGGTCAATATTTAAAGAAAACTAAGTCAAAGGGGGTTCAACACCTACGATAATTACATAAAAAATAATTTTAATCATGTATAAATAGTATATTTTTTCGTCGAAGGGGGTTCGTTCGAACCCCCTAAAGAGGGTTGGCTCCGCTTCTGATCACAAAGCTTCGATTTTGATCCAACTAATTCTTTGTTTAAGGGGAAATTTTGAACCTAAGGAATGATTTTGAATGAAAACAAAGAAGATATATATATATATATATACACACACATGTTGAATTCTATTATACTAACAAAAATGGTGAAGAAGTTGAGGGTTAGAAAATCAAATATCCATCAATCTAGACATGCAATCGAATTAAGTTAGATGAGCATCAATCATATTCTCTCAATAGGCAAACCGGTTTGTTCTCTAGTTTAACGTACATCTCAATATTTATAGAAGTATTTAGGAGTATTTTTCTAATTGAATAGTAGAAAGAAAAATATTAATTAATTCTCCTACCATATATTTAGAGTCTCATATATTTTAGGAAGTCTAGTAGAAAATAAAATATTAATTAATTCAGATCATTTTAATAATGATATATATCTACGGTTATTCCACAAGTCAGGCTTAAAAAGATAGTCTGTACTTAAAAATTTTATTTACAAAGTATTCGATCCTCATAAGGGAATTGAAGAAAAAGTCGAGTCAATTCCTTATATTGTCACTCAACTTATCAAAATGTCTCACTAAAGTCATTTATCTTTTTTTTATTCCAATAATATCATTCAAGTTTGTGCATTTTTCGTACAAACTAACAATTGTTAAAAATGACTCAAAAAATGACCAAAATAGTCCATCAAGTTTGAAATTTGAATTTAAATAGTCCTTATTTTTACATGAAATATTAATAGGCCTCCAATTATTTTTACTTTTGTACTTCTTAAATTAGTCTTTAATATATTTTATCAATAAGTGCATAATATAATTTAAAATGACACAAATCATAATATTAAAAATGAATTAAAAAACAAAGAATGTTAAATTAAAGCTTAAAATAGGTAGTTATATTTTAAATGAAATAAACAAGAAGTACAGTTATTGCCCAAATTGGTAAATGTATCTAGTTTTTACAGCCAACTTGGCGAGGATATATAATTTTCTCTGAAATAATATCACAGGATTGATAAAAATAATATTGAAATCTTAAAACATTTTCAAGTTACGAAATGGTTATATAAAATCACCTAATTTTATTTGATAGTGAATGATTGGTGTTATTATCATGGTATCCATTAATATGAATTATTTTATAAAATAAAAATCCTTTAAAATATTTATATATGGTTCTTCTACTAGCTAGAGACCCTAATTTTTTTTTATTTGCAGGAATTCATCGTCTTCTTTATGAATTATAATTTTTTCGACAATAATTTGGAGTAGAAGAAACTAACAACTAACTTGAACTATTTTATCAAAAATAAATATTAATCCTAAAATGAATAAATATAGAATATTATTTTATTATTGAACTCCTAAGTTTCCAAATAAATACAGTAATATTATTTTATTATTGAACTCCTAAGTTTTCAAATAAATACAGTACATATAAGCCTATTTCTAACAATTTTAATTACAATTTTTGGTGGACGTCGTTAGATTTAATATTGCAGTTAGAAGTTGAAAGAAGATTTTACTCACTAAGTTTTATAGTTGAAAGTTTATTGATATTTCGTATTGTTAACTAATAAGAATCATTTAAATTCAAAGTTTAAACTTAAGGAACTTTTTTGATCATTTTTTTCTCATCTTTTGAGTCACTTTTAGCAATTATTAATTTTTAAGAAAAATGCATAAAGTTCGATGATATTATTAAAACAAAAAAAAGATAAATAATTTTATTGGGATATTTCCCTAAATTGAGTGACAATATAAGGAATTTACTCAGAAAAAGTCATAGAAGGTTTAGAATTGGAATATTTAAATCATGTGACTTATCCGTGAATTATGTTAAGATATAATCAAAAACAGATTATTATCATTACATCTACTTTATTAACATTTAGTTATTAAGTAGTACTTAAGAAAGATCCAATTAGAAAAAGTTGGCCATAAAATTATTCGACTTTGACCTCTGTGTGTTATTATTTGGATTTGGATTGTGACATATCTACTAACCCCTCTGTTGCGGGGTCGTTTGGTTGGGAAATAGTTATCTCGGGATAACTAATTTCAGGATTAATTATCCCGGGATTATCCAGAATAATTTATCCCACCATGCATATGAGATAAGTTATCTCATCACTATGGTGTAAATGATGGGATAGGCTATCCCGGTATTGATTAATCCCTCCAACCAAACATGAGATAAAATGATACTTCATTTTATCCCGAAATTACTTATCCCTTATACTTCATTCTAACTTGAAAAATTAGCTCCAAAATAATTATCGTTTTAGAAATTCAAGACTAATATTAATAATTATGTTTTAACTTCACTCTTAACATTAAAGAAGTATGCCCAATATTTAAGATGGACGAAGTAGTATTTATTATCTCCTCCTCGTGAGAACATAAATACTTCACAAATTCATACCATTACTACTATGGATTCATTGAAACCTTTTTTTTTTCTTTTAAAAAAAACATCATACCACAACTTAATTTAATATAACTACTTAAAATTTCAAATCTTTTAAATAATTACATAATTTTTTTATTTTAATTAAGAGTTCGGATAAATCACTGAAGAATGAGATGTATTCATGTGGAATATGATGTATGTGATGTATTCGTTTGGATTAGATCAGGAATTTTTTGGTAATTTTCTTAAAATAAAATTGGAATAAAAAGTAATTAGCTTAAAAAAAAATGAAATTTATGTTAAAAAAAATTGGGTAACTTACATAAATCCTAAATCTTTAAGTCATATTACATAAAATTCCAACTATTTTGTTAATTACATTTTATCCCAGTTTTTTGAAATGGTAATACATATATTATAAGGTAATACATATAAAAAAGTGATACATTTGAAACTAACAAGATATTTATTTAAGGAAATAACAGATTCTCTTTTATTCATTGTATTCTTTTATTTAAGGAAAGATATCTATTTTTTCTCCCTTTTTAGATTTAATTTAAGTGTTTTAATTATGTTTCTCTTTTTCGTCTTTAATTATGAAAGACATGTTTTTTGGGGTCTTTTTTCTCCTTTTTCGCCTTTAATTTTAGTCTGCTTTTTTAGATTTAATTTTAATTATATTTCAATTTTGCTTTTAGTTTTTTTTTTTAAAAAAAATATTATTACTTTTTGATAAGAATCGGGTTACGTTAATGAACAAGAAAATAATGCGGAAGCGGAAATACTAAGATTAAAGGGAAGAAATTAAAGATAGGCAAAATTGGAGAATAAAATCCCCAATTTCGAGGTTAAGTGCTAAGAACCCTAATTGATCTTAGTATTCAAAATTAGCGGATTAAGACTAATTATAATACTAATAGAGTCAATTCAAGAACTTAGATCAAAAGTGATCTAGACCCCTATTTCAAAGAAACTAAAGACAACAATTAGTATAAGACTAATCACCTTCTTTAATTAACTCTAATAGAAACCAAAGATACCAAATTAAGAATTAATTTTACCTCCTAAAGAATCGTTTTTATAGGGTTGCAAGATAAATCTCAAGTAGCCACACACAAAGGTGTAAATAAGAGAATCTCTCAGTTAATAATAATGTTGTCTGATTGAAATAATAAAATTCATCCCTATATAGGGAAAAAAACCCTATCCCAATTAGCATGGGATTGAGATCTACCTTTATCAAATCTAATTAGGACTAGGAAAAAACTATCCCAAATAACATGGGATTAAGATCTACTATTATGGAAATAATAAATAAAATCCTACTAGGACTAAGAAAACATATAAAAATAATACCAAAAATTCTCCCCTACGAAAATAAGGAAAAATTTCCAAATTTACTCACAATCCATATGGGTCCAATCTTCTTCCTTTTGAGCTTGGACTTGAATCATGAAATATGTGTAGCACTTTGCCCATTCCTCTTCATAATTCTTGGACTCGTTCTTGGGTTCTTCTCCCATCATAAACATCTTCTTGATTCACATTGAAACCCATCAATCTTAATGCAAGTGGGTCAGCCTGGATGCTATCACTTTTATTTCCTACACTGACTACACCATTACCTTTCATTAATAACATATGTTATAAGGTGATACATATAAAAAAGTGATACATTTGAAACTAACTAGATATTTATTTTGTAGAAATAATAGATTCACTTTTATTCATTATATTCTTTTATTTAAGGAAAGATATCTGATTTTTTTCCTTTTTTTTAAATTTAATTTAGGTGTTTTAATTATGTTTCTCTTTTTCGTCTTTAATTATGAAAGATATATATATTTTTTATTTTTTTCTCCCTTTTCGTCTTTAATTTTAGTCTATTTTTTTAAGATTTAATTTTAATTATGTTTCAATTCTGCTTTTAGTCTTTTTTTTTAAAATATTATTACTTTTGTTTCCTACACTGACTACACCATTACCTTTCATTAATAACATATGAATCATCCAATAATTGAAATAAATAATTGTATCTACCATATGAATCACCATAATACCATATATATCACCCATTAATATCATATGAACCATCCAATAATTGAAATAAATAGTTGCATCTACCATATGAATCACCATAATACCATATATATGAATCACCCAATAATTGAAATAAATAATTGTATCTACCATATGAATCACCATAATATCATATATATCACCCATTAATATCATATGAATCACCCAATAATTATATCTACCATATGAATCACCATAATACAATATGTATCCCCCATTAATATCATATGTATCACCCGTTAAAATCATACAAAATATATCTATCGTATGAATCACCACAATACTCATATAATGATATCATATTTATCATTCATATGAATCACCATTAAAAAAATAAAAATTTATGAATAACTAAATAAATTTATATATGTATCAATAATTTAAAAAAAATAAAAATGAGAGAGATTTTAGGAGAGAAAAAAAAAAGTTGCATGCATTAATGGAGGAGAAAAAATCAGGAAGAAAGATGATTTAAGCATTAATGGAAGAGAAAAAACCAGGAAGGAAAATGATTTAATTGTTGATAATTAGGAAGATATTTTAGGGAAGGAAATCTTGAATGAGTTAATAATGGAGTAAAAATAGGATGTGGAGTTTTCTTGATATGTATCAAGAGTAAAGTTGAAAAATGGGATTTTATGTAAATTTTAAAAAAGTAAGAAATATTAGGTAATATAGTCGGGATTTGTGTAATTTATCCCAAAAATAAAAAATAAAAAATTGTGAGCTATTGGAAACTATGTTTACAAGTAAAAATGGCCCAATTCATTATTATCAATCAATGAGGACACTCAACAACCCAAATGTCCAAAATGACAAATCATATTTGGGGCCGTTCGTACATGATCTTTTACTAGCACCAACAATATTTGTGATGACCGTATTTCTATCACTTGTTTTTGAGTTTTTTGACGTGACTAGAGGTGGAAGAGGGGATCGGCGAAATTAAAATTTCGATATGTACTTGACCTTAATATGATACTTATAAAGGTTATAAAATCATAGTCTTATGTATTGTAAAAGTATTTAAGCACATAGCTAGATTATATAGTACTAGGAATCCTATAACAGGACAAATAATTATAAACATTCCTAGTATATAGACAGAAAAATATATGCATATTGCTTAAAATGTATGCCTCATTACGATGATTCCTAACTCCATTTGCATTTTGCTGCCAATTATATAAATCATTTTCTATTCCCATTTTGCATATTTCCATCAATCATTACCTTATCATTATGATGTTGCTTCATCTTTTCATCTTCGTTTTTAAAATTCTACACATCAAAATTCAATAATATTAAACATAAAGTAATATAATTTTACTCAAAAAACGTTTAAAACTACTAAAATGTAAAATATATAGTATAATTTAATCTCACATCAATATTGATTCCAGAAATGAAAATTAGGATTATAAAAAAGAGAAGATGAGGTACATGGATCATATAGTAATAGACAAGTTCATCCCAAATGAAACTTACATTATTAATTATAAAATACTTCTGTACTACTAATAATATGATTCTCAGATTTGAATTAAAATACATATGTGAAATATATTAGTGCATGGATGCCTTGTACGCTATTTAATTTTTGTAATTACCATTTGCATTCCCTCCTCCTCCTCCCCCTCCCCCTCCCCCTCCTCGTATATAACAATGCATTCATGCGTCACATAAATTGAGACAGAAAGAGTTCCTTTGTATTTCCCTTGGACCATTGATATAGACCCGCAGGAGCTCAACATCTGTTCAATCAGTCTAGCTATTGAAACGTGGAGGGTGCATGCACCACCTTTACCAGGTCCCTGAGGCGAGGAGTAAGGCAATAAAACAGTGAAACACATAAGAATTGCAGAAAATAAAAGAACACAAAGATTTACGTGGAAACCTCCTTGCTCAAGGGAGGAAAAACCACGGCTTGCCCTAATTACAAGCTCTCAAACTTCACTATAATCAAAACTCATTGCTTACAGACTCCAATGAACTTAACTCCAAGTTCTTCAGGTCTAATCGACACAATTTAGGTAACCCCACCTAAGATTAACTCTACAACAATAAAGAAGCTTTACTCTTATGTGTTGAGTAAATCAGTTACAAAGCAAGACTTAAGAACCTTTAACTAAAAGCACTAACAATTTAATTAAAACATGAGCTTTTAGAGTTTTCGTCACTACCAAGAATTTCTCTGATTTGCAAAAACTATTGAAGGAGAAGCATCTCTTTGAACTTATAATAGTGTAGAAATAAGGGTTGAATTTTGATTGAACCAGGTGTCTAATCAGGTATGTTGTGGACCTGCACAGTTTGTTGCACTAGCGGACGAAATTGTGCAGAGATGTGACAGCTGTACCAGGGCAAGGTACGCAAGGGACCTGGTCCTCCATTATCAGCTAGCCATCATCAAAATATATATATAAGAGAACTAGCTACATCATACAATTTCATTCTACAGAATCATAAGCTTTACAAACCTCATGTAGGTATCACAAAGGACCATATGCTAAAGGGTGAGAGGAATTGTTATGATGAATTGCTCCATCAAATAACAAATTCCGAGCTAGAACCAGCCTATGCTGACTACTATCAGTAGATGAAAGAAAACCAAAAGTTGACAAATTGGTCCTATATCCCATTTCCCTTGCAAATTAATCTGAAGAAAAGATTGTTGATTAATGATGAAAGTAGTTCATTTGCAATTATTGTAGAGTGGTTGAATGAGCACAAGTATAGGTTAGTCCTCTACGTTTCTTTTGGGGGCACAGTTAGATTCCCAGGGAACAAGCTCACTGAAGGGGTGGGCGTCGCGACTAACTATCTTGGACCATTTGTCTGGCTGTTGGAGGATTCATGACTCATTGTGGTTGGAATTTGGTAGTACTCGAGGTCCCACTGCCGACATGCATGGCCAGCATTAGCGGAGCAATCCTACAACGAGAAGCTTGTGGGTTGGGAGTCAAAGTGGGGTCTGAGAAATGTAACGTGAAAGGTTGTGAGATACTGAGCCCTATAATAGGAAGCGAAAAGATTAAAGAAGCAATAGACCGATTGATGAGTGGTGGTTCAAAGGTAAGTGAGAAGATTAGGGAGAAACCAATGGTTATGAATTTGACAGAACTCAGTAGCTTAGGCTACAAGCCTACAACCCTTATTTGCATTGAAAATTTGACTTAATAGGTATAAATAATCTATTTTAAACTCAGTAAATAAAAAGAATTGTAATTCACAATCCATAAACTAAAGATTCTGATTCCGCCTCTGGTATAACCGAGTACCTGAGCAATTATGGTTTATTCATTATTTTCTAAAGCAATCAACAAAACACACTCATCAGCCCAAACCTCCAAAATTGGGCTAGAAAAAAAAAAGGGGGAAACCATATTTGAGTCCATTATTTACAACAACCCAATTTCGGCCTTCGAACCGAGGCTCGACACGTGGCTCACTCTGTGCCAATCAGTTATTCATTTTTTGTGGGACCCAGAAAAAATAAGAATGAGTGTCATCTCATCTCCAACAACGAGAGCCATTGATTCGTGGAGGGACGGTTGAGATTCCTTGTCTAGAAAGCTCGTCGAGTACACCCTCCATGGAAGGAGGTTTTAAGCCCAAAGGAAGTGGTAACCATGGTTTGGTTATGGCCTCCTTTACTACTTTATCAATCACCTCCTCTGCCTGCACCACAACCAACAACCAAAAACTTAAACAAATAAAAAAAAATTATACTATCAAGTTACTAGGAGACCAATACTAGCTATAGTGCACCGGGGGGTGGGGGTCGATAATCTAGTTATGATAAAATGGACCTTAGGCCTAATCGAACCTCAAAAGCTAGCATGGTAAGGGTTGTCCAAGACACTATAACCCCTTCTTAAACCAATGTGACAACTAATTATACATACTAGTCAAATAATATATTCTCTTTTTACCCGGTGATTGTATGTAATTTAGCCACTCATGAGATTGCACTGAGTAATGTTAGTAGTGTTGTTGTATTGTATGTAATTTAGATCCATTTTGGAGATGATTGGTCAAGTTTAACCCAGTGCCTCCCCTTCATTACACATGTAGTTTTGGCACTATTATCGAATGAATTCTAGGGCTAAGGGTGTGTTTGGTATGAAGGAAAATGTTTTCCACGAACAATGTTTTCGTGGAAAATATTTTCTAGGAAAATGAGTGAGTTTCTTACTTAGAAACTTACTTTCTTATGTTCGGTTCTTACTTATTTTCTTGTGTTCGGCACGTAAACAAAAAAACATTGTCCTTAAAGTATTTGTATATAATCTAGAGAATATTATGGACGGCGGGCATGGAGCTACGAGGGTAGGGGTGAAGATGAAGTGTGTTGGAGTATTGGGAGGAATGAGAACACAATCAATGTGGAACGCCACAGGTGGAACTTGTTTTCCTTACTTCCACTAGAAATGTCATTTTTCTCATTTTTCAAGCAACTTGTTTTTCTAGAGAAAATATTTTTCAAAACTTTTGACCAGTGGAACATCGAAAAATTGAAAAACATTTTCCTTCACTTAATACAACATAAGCCATAAAATATTTACGTTGTGTTTTTCCTTTCTAGTTCCAAAAGGGAAAACGAAACTGGAACTATGAATAATCTCCTAGTGCATTTATGTATAAAGAAGTTTGTCGATCTGAAATAGGATCTACAATCTTACCGGGTGGACATCGAATGACTTCTCTAGCATGCTATATCTGTTATGCGTTCCGTGAGGTTGGTGCACTCCAACATTCTGCGTCATCCAACCGACGTGTCATTAAGAACTCAACCCAAGAGTGCATTCACATGAAATATCTCAAGAACGTTGTCATACTGAACATAAAAATATCTAACGGTGGTGATATATTGCCAATGAACTCACCTGGGGATATGGTGGATACGATCCAAACGATGGCGGCATGACAGGGGAGCCCCATGTATCAGCAAGCAGCTGCATTATTACAAAACATAAGTTTTTAGGTGTGGTCTTTCCTAGACCTAAAATATCCTGTGAAATGTGTTGACATAGGCATGCTATGTGGTCTAAGGAAAAAAAATGTTTACCCCTGGATGAGGCTTCCAGTGCCAAGTCTCTGCAGGCTGCCATCCCGGATAGTAAGGTGAACCCCACACTTGTAAACCATTCGGGAAACTAGCCGGTGGTACCCAAGCAGGATAACATTGACCAGCTGGGGCGACATGATTAGAATGATATGGTGGGAATGTCATGACAGGTTTATGAGGATAGTAATTCCTTTGAACTGAATCTCTAGGTTGCGGATGGGGCCATCTCCTTTCCACTTCCCTTGGCAAAATTTGCCTCCGATGCATTCTGTATTTCTGCTTGGAAATTGAAAGGTGATACTATTGTTAAACGGAAAGATATTGTCAACATCCAACTTTTTGGTAGCACAACTGCTATACTACATCCCCTCCCAGGATATAGAAATATCAAATGAATATTTATCTAACTTGAGGTGCCAACAGGCTGAAAATGGTCAAGATTTAGTACTATCGCGTTTTCCCCAATGTTAGAACATTTATATTAAGATATCTTTCAGCCAAATTGCTTCCGACGCTGCCAAACATAGCAAACATATTCATTAAGATATGAAAGAGCAGAACTCACAAACCTGGAGATGGCTAGCTATGTTATGTCTCGTTAAGCCCTCCACTTTCATCACGTCTAGTATTCGAGAAGGAATGGCTTGATCTATACCGAGTTGCTCTACTGCTTGAACAAACTTCTTGTGTAGTTCAGGTGTCCAATCTACCTGAATCCAAAGGAAATACCAAACTTATCCCCCTGAAACACGCAATTCAAACTTCGAAGAATGCAGAATTGTTTCACCTCTGCTCAGTCAACTACATTTAAGGCTGAAATCCCAACACAACTCTAGCTAAATTCCTATACTGATGACCATATGTTGGATTCATACACCGTTTGAGAAGTTCAAACTTCGAGATAACAAAATGAGCCTCGCATTCATCTTAAAGGTGCTTTAAGCAGAATCTTGAAAGATCCACTGTAATTGATAAATCATAGACGAAATGGAACTTGAAAAGGATGTTCTATGATGGCCATGAAATTCTCTAAGAACTTAACAGTTCATAAGGCTAAATTCATTAATGCAAGAGGAGAAAGATACACGCAATGCCGCATGTAATATCTTCATCTCATCCCCTTTTATTGAAAGAAGAGATAAATAACAAAAGACCGTATGACTGATGAGCAAGAGAAGCAATCATGAAACATGTTTTAAGAATGCATGCGAAAGTTATGCAACATTCTTATACCTTTGGAACCAGTAGACAAAACATAATGGCATTCTTGGACAATAATATTACGGAACGTTGAGTGCGTAATTACTTCATTATTGTTCTATGAGAACCAAAGTATCATTTCTTCCATCTTACCTTCACCTTTTTCTTATTGGATTTAGTCCCACTTGAACTATGGGGACCAGAAGCTTTACTAGGTTCAGCAGAATGACTAATGCTATTGTCAGGGCAGTCTTTACTTTGTGAAGAGGTAGTAGCAATATCAGCCTCCATCTTTTGATGAGGAGATGAACCATCACTATTGTCAGCGCAGTCATTAATTTGTGAAGAGGTAGCAATATCAGCCTCCATATTTTGATGAGGAGATGAACCATTCTCCTCTTTCAAAATTATATCCTGTTGTTGCTCAGGAGGACTTATTTGGACAGTATTCTCAGCAAGTGAATAGTTATAAGTAGTTTCGACGGATTTAGTGTCACCATCATGCTCCCCACTGTCTTGGTCAGTTGAGAAGATAGTATGATCATGGCAGTCACTATCATCCACTGACCGCACTCCTTGTTTCAATTGAGGGGTTGAGGGAGCAGGGTATTTATCACAGCCCGATGACTGTTCGGTATTGTTTTCAGCAACTGCCATGAGAGGTTCTGTTCCATTTGAACTTTTGTCATCTGGTTCACCCTTTTCTGGTTGTAGCTGTAGCATCGAAAGAAGAGATTCTTTTACCGGCTCAAGTGATCCGGACACATCCTTTCTAGCATTGAATGCCTGTTGCAACCAATAAGATCAGGATTTCCTTTTCATATAATAAGCATACTGATTTGAAAGAACTAAGCTGATTGTGTGAAGTCTGGATTACAAACCTTGTGAACTACATGCTGCCATATATTTTTGAGTTTGTCATCTGATAATGGTTTCTGAAGGAACTCAACTGCACCAAGCTGCAAAATATCGAAGCATTGAACATCTTTCACACATAATTACCAGAAACAGTTAGCATCAAATGAAAATTTGAGCCCCAAGAGTTCACCGCAATACACTTCATCATTGTGCTGAGAGAATGAATATTTGATGTCACTGCACGGAGTAAACAAAGCTCTCTTAGATATGTTATAGCGTTATAACATTTGAAGACAAGCAAAATATTCCAAGTTCAGTGGTCTACGTGATAGTTGGAAGACTTAAGATTCTAGCACTTCTAACTCTGCCAATACTATCATATCTGCTGAAACTAAGTCAACTTGCAATACGCCACTTATTTTTTCGTATATATAGCACTCACTTATAGTTGGTAGATTTTTGGCACTTTCAAGAAATTGGAGGACCCCATCATTATCGCCTGCACTTACCTGTGTCAATTGATAGACAAATTCATCAACAGTTAGAATAACATTCTGGCCTGTCTTCATATTGTGTTGATCAATAGTCTTAGCATAAAGGTGAATATGGAAAGTTTCAAGTAAAAATGTAACTACTACCTCCACAATGGCAACATGAAAGCCCTCGGATTTGCTAGAGATTGCAGACAAAGCTTCACTCTCATTGCAGAACGTGTAGACTGCAATTACATGGTGGGTTTATAGCATATGAATATAATAATGACCTTTCAGGAAGATCCGCGAAATGAAACAAATTCAAGAACAATTTTGTGGAAAAAAAAACAAGCTAAGGACCGAGCAAAATGTCATCCTAATCATAAAATAAGTTGTTGCTTCAAAGAAACTATATTCCGCTAGTCACATTACTTCAAAGGTTAAAGAAAGAATGAAAAACAAATTTGATAACTACGGTAATTCAGAGCATTCAACAGTGAATTATTCAATATCTGCTAATGTGAAGCAACTAATTAACCCAAATTTTGAAACATCATAAATAGCTATTCCCTCTGTTTCAATTTATTTGTTTTAGCTTATCTTTAGTTTAAGACCACAAGATTCAGACTCTTTTACTTTCTTAAACTTCGTGTTATGTCAAAGCAGCGCGGATCCAGGATTTGAAGGTTGCGGGTGCTCAATTCCTTTAAGAAAAAAAAAAGTGTTGCTACCAGGAATCGAATCCACATCACTTGAGGGGTCAATGGGTGCTCAAGCACCCGGCACGGACCACGTGGGTCCACCCATGAGTCAAAGCCAGACAAACAAATTGAAACCGAGGGAGTATAAACTTGCAAGAACCATAAAGGGAAGTTCAAATTCTATCTTGTTAGAGGACCTCTGCAGCATTCCAGGAAATGGTAGAAGTATGAATCCTGAACCACTTAAATATTTTGTCTTAAAACAGAAAAGATGAATCAGAATACTCTATTTTCCCTAAGTAATAAATGTAAAGGAACTTCCATATAAGGAGAAATCAACAAAGAAACAGACCAAGAAATGCACAACTAACTTGCAAAACAGAAAGTGACTAAACCAAAAAAAATTGTACCAAAAGGGATAAGGTCAGCCCCGTGCACCAAAACTCCCGATATGCACAGGAAAGGATCAGAACTACATGAGTTTATTGTACGCAGCCTTACCTTGCATTTCAGCAAGAGGCTGTTTCTGACCTCCTAGTCACATTGCAGCAACTTTACACGCAACACCAAAAGGAATGAGCAAAACCAAAAAAAAAAAACATAAACACCGGGTGCGAGTAAGTATTTTAGACTGGGTTACAACTACTTACCTATATAGTCCATTTTCTCAAGCCTTGATTTCATCTCAGCAGCAGAGTTGCTATCTTCATCAAGAAGGAGGACTTTAAGCCCCTTTGGGAAATCTTTCCAACCCAATAATTCATCCTCAATGCAAATCATTTCTAAAAAGGCATCCTTTTTAGGTCAGCCAAATTAGTGCCTCCAAAAACAGTCACTTACTCGGTCATTACCTATTGAATCTGCACATCCAAAAAGGAATTCCCCTCAGATTTACATTAAGAATTCAACCTTTAGAAAAATCCCTCTTAAACCTTACAGTAAATATCACTCATAATAATAGTACATGTCTCAAAATAAACAAAAAAAATCAACCCCACCCCCCCACTCCTTCTGACACACTTTTTCAAGCTTGAATCTTCAACATCATCTAACAAAAAGGGAAAGAGACAAAGACTATGTTTTCAGCTTTAAATAAGAACCAACAGAAAACAGAAAAAAACCCATGTAATAGATCTTTTTTTAGGGGAAAACAAAAAAGTAAACTAAAGCTCACACTATACGAGGGTTATGAGAAAGGATGGGTCTACTGAACTCAACCTTAACTTGCATTTCTGCAAGAGGTTGAGCTCGTGACCTCCTACAACTTTAGCGGTTACTCTAGGCTCCCCTTCCATGTGAGAGATCTTCAACATATTATAATAAAGAAGACCAAAAAAACCCCACTGTGAATATACAAATGCATCACAATTCAAACTTGACCAAGAAAATGAAGAGAGACAAATTAAATGGAGAAAAAGCACAAGAAGGTTCTTTAACTTTGTTCTCCTTAATGCATGAAAATGTAAAGAATCATACTTTATACAATGCATGTAACATAAGCAGCAAATTTAATTATAAGCAAGTACTCTATTACATTATATTATATTATATACCCTGTGTTTTTTGGGAAATGAAGAAGACTTCAGCTCATTTGTTCTCTTTTTTTTTTTTCTTTTTTGGGTCTTCGAAAGTTTCTTATAAGGGGTCGTTTCTTGATTAGTGAATTTAGCTGGGGAGAAAGAAACAAGAGAAAAGGGAGGGGGCCAGATGGGTTGGGTGGGGGGTTTGGAGACAAGTGGAAGTGAGAGAGAGGGGAAGAAGACTTAAACTCCCTCTTCAGACAAATTCATTCTTAATCAAAGAACTCGAGTTCGAGCTTTGCATACGGAGAAAATTTTGTTGGGATCATCATTTCTAAAATGAGCCCTATAATGTGCGATTCGAATTAAGCGAGACTCAAATGCGGATACCAAATACCAGTGGGAAACTAAAAAAAAAAACTATGCATCAGCTGCTTATTTGATATGAATAGGTATATTTTAAATCTAGAATAAAATCTTAATATCGTTAAGAATTACTTTTGTGTGAGTGATTTTTGTTGGGTTCATAGTATATGAAAGAAGTGTGAATGAAAAAATGGAAAGTAAAATAGTGAAGGGAAGGAGACACTAAAATGGAAAGTGTACTCCCACGTTAGAAAGTTTACTCTTTCTCCCACATTGATGGAAGAAGAGAACTTGAAAGTGTTTATAATCAAGAACACTTACTCTACATAGTAAGTGAGGCAAGAAATAAGAGATGACTCGCGTCGTTGTCGCTCGCTTGGCTCGGATTTGGATTCGGATTCATCAAATGATCGATGAAATCTATTTTTTGGACAAAATTCATTTGAGATTCGAACATACCAAAGAAAAAAAATGCAGGAAAAACTTTATGATACTCCATTTATATAATATGCATGGAGTAACAGTTGCAATGTTTCAAACAGAACTGATGCTTTAGTTGCACTGTTTCAAGTGAACTGATGCACTGCTTCATGAACTGATGCATGCTTCAGAAGGATGCAATCCTTCAACGAAGTAACACACTGTTTTACGAAATGAGATGACTGTTCAAGAAAAGATGCACTCTTTGATGAACAAATATGAATTTTCAGAAAGAGGTGCAACCTTTAAAGTGAACCATTGCCTCTTTTCGGAAGAGACATGTTGTGGCTATATAAACCTGTTTTTATTCACATGTTTAGATACGAAAATTACAGAATAAAAACACTTTTCTTGCCTTAAAAATATTTTGTATGATAACTCAAAACGTTCAGTGAGTTCGAAGATATTCCAGTTGTTTGAGGTACCGCTACAGTTGGTTTGTTTGGCCATTTTATCCGGGAGAAAAATTCCGCAACCTCGGGTACACTGAGGAAAATTATTTCCTTAAGGAAAGTCCGTGAATTCGGACGACTTGGCCATTTCTGTTTCATCTTTATTTCTGAAGATAAAATACACCTCTTATAAAAATCACTTCGATCTTGGGTTGAGGGTATTTTCTGTACTTCATTGTGTTCTTGTTCTTAAACTTGAACTAGTTGAAGTGGTTGTTTCTAGTATACAGATTCTTGTACCCGTAGAAGGAATAACAATTTTTATAATCACTCATTTATTACAATCAATCGCTGTTATTAATCGCCTTAGTCATTATAACTATTACTGTCAATCACTATTGTAAGTCGCTGCTGCTCCAACTATATATTAAACTTCGTCATTATAAGTTGTATAGTTATATGCAGTGTCACTGTCGTTGCTACTACCGTCATGTCTGTCATCACAATCAATCACTGTAGTCAAACTCATCTACCAACCACCTCTACTATACAACTAACACCACCACCTACACATCGTCAATCGCGACATATCCTTCGGCCGCCATTATCAACACTCTCAACTATTAACATCACTTGATTTTATCATCACGATTATCGTTATTATCACGTTAGCCATTACAACACCAACCACCTCTACCATTACAACCAGCACCAGTACCATTTACTAGCCCACTAATACCAATCATCAACACCACAACTGCTACAAAAACATCTCTACCCGCGAACATAAATTTTTTATTTTTTTTTAAATTTTACAATGACTTTAAATTTGTCAATATCTAGCTAGTAGTATTATATTACTAAAGTTTTTGACATATTTTACTTTTATACAATTTCTTAATATATTAGTTTTATTAACAAAAGAAATTTATAAATTACTTACACTAAAACTATTATACTAATATACATTGATATTAGGTGCATGTAAATTGACAAGAATACTACAGTTAGAAAAACAAGAATATTTTTGTCACTTGAAGATCTCGATTTTCAACGTATACCAGCTTATTCCAAATAATTGAAAACATGTGGGGTGATATATATCATGGTATTTTTACAAAGAATTTCTTCAATGCCTACTTTTAGTTATTTTTCATTTACTTACTTTTAAAGAAAAGTGAGATCATTATTTGCTAATCAACCTTCTTTTCTATCTAAAAATCATTCACTTTGTATATAAGAATAATTGTACCTCACTCTTTTAGTAATGCCAAAGAAATAACTACCTCAAAATCCAATCAAAGATTCAAACTTTTTTGCTACCTTTCCTCTCTATTTTTCCTACCTGATATAATTAATTCAAATCCTAATTAAAATAGAACTTATCAATTATTTATAACAAAATCTATAAATAAAATAACTTGTTTTTTACGATAGATAGACAATGTCACATTGTCCATCAAAATTTCTAGATTAACAATATCTTTTGTCGAATCTCTCTCAAAAAAAGTACATAATTTTTATATATTTAATACTCGGAATTCAAAATCTTTAATTAACGATGAAAGAATCATATCCATCGCGTTAGGACTCTTGGTGGTACCATTTTTCTCGATAATGCAACGCAGTCAACTTATACCATTTTACCATCGAATCAAACTTTTGCATTTATTCTTATGGCTTTTTATCATTTATTGAGAACATAATTTCCTTTTATAAATCTTCTATAACGACTTATATATGAAAATTAAATAAAAATTAAAATTTCTCATGGAAGAATGGTAAAGTATATAACAAAAAAGTGTGGTTGAATTCCTTTCTAAAAGGTGAATGGATCTTATCCTTCATATATATTCTCACCCTTCTTTTTCCCCCTTAAAAGAACTTATGATGATGGGAATTTAAAATCTGAAACATGCCCACAACATTCTGAAAATTAATTTCTAGGTGGAATTTATGAAGAAATTTTAGAATATGTTGGAAAAAGTTGCTTGAATAATATAGTAATGTTTGGTTTGATTGTTATCTAAATTGTATTATATCGTATTGTTAAAATCATTGTTATATGATGACGAAAAGTTTCATTTTATGGAGTGATCGATTTGATATGCTCTTGTCGGTGTCTTTTTTTTTCCGGTTCTTTCTTTACTTATTATCTAATAATCTTGTTTTATTCGTAGGCGTTTGATCATGAATATTGTTTGATTTTTTTCGGAGTTGAATTCCGGAAGACGTTTTTGGTCATAAAATTTTGGAATTCACCTTGAACTTGAATTTCAGAATTTGAAAAACAAGTAAATTCATTTCAATTTACTAATAAAACTTCAAAAACAACTCTAATTTGTCTCTCTCAAATGAGGGGCTGGTTTAGGGGCCATCTCCTGTCACCCCTTGCCTATGGTTCAGGAAGGGGATTGATTGCAATGATTGCAACGAGACACACCAATACCACTGCTTAGAGGTGGAAAGGGGGCGATCGGAGGATGACAGAGCAATCACGTCTTGCTCCCTCCTGACATCTATTGGGAGGGAACCTCCTTTCAGAGTGTGATTCGTCGTTTCTAATGCGGTTAATTGCTATTAGGCTTCTTAGGAAAATTTTCCTCTGCCTATGCAGTTAGCTCGACTCCAAGTATTATTCATGTCCAAATACAACTCCAATTTCAACTTCAATTTATATTTGATTTTCATGGCCAAACGCCCACGAATTACTCTCCCTTTCTATGATAGCTTTACTCCTTGTTCTACGTTTTTTTAGGTTTTAAATTTGTTGATATGCAAACATTATATTCATCAAAATAATATAATATAATTCAATGCAACACATACAATATAATATAATACGATACATTATCCAAATAAGGTGTGTGTTAGTTTCAAGTCAAAAACTCATAAAAATACAAGAACTACAATATTCAAAAAGTAAGACTCCAATTTTCTTTATTCAATTTGTTTTCTAGAAATAGTCCAAAAGCCGATATCACTCATGTAGTTAGCATATCTCAAGACGTTATCTTCAATTTTATCTATTTATCAATTCATTTTTGAAATATACCAAATTAACTCTTGAAATCTCGTCTACCTTTTTTTCTATGAATTTAAATAATATACATCATAAATATGAAGAAAAGCCTTGAATAACTATTGAAATTGTTGTCATGCATGTGACGAGGAAGTAACAGATTTAAGCCTAGAAAACAACGTCCTTTTGCAAAAATACAAGTTAAGATTACGTACAATATATTCTTATGATTGGACCCCATAGCGAAATGGTTGGAACCTTAGGTGCACTAGACTGCCCTAATTAAAATCCCTAAGATTATAGTACAATTTTTTACACCATCAAAGTAGAGTTAGTTACTTGCTATACAGAATTACAGATATGATGTATCTATCTTCTTGTTCCTATTAAAATTCATGTACAACTGGTGATCATATATATGCATGCAAAACTGGATAAGGATGACAAAAAATTTATTGAAGAAAATGTACATTCACGAGCTGTCTGTGACTATTGAGTATTGATTGACAACTTTTTTCTCACGTGAAATCTTCTACTGATCATTTCAGCTAATTTTTTTATTTTTTATTTTTCCAATTTCACAAATGTACACAAAAATTCAAAATCAAAAGTATATACTAACATTAAAAAGAAGCAGAAAGGAGAGAAAGACATCATCCTTTCTTTCTAAATGGAATGCGAAAAAATTAAATATTGATGGCTACTTGTCATGAATGAAATAGCATTCAATTGTACGCAAAGTAGCACTTGCCAGGTCGATGTTACGTACAAGATTTACGTGACCATATTATAAAAGATTAGATATGACGATGTTTTGGGGATGGGGGGTGGGGGGATAAGTAGTTTTTTAATTTATTTTTTAGTGTTCCGTAAGTAAGCATATTGTTTTTGTGGGGATAAGGGGGTGGGGATCAGAGAAGACAGTAAGCTTGACGTGTCACTTATAAAACTCGTTTTTGTATTTCCACAAGGATGGTATTTTTTCTTTCTTATTTTTAAAGAATTTATGTTCATGATTCAAATCTGACACTTCAACCGCGATAGAGCACATGAACTATTTGAAATATGACAACTTTACATGTTGTTACGTTTTGGGCTCAATAAACCTGTCAAACGGGCCGGGCTGGCCCGGCCCGAACCGGCCCGAACCGGCCCTACATATCAAACCGGACCGGTTTGACCCGGCCCGGTAAGCCCTAGGGCTTTAGGGTTCCGGGTTCCGGTCCGGTTTTTTTTTTAAACTGGGCCCGGTTAACCCGGCCCGGACCAACCCGGTCCAGGCCCGCCGGTTAACCGGCCCGGAACCGGCCCGGAATTAAAAAAAAAAAAAAAAAAATTATTGGGCCAAACTAGCCGTTGGCCCAACGGCTATATTACCGTTTTTGGGTCCAAACGGCTAGTTTGGGCCCATTAACTTAAAAAAAAAAAAAAAAAAAAAAAAAAAATTAATCCCCAAAATAAATCTATAAATACCCTACAACTTCAAATCATTTCTCACACAATTTTTCACTCTCTCAAATCTCATTCTCTCTCAAATCTCATTCTCTCTCAAATCTCAATTCTCAATTCTCAAATATTCAATATATTTAATTTCTTAAAGTGTTCAATTTAAATTTTTAATTTTTCGTTTACAAAGTACGAGCGGAAGTTTCTAAAGTCGCAATCTTCGGATACTTCCAAAATTTGGTATTGTCGTTCCATCTCTTACGTTTAATTTTTATTTATTGTATTAATTATTTAATATTTAATTTTATTATATTTGTGTATTTTGAATATTTTTAGTTTAATTTAATTTATATTATGGATAAATTAAAAAACCTCGCTACTAAAGGTGTTAGAAATTTTTGTCCCGGAAGCGGTAGTGGTAGTAAAAAGCGAATTACTAGCGGTAGAGGTAGTTCAAGTAATAGATATACCCGTGTGACTTCGCCTCCGGTACCGCTTGGTACACCTTTTGAGGAAGAAATAGGTGTAGGTGCTCACGATATGGATTATGTAGAATTTCAGGAAAATTACGGTATAGAAGAAGAAAATGAAGTAGATGCAGTTAATGTAGACGAAGATGATGAAAATATTGCTGAAACACCCGCAGTAGGACATGCTAACGTTAGATCTGAATCAGTTAATCTCCCTTCCCGTCCTCCCAGTGCCCCAAAACCCCGTAAAAGAACTAGTATTGCATGGCAATTTTTTGAACGTATATCAGATATTGAGGTGCAGTGCAATATTTGTCAACAAAAATATAAGCATAGAAGTGGCGGTAAGCAAGGGGGTACGGGTACGTTAATGAGACATATAGCTGAAGATCACACTAGAGAGTTGAATATTGCAAAAGGTGGTGGGGATGTTGGTGGGTCAACGCAAACTAGAATGGACCCAACAACCGGTCAAGTAGCGAAAAAGTATAATAAATTGAGGGACAGAGAAGAAATAGCTAAAATGGTAGCTGTGGGTTGTTTGCCTTTTAGTTTTCCTTCTTCTGATGCCTTTATTCGTTATATACAAGCAATTTATAATCCTATGTTTAATGGTATTCCTAGAACTACTTGTCGGTCTGATATTTTTAGACTCCATTCACAATATTGTTTTTATTTATCAACATTCTTAAAAAATATTCAATGTAGATTGTCCCTAACTTCCGATCTTGGTCGTGCTGTAAATAAAAATGATTATTTAATCGTTACTTGTCATTGGATGGATAGTAATTTCATAATGCAAAAACGTATTCTTGCTTTTTTATATGATGAAGATCGGAAACATACTGGACAATTTATTGCTGATTCTATTATTAAAATTGCCGGATATTATGGTATAGAAAATAAAATTTTATGTATTGCTTTTGATAATGCTTCTAACAACAAGACTGCTATAACAAAAATAAAATCTACGCTATCTCCGCCCTTTCCTGAAATTTTTCATGTTAAGTGTGCATGTCATATATATAATTTAATTGTAAAAGATGGTCTTGACTTTTTTGAGGTTTATATTGAAAAAATTCGTCTTGCTGTTGGTTTTATTCAAGGAAATAATCGTAGATCTAGAATTAAAGAATTTAAAGTTAAATGTCAAGAAAATGGACTTGCACCGATTTTGATGCCTGAGGAAATTGATATTAGATGGAATTCTACGTATGAATTTTTAAAAACTTGTTATAAATATAGAATTCCTATTACACTAGCTTTTAACCAACATTGTGGTTCATTTGCTGATTCTGCTGATTGCATGCTACATAATTCTGATTGGGTTATAATTAATGATCTTGTTAAGTTCTTAGAAAAATTTTATGTAGCTACGGTTGAATTTTCCGGTGCATATTATCCTACTGTTTGTAATATTTTGGCATATATAGCCGATATTTCTGGTTTGCTCCGACAATATAAAGATAAAGAAGGTTATAAAGAAGCTGTTGGCGCTATGTTTACGAAATTTAAAAAATATTTCTTCCCGATTCCCCCTATTTACTTGGTTGCTGCTATGTTAAATCCGTGCATGAAATATAATCATATGTGTCACTTTAGTACTCTTATTTATACTAACTTAGAAATAAATACTAACCATGATTCTGAACAAATACAACCTGATTTGTGGACGGCTACGGCTGATGCAAAAGATTATATAGAAAAATTATATAATCACTATGCTGATTTATTTGATTCAGCCGTACCTACAAATATCACTCCAACTGTCGCTCCTCATCCTCCCGAGGAGCCATCAGCTTCTAAAAGGCCGGCACATAGTGGTTTTCCTGATTCGTTTTATGATTTAACTTGTTGGAACAGTGTGGATGAGAGAGCTTACACATCAACTTATCGGGAAGAGCTAAAATATTATCTGCGGACGCCACCAGAGGATCGCAGACGACGGATCAACACGCTGGATTGGTGGAGGAATAATGAATCACAATATCCTGTACTTTCAAGATTAGCCAGAGATATCTTGAATGTTCCTATGTCAACCGTTGCATCAGAGAGCGCCTTCAGTCAGGGACGACAGCAGCTTGGAGACAACCGACACTCATTGGGAAGCAACGCAATGAATGTTTTAGTTTGCCTCAGAGATTGGATTAGAGCAGAAAGAAGAAACCAAGGAATGGAACCAGAGCCCAACGACGACCTCAAACTTGAAGAAATTATGACTTCACGGGAGAACTCAGCAGAATCAAGTCCAATGCAGGGTTTTTCCCCCGTTGACTTCGACTACCCTATGCAAGTTCCAATTAATATTAACATGAATGAGTTGGAAAAAATGATGCATAATTTATAGATTTTTCATTCATGTAAATTATAAATTTTGGATCATTTTGCAATCAATAAAATTCCACAAATTCATTCACTCCTTAGTCGTTGTTTTTTATTTTTTTTTATTTAACGATTTATAATTTTAATATCTTCTATACAAGTGTATATTTAATGTATACATGTGTATATGTTTATATATCTTATATAGAAGTGTATATTTAATGTATACAGGTGTATATATCTTCTATAGAAGTGTATATTTAATGTATACATTGTGTATATAGCGTATATAGTGTATATATGTGAATAGATCTTCTATAGACATGTATATTTAGCGTATACATGTGTATATGTTTTATAAATTAGTATATAACTATACAAATATATATTGTAATGTATATATATTGTAGTATATCTCATTTAAAGTATTACATATACATAGAATAGAGTGTATATATGTGAATAGATCTTCTATAGACATGTATATTTAACGTATACATGTGTATATGTTTTATAAATTAGTATATAACTATACAAATATATATTGTAATGTATATATATTGTAGTATATCTCATTTAAAGTATTACATATACATAGAATAGAGTGTATGAATGTTAATAGATCTTCTATAGACGTGTATATTTAACGTATATATGTGTATATGTTTTATAAATTAGAATATAACTATACAAATATATATTGTAATGTATATATATTGTAGTATATCTCATTTAAAGTATTACCTATACATAGAATAGAGTGTATATATGTGAATAGATCTTCCATGTATATTTAACGTATACATGTGTATATGTTTTATAAATTAGTATATAACTATACAAATATATATTGTAATGTATATATATTGTAGTATATCTCATTTAAAGTATTACATATACATAGAATAGAGTGTATGAATGTTAATAGATCTTCTATAGACGTGTATATTTAACGTATATATGTGTATATGTTTTATAAATTAGAATATAACTATACAAATATATATTGTAATGTATATATATTGTAGTATATCTCATTTAAAGTATTACCTATACATAGAATAGAGTGTATATATGTGAATAGATCTTCTATAGACATGTATATTTAACGTATACATGTGTATATGTTTTATAAATTAGTATATAACTATACAAATATATATTGTAATGTATATATATTGTAGTATATCTCATTTAAAGTATTACCTATACATAGAATAGAGTGTATATATGTGAATAGATCTTCTATAGACATGTATATTTAACGTATACATGTGTATATGTTTTATAAATTAGTATATAACTATACAAATATATATTGTAATGTATATATATTGTAGTATATCTCATTTAAAGTATTACATATACATAGAATAGAGTGTATGAATGTTAATAGATCTTCTATAGACGTGTATATTTAACGTATAGTCGTTGTTTTTTATTTTTTTTATTTAACGATTTATAATTTTAATATCTTCTATACAAGTGTATATTTAATGTATACACGTGTATATATCTTCTATAAAAGTGTATATTTAATGTATATATTATGTATATAGCGTATATAGTGTATATTTGACCGGTTTTTAACCGGGTTTGACCGGGTTTGACCGGGTTTTAGTGGGTTTGACCGGATTGGGTTAAGTGGGCCGGTTCCGGGTGGGTTTTAATATTTTTACTGTGCAGCCCGGCCCGGCCCGGACCGGTTAAGGCCAAACCCGGCCCGTAACCGGCCCGGAACCCGGTAAGAATGAGAGGGCCGGTTCCGGGTTGAACCGGCCCGGCCCGTTAGACAGTCTTAGCTCAAAATGAGCTTGTTGTTACGCTTTAGGCTGAAAATGACCTTCAACTAACCAAATAGCTCAAAAATATCCTTTTTACTAACAGTTGCTACAAGAGAAAATAAACCTAATTTGCCCTTAATCAACAATTCAAAATAGGGCAGTTGGTTCAAACATGTGAATCTTTTAAGGGTAAAACTATCCTTTTTGAGCCAAAAACAAACTTGACTTATTTTAAATAATAGTTCAAGGATAATTTAGCCCTTTCCCCTACATATTTTAATGCTAAATTGTTCTTTTTTTCCTTTTACAATATCTCTATTTATCTCATTAGGAAATAAGGTCATATTTGAGCCAGGAATATACTTACAAAGGATCAATTTGAATCATATCACAAAATTCGAGGATAAATTTGGAGGGTTTTTTTTCTTTTAAATAAATGAAAATGTGTTCTACATGTGTCACCTTGATAGTGACATATGCACAGTGGCGGATCAACCCTTTGCCGAGGGGTTCATCCGAACTCCCTTCGGCGAAAAATTATGTTATATATGCATGGTTAAAATTATTTTTTATGTATATATATTAGACGTTGAACCCCCTTCGATTAGTTCGTATGTTCCCTTGTGAACTCCCTTCGTGAATATCCTGGCTCCGTCACTGCATATGCATGGTGCAATATACAAACTATACATGGTGTAAACAAAAAATATGTTTACGTGAATGTAAAGCACACAGGGAAAAAGAAAAGATGATACATGCTTATGCTATTAATAGATTCAACCTAATTCAAAAGTGGAAATTAAGAAATCTATATATAGACTACATATATATAGTACGTAAAAGTGATGGTCTTTTAGTGTTATTAAATCCTATACCAAAGTGATAGTGACAGACCGGCCTATAATAGAGTTATAATTAGCTCAGACTTTCATAGTAATACTATATATATTTTTTTATACATATATTGAATCTCGTATATTCATAATGATTTGGATTGGAATTACTCTAGACAAAAATAGTTGCATGGAAAAAGTTGATAACATTTATATGATATTTATACTAAACTAATGTCATACTACCGTTAATCTAATACGCATTTTCTCCATATTTTATTGCATAAGTATGATGATAAATATAAATTTGATATACGCATCGATCGAATGCAAATATGTTTTTATCCAAAAAAATTGTGAAAACCTTTCTTAAAAATGACTCTTTTTCCTGAAAATGATTCCACAAGCCAAAAAAATACTAATGCAAACAACAAAAAGAGGGCCAAATGATATATATATATCCAAATCAAAGTTAGGTAGGGAAAGTTGTCTAAGTGATAATGTCTACCACCTTGAATATTAGAAAGTGTTCATCATGATGACCTTTTTGATTTTGGCCAACATTTGATTGAGAAACATGGTAAGCAAAACACAAGGTACATGTTTAATAATGTTGATTAATTATTTGATTAAAACATGGATCCATTTTAATTATTGATGGTTTTCGTTATACTTTTGGATTTTGTGGTAACTGGAAAGTGATGCACATGCAAAAGAACATTGATTTAACATCACTTAGTTTCGAACAATGATCCCTTAATGTTTCTTTTCTATATATAGTATAAGAATTAAGAGGTATAAGTGTTTGATTTTTAAACACTAACAGAAATCATATCCGAAACTAAACCATATTATAGGGGTGTTTAATGTAATTATCCTCTTTATAATAAATACTAACGATAGCATGATAAAATTACAAAGTTTAATTCGTACCTTGGGGGATTAGAATGCTACTATCTGAAAAAATAAAGGCGAATAAAGTGAAAATTTCTTTGTGTTTGTTTCGATTTATCATCTCAATTCTCAATATTGTACTTTATAAAATTTTATACACCTCAACTCGATCAAAATAAATATTTTAAAAGAAAAAAACACTGCCTTTGTAAGAATAATTGAAAATGGTGCCCAAAAAAAATACGTGAGAGATATCTTCCACAAGTTAACAAGAAAAGAAATAAATCATTCAAAAATGATAAGAATTACTTTTCCTATCTCGATATATATATTATATTGGCAGAATACATCGTCAGACCCCTCAACTTGACGTCATCTTTCACTTTGGCACCTCAAATGCATGTTGCTCACTTTTGACACCTCAAGTAGCGAACAAGTGTGTCATTTTGGCACTTTTTGCTGAGTTGGCAAGGTGCGTGTATTACACCTCTGTAAAGGCGGGTTAAAGCCCTTTTTTGGCTGATGTGGCGCCCAAGTTGGCCCACCAATAATATATTAACTCACCTTCATTAATTTATACTTTTTCCTTCATTTTTATCCATTATTTTTGTCAATCTTAAGTTTATTTAATGGTGAAAATTATTGGGAAAGATTTAAAAATTAGATGCACATTTACGAGTTCGTTTTGCCAAAAATAGTATATTAACTCACTCCATTAATTTATACTTCTTTCACATTTTTATTCACCATTTTTGTTAATCTTAAATTTATTCAACGATAAAAATCGTTGAGAGAAATTTATATACACATTTAGGGATTTGTGAAGATTAGATAATAAACATCATTTTTTTTAATCATTAAGGGCAAAATTGATGATGAAAAAATGAAAATCAAGCAACATCAATGAAGAAAAGCTGAAAATCGAACAAAATTGATGAAGAAAAATTAAAAAAATAAAGCTAAATCCGTGAAGAAAAATTGAAATCAAACAAAATAAATAAATAAAATAAAAAATCGATGAAGCAAATCTGAAAAATGAAGCTAAATTCACGAAGAAAATCTAAAAACCAAGAAAAATCGATGAAGAAAAATTGAAAATCAAAGTAAAATCGATGAAAAAAATTAAAAAAATTAAAAAAACAAAGTTAAATCCGTGAAGCATGATCGATTGTTGTTCATGGTGAAAATCATTTGGTGGTGATGGTGGGCGTGGGTGGGGGGGAGTGCTTGTAGAAGGGTGGGGGGAGGAAGAAGATGACTGGGGTGCAGGGTCTTTGAAGAAGATAAAAGGGGAAGAAGACTGGCGGGGTGGGTGGGGTGGGGGTGGCGGGTGGGTAGGGTGTTTGAAGAAGAAGACTGGTGGGGTGGGTGGGGTGGGAGTGGCAGGTGGGTGGGGTGTTTGAAGAAGAAAGCTGGTGGGGTGGGTAAGTTAGGGGGGTATTTTTTTTATTTAAATTAATTATTTATAAATTATTTGAGTATTTTTTTATTATTTAAATTAATTATTTGGATAAAAATGGCATATGTCCGCATTTTATTCGTTACTTTCCACCTTATTGAAGAGTGTAGCACATGCACATAATATTATTTTGCTGATTCAACAAAACGTGTCCAAGTGACACACTTGAAGGCAACTTTAGGTGTCAAAAGTAAACAATGTCTATTTGAGGTGCCTAAGTGAAAGATGACGCCAAGTAAAGAGACCTGACAATGTATTCTGCCTATTATATTTTTTTGCTTTTCGAGATTTAAGTTATTTGAACATTAATAAATATTAAAATATATTTTTTCACTATACTGACATATAAGAAGAATTCAACTTATAGAATATTTAACTTTTAAAATATTAGTCAAATTAATTTTTTGAAAAGTGAAAAGTGTCATAGATAGTGAGACGAAAATGAAGTAATGTGTAAACATCACTATCCCCAAAACATCCAAATTTCAAACTTGATCAACAGGAAAGACCCAAAAAAAAAGTAGAAAAAGAGACAGATTAAATGAATAGAACATGCACAAACTAAAAACCTCAAGCAAGTTCTTATACCACTTCGGGATGGTTTGATAGAATGTATAAGAACAATATAGAATATAGGGGTCGTTTGGTAGAGTGTATTGTTAAAAACAATATATGTATTAATTAACTAATGCAAGCATTAATTATACACTCTATTGTGTATTAAGGTGTGTATTACTAATACCATCCATTTTCTATGTATTAGTAATGCAAAGTCTTTAATACATGCATTAACTTATTAAATGACCTTAATACCGCTTAATTTTCCTCTCGAAATATTTCACCATTCCTTTTTTCGCCACTTTAATTTACAATAGTGAATCTTTTCAAAACATTTCATAATTTTTTTTCCACAATTCTAATCTACAACAATGAATAATTGATTTAAATATTGTAACATATTTTTGCTTTGCTTCGA
Source organism: Capsicum pubescens (assembly GCA_030864215.1). Taxonomy (NCBI): domain Eukaryota; kingdom Viridiplantae; phylum Streptophyta; class Magnoliopsida; order Solanales; family Solanaceae; genus Capsicum; species Capsicum pubescens. Next base: position 340,436,583 of record CM061538.1, read on the forward strand.
GGGTCTTTAAAAGGATTAAAAAAATTGAGACTATTTCTTAATTTTACGTCTTATATTTTATTTTATTTTTGTTTCGACTATGTTATTCTGTTGGCATAATATTTCATACACAAAAACGAAGGTCTTGCAATTAATCCGAAACCTCTATATACTAGTTCAACAATACTAATTATATTTGAGATGACAGAAAAATTTTGTTGCAAAAAAATGTACAAAATCAAAGAAGGGTATTTTTGTAAACAAACATTTCTTTTATAGAAATTATGTAAAATGTATTATTTCTTATACATCAAACCAAACAATGTATAAGAAATAATATATGCATAACTAATACAAGCATTATTAATACAAACATTATTAATACACTATATTTTGCATTAATCTTATACACTCTACCAAACAATCCCATAGTGTATTAGTAATACTTGCATTAGTAATACGTGTATTAGTTATGATTGTATTGGTTATGTATGTATTATTTCTTATACATTATTTGGTTTGATTTATAAGAAATAATACATCTTACATAATTTCTATAAATTAAAAGAAATGTTTGTTTACAAAAATATCCTTCTTTGATTTTGTACACTTTTCTGCAACAAAATTATTTTGCCATCTCAAACATAATTAGTATTGTTGAACTAGTATATAGAGGTTTAGGATTAATTTCAAGACCTTCGTCTTTACGCAAAAATGTTACGCCGACGGATTAATATAGTTGAAGCAAAAATAAAATACAAGACGTAAAATTAAGAAATAGTCTCAATTTTTTTTTAATCTTTTCGAAGACCCTTGAAGCAAAGCAAAAAATATGTTATAGTTATTTAAATCAACTATTCATTGTTGTAAATTAAAATGGTGGGAAAAGAAATTGTGAAATATTTTGAAAAAAATCACTATTGCAAATTAAAATGGCGGGAAAAGGAATGGTGAAATATTTTGGGAGAGAAATTGAGGGATATTAAGGTCATTTAATAAGTTAATGCATGTGTTTAAAGTTTTTGTATTACTAATACATAGGAAATGGAGCGTATTACTAATACACAATTCAATACACAATAGAGTGTATAACTAATGTTTGCATTAGTTATACATAGGTAAAAAAAGCGTACCAAACATGGTACTAGTAATACACATTAACTAATGCATGCATTATATTTCACAATACACTCTACCAAACAACCCCTTAATGCATGAACATGTATTCATGTAAATAAAGAAGAAAAAAGTGTCAAATTTACCGTTCTACTTTAAAAAATTAGTTAAATATATTCTTCATCTTATTTTAGAATAAAATTTATCTTTCTTGTCATATTTTGGATCAAATTATTTCTAAAATTTAAACAATTATTTTTTACAATACTAAAAGAAAGTTTTAAGGCAAAATGATCTTCTGGACCCCTGTATTAGGTCGGTTTTGTAAGTTGGACACTTCTACTTTTATGTTTGTCATCTGGACCCCTGAACTCACTAAAAAATAATATTTCAAACCCTTTGACCGTTGACTTTGCCTATGTGGCATTAAATGGATGACTAAGATAAGGAGAGTGTAGTCACTCGCCTGGGGTGCGAGTGAGGGTCAATTTTTGGATAATTTTATATTAAAATAATTAAAAATAATATTAAAATTTTAAAAATAAAAAATAAACTTTTTTTTCCTCCATCATTTTTAATTAAATTTTTTTTTTCAAAATTTAAAATAATAAATTTTAAAAAAATAAATAAAAAAACCTTCTTTCCCCAGACCCCCCTCTCCGTCCAGTCCCCACTCCACCCCTCATCCCTCATCCCTCAACCCTCTCTCCCGTCCAACCACCCCCTCACCCCCGTCCAACCCCCTCCCTCGTCCAGCCGCCCCCACCCTACCCTTCATCCCCGTCCCCCGTCCAGTCATGGCTGTCATGACATCACCATTAACGTCCCCTACCCCTACATCTTTTTTCATCTCTCTTCGTCTTCTTTTTCTTCATCATCATATATGGCAGATTTCTGGGCAATCCTTGAAGAGGGTCTTTGCTCTTTTTATTTGCCTTTTTTTTGTGAAGTCTCTTTGTCGTGATGATATTGTTGTTGTTGTTCATCACCATTGATATTGTTGTTGGTTGTTCATTGTTGTGGCAGATATTGTTATTTTTTTTTTTTTTCTTTTTTGGTCAAGTCTCTTTGTTGTGTTGATATTGTTGTTATTGTTCATCACCATCACCATTGATATTGTTGTTGGTTGTTCATTGATGTGGCAGATGTTGTTGTTCTCAATTTAAATTTTTTATTTTGTTTAGGATTAATTTTGTAACTTTTACAAATTATTAAAGATATTTAAATAAAAAAAAAATTCATTATGTTTGTATATGTGAATTTATAGTTAAAACTTTAAATTAATTGGAGAGAAATTTTAATTATTTGGAATAAATTTGATGTTTAATTAAATTTATTGTGTTTGTGTATTAGAATTTATAGTTAAAAATTTAAATTAATTTAAATAAAAAATGTATTGTGTTTGTGTATTAGAATTTCTATAATTTATAAAAATAATTTATTTAATTATGTTTGTTAAAGATATTCAAATTTTAAAATCAAAAATTCATTTATGTTTGTATATATGAATTTATAGTTAAAAATTTTAATTAGTTGGAGAAGAATTTTAATTATTTGGAATGAATTTGATATTTAATTTGTGAGCAAAAATAAAAGCATGATTATTTAAATTTTTCTACATTTTATAAATTTTTTTATTTAATTAAATTAATTTTAATATTTAATTTGTCATGTAGCATTTTAGAAATGACTTAAAATTTCATGAAATACTTGAAAATAACGTGGCAGGTGAAGTGGTACACATGACAGTTTATGTGGCAGCTGATGTGAGAGAGTGTGTTATACTCTCTCAAAATATGTTTAAAATATTGTTTTTAAGTGGATTCAAAAATTCAGATGACAAATATATAAGTAAAAATGGTCAACTTAAAAAATCAACCTAATACAGGAGTTCACAAGATTATTTTGTTAAATTTTAAATAACTTTAAAATGGAAGAGGCATAAAATTGTGAGTCAAATAAAAGGAAACATTTTATTCGAGGATTTCTCTGTCTCAACTCTCAACTAATTTAACCAAAATAAAAAAACTCTCAACTAATAAATTGTGTCCCCTGTAGATACTACGTGCCACAATATCCATCATAAGTTTTTTTTTTTAATACAATGTCTTTTTCCCACTGTTCTTTTTTTAGAAACTTTTTAACTTAATGCTGCCATTTTTTGGAAGCATATGGAGTATATTGCTAACACTCTTCTTCATTCATTTCTCCATTTTATAGTCTTTGATACTTACTATTCTCCGACCATATATAGTGCGTGCAGTGCAGGGCAGATTCAGGATTTAAGATGTAAGTGTTCGTGAAGTTTGAACATATATATTGATATTTAAAATTTTAAAATTTTGCATAAAAATTAAATTATCCAACTATCTTGTTGATTTTCTGAGTTTTTATTTAAGCTTAATTATATTAATTTTTACATTTTTTTAATATGATTATACTTAATTTGTATCGAATTATCAAAAAAATACATATTGGTTTGTCCCTGAGTACATGAATTAAATTTAGGGATAATACCCACGAAATATCTGAAGTTTAACTAAATTTTCAATGGAGCATATTGAACTTTGCGGGGGTCTTATTACCCCTATACTTTTTTAATTGAAATTAATACCCCCAGACTTTTTTAAAGTGGAATTAGTCCCCTCAAAACGTATACCCAGTTTTTTCCGTGGAAAGTGTAGTACACACGTCGTTTCTTCTCTATTTTATCACTTTTCCTTATTTTTTTTATAATTACAACCATATTAAATATTTCAAATGATTCCATTGAATTTATGAATAAATTTTTTAAAAATAATTGAATGGAATCTTCCATTAATTTTTCATTGAAACTCGGAAGATTCAATTAGCGAGTTTCATTAATGGAAGATTCAATGAAACTCGCTAAGTGAAAATTCAATGGAAGATTCAATTTTCATTAATGAAACTCGAAAAATTCGGAAAATTCATTAATGGAACTCGAAAGATTCGAAAAATTTAATTTCATGATTCAATTTCCATTAATGAAACTCGGAAGATTCGAAAAATTCATTAATGAAACTCGGAAGATTCAAAAATTTTAATTTCATGTATGAAACTATTTAATCTTCCGTTAACGGAACTCGGAAGATTCAATTTCCATTAATGGAACTCGGAATTAAATTAGCGAGTTTTCAAGTTTGAATCTTCCGAATCATTCATTGAGTTTCAATTAGCGAGTTCCATTAAATTATAACTATTAAGGAATTTTCCGAGTTCCATACATGAAATTTAATTCGAAATCTTTTCATTAATTATAACCATTAATCTTTCCGAATTATAATTCCAAGTTCGAATCCATTTATAATTCCGAGTTCAAATTATAAATGGAACTCAAAAGATTCGGAAAAATCTTTCCATTAATTATAACCATTAATCTTTCCATTAATTCGGAAAGATTCCGAGTTCCATACATGGAAATTTCTTTTCATGATTTTTCGAGTTCCATTAAGAAGAATGAAAATAAAATAAAAATCTAAAACTTTAAATAATTATAAAATTAAGGGTCTGTTTGGCAAAAAAAAAGAGTTTTAAAACGTTTTTAACACCGTTCACGCGCTCAATGCGCGTGAATCTCACGCAATTTGTCAAGTGGCAGATATATGCCATTAAAATATGAAAAAAAAAAATGTCTTCGGGTAATAGGACCCCCGCAAAGTTCAGCATGCTCAACTGATAATCCGGTCAAACTTCAGGTATTTTCATGGGTATTATCCCTTAAATTTACTATGTGATAAATTAATGCATATTTTGTGTCTAATAAAAATATCTTATCATGTGTTTAATTAAAATAAATTATAATTTAAATGGCTAAATAAAATTTGTTGACAAATTTAAGATAGAGTTTATGTATTGTAAATCGCGCGAGAGAGTCTAAAATTGTAAATCTTTATAATAAATATTATTCGATTGATATTTTGATAAACATTAAGAGTTTCGTTTATAAATATATCACTATCACTGAGCTTTCAATTCATATTATCTTTTCTTTGTTTTGTGTGTGAAATTTGTATTAATTAATGAAGAACCAAATTTTAGAAAATTCTGCCGACAATTTGTCTTTCTTTTTATGGATTATAGACTTCATCAGTTTATGGGAGAGTTAAGACAAAATCTCCTAATTATTGATAATGACTTTCGCATGGCGAAACTGATCTCTTATTGTCCACTAGTAATTTAACTAATAATTTAAATAGAGGAAAATAATTTAACTAATAATTTAAATAGAGGAAAATAATTTTTGTGATATTTTACTTTAATATGCAAATCTCCTCTATTACTTATATACTGATCTTTGATCTTTGTAGAGAAAATAGCCTTAAATTTCTTCAATTTTTATTCAAAATTTCAACTACATGCTTAAATTTTCTGGGGTCTTATCACCCTTCTGAATATTTTAAAAATATAATTATTTGCTCTCTAAATGTTGAGGTGACAAAGTGAGCATTTCACTCTTTTGAGAGAGTAAGTACGAAAATTATATATTAAAATTTATTTTTAATATTTCTTTATATAAATAAATATAATTTTAATTATTATTTTTTCTTTATTCAATTTCTTTCCTTTTCTCCTCTCTCACAAAATAAAAATCTTCAATAACTCATCAATGACATCGAAGACTAATCTATCATCTTCCTCATCTCCAATGAGTCTATTTCTATGTTTCAATTTCAGTGATGTGCCTAAGCACAAAACCCAAACACAAATTCATTTATTCAACTTTTAAAAAAAAATTCAACATTCAACACAAAGATAAAAAAAATTGTAGCAATTGTCATTAAAAGAAACTAAAAGGATCAACAAATCTAAAATAAAATTAACAAGAGGGGTAAATATGGAGATTAGAGAAATTTCAACGGTCCTAGAAATTTTCATCTTTTTTTCACTCCTTTAATTTATACAAATCATCCAAACTATAGAACAATGCATTCTTCATTGGCATCGTCTTTCTCAATCGTCTTTAAGTTCCCGAATTTTTCACACCAAAAAACTTCACTCCACCATTAGTTGTACTCCTAAAAAAATCATCCCTACCTTTCCTCCCTTCCCATTACTATTCTCCCTTGTTGTTGCCGCTGTCGCCGCCCCCGATGAAGAAAACCCAAATAACTCCGCATAAATATCAATATCTCTAGAGTTAAATCGAGAAAGTTACATAGAAAAATGAATAAAGAAAAGAGAAAGAAAAATGAAAAGAAAAGAGAAAAGACAGATTAAAAAAATAATAGTTAATTTCTTATGTAAAAATATAATATTACGTGAAAATTACGTGGTATTACATGATAGATGCGTGTTGATCACTTTTTAATACACATCTGGGCATGAGTTCTTAAGGAGATAATAATTTAAGGTTTAAACAGTTCAGGAGGATAATAGGATCTCCGTGAAATTCGAATGTTTAATTGAAATTTTGGGTAAAGACTGATAGACGGGGAGGGGTATTTGGCTATTTTCTCAAAATTATATTACTAAAACAATATTATAATAAAGTTATGTCATACACGTATCTGGTAAAGCATGTAGGTACAGATTCAGTTGAATCTATAAGTTTCGATGCACAGTATAAATTAATATATAAAAGGGTACTAAAATTATAAGAAATGATAGAAATAAACTCATATAGCTTTAAAAATTAGAAATTCAACGCTGATAATTTTTATGATTAAACCCATAAAATTTAAATATTGAATTCTTTTCTGATATATTGTACTCAAACTTTAAAATTTATTTTTATTTTTAGGGCCCGTTTGGTCATGAATTTTTTTTTTCAATTTTTTTTTCAGAGTTGGAAATTATAGTGTTTGGCCATGAAAATTAGAAAAATAATTTCGAAATTAAATTTCAAAAAGTGAAAACAACTTTTTGTTGTTCTCTTTTTTCCACTTCAATTTCAACTTCCATTATTATTATTACATATAACCTCAATCTTTAAATTTTTACACAAACTCTTCTTATTAACTACAATCAACCACCAAGAAAAAAATTATTATTTGTTTTCTATGGTACAACATCATTTTTAATTGTTACATATATTCTAGTTTTTTTTTCTTCTTTTAACCAAAATTTACTAACGTGAAGTAAAAAATAATAAATGACAATCTATGGCGGAAATATATCAACTTTGTTTTGAATAAACTATATTAGAGAAATATAAGTCCTAGTACATTATATTATTTAAAAGTGAGAAATTTAATATTTTTTTCTGGTCATTCTAATTTTTTGTATATGTCCTATAATGACTATTATGATTTTGATAAATTATTAAAAAGTGGTCAATAAAGTCGCATATCAAACATAATGTAACGATCTATATTTACGATACAATAATATTCAAGGAAAATTAATATCATCAATAAAGAAAAAGCAAAAAATTAGCACTAATTTATTCAAAAATAATTAATTCGTAAATTTTTTTAAAAGGACCAAATTCAATAAAATAATTAATTCAAGTGAAAATAATTAATAATTTTCATCAACAAATTTAAGAATATATAAAATATATTTATATCTATCAATCATATTTATCAAAATATATTTTTTCTCTATTCAATCGATTATGGTTAGATAAATTTATTTAGTTCGTGCTTGTGATATTTTTATTCAAATTTTAGAAGAATAACAATCATAATAATTAGTTTGTTGTTAATTATTTTATCAATTGAAGACATATAAATTATTTTCTCAATATTTGGTTGTATGCTAGTAGGTAAATTAATAGTTGGGTGATTTTGATAATTTTTAAAAGTTGAGGGCATAAAATCATATTTAAAAAAGATTTTTCAAAAGTCTAAAAAAATAAAATTCAAAAATACATGATCAAACACAACTCCAACTTCATCTTCAACTTCAACTTCAACTCGATGAAAAAATAATTTTCATTGGCAAAGGACTGCTTATTATCTAGAGGGGTAGTGGAAGCCCACATTTAGATCTTTGTCACCTTATCTTTAATCTCATGTTGTCACTTCAACAAACATTTCAAAGCAACTCAAATCATTTTCAAGGATTTTGTCAACTACCCACTCAATATTTAATTTATTTAATCACTCTTAAATTTATCTAGTTGGCTTAACATGGAGTACTATAATTATGGATTAATTCATTTACGTCTAAACATCTAGTTACACATTATATAGTGCTTATTGCGTGGTTATAACTAATTACGTGCTAATTATGTGTATGATCAATAAAAGGCCACGTTAAAAGTTTTTCCTACGTACAAATAAGATAGGGATTAAACACAATATAATAATTGAAATTATTTGTTTCAAAATAAAAATATCATGTTCTAACTTTCACATCCAAAAGTTGAAGGTGACAGAAATGAGGATGTTGCATTGGATATGCGGACTTGCTAGAAAAGATATGGTTAGAAATGGGACTATTTGGGAGAAGATGAGAATGACTTCGGTAGAGGACAAGATGCGTGAAGTGAGGTTGAAATGGTTTGGGCATGTGACGAAGAGTGACACTGATGTCCCAGTTCATAGGTGTGGGAGGTTGACTTTGGATGGTTTCAGGTGGCTAGAGGTAGGCTGAAAAAAAATTGGAGGGAGGTGATTAGACGTGACATGGAACAATTATAGCTTACTGAGGACATGACCCTAGATATGAAGGTATGGATAACGCAAATTAAGTTAAGAGTTAGTGCGGATGGGTGAGTCGTAGCCAGTAGATAAGAGCGCTTTGGTATAGCTTGGCTAGTAGTTGTAGGACTTTGTATATAGGTTGGAGCTTCTAGTTAGGAGGGTTTGGGTGAGGTGTGTTTTTGGTTTGGTAGTGTATAGTATTTACTAATTTGTAGGTGTCTTATTTCTGTTTTTTTTATCTTGTTTTATGTTTTATTAAAACTTTATTTATCGTCATTTTGTCCTGATCCGAGGGTCTAGCTATCGAAAATAAGCTCTCTGCTTCTTCGGAAGTAGTGATATGGATTACGCACATTTTATCCTCCCAGACCCCACTATGTGAGAATAAACTAAGTTTTTTGTTGTTGCTGTAAAAGTTCATATTTACCAAATTATCTCTTATTAATTTAACTCAGATACCTCACACATATAAATACAAGATAGTAATGCTGAATTGAATAAGAAAATTTTTTATTTCAGTAATCAATGATACGTAGTTAAATCGTGACTGACATTATCAATGGGGCGTGCTTGGACGAGAGTAATACTAAATTGGGTAACCCCTCAAGAAGTCCTCGTGTTGCATCCCTGTCGACCCAAAACATAAAAGACATTATCAACTTTCCACACTAAAAATTATCATGATTCTGCCCTGATGAAAATTCCATATCACACGTACGTTAATTCCAATCTTTTTTCTAAATTATTTTTCATTCGGTATTCGATACCTTCATTGAAATCCGACTAGATCCAGATTCGTGCGAAATTCGAATCTTATCACTATGATGATTCTACACTAATTTTGAGGTACTCTTTCTCCAGATTATTAAATATAATTGAAGTCCCACATCGGTGGGTTAAAGGGTCCTTGGTCTCCTTATATGGTCTTCAGTGGCGGACCCAGGATTTTAAGGTTGTGGGTGCTTTAATCAGGGGTGGAGCTACAGTACCCTACGAGGGTTCAGGCGAATCCAGTAGCTTTTACGTAAACTCTATATTTACACTAAAATTTTGAATATGTGTATATGATTACATAGTGTGAATCCATTGACAAACATGATCGCTTGGCCTAGTGGTAGATGCACCAACATTAGCGGACGTGTGTTCGAACCCCATTACAACATATTTATTTTTTTGATCTTTTATATTTCTTTGATTCTTTATATTTCTTTAAATTCAGAATCACTGACTTCAAATTCTGACTCAGCCTTTGACTTTAATTTTTTTTTAACATAATTTGCTAATGATGACATAATATAAATATATAACTATTTAAATGCAACATTAAAATTTGGTGTTTGAGTTTTGGAAGAGTAAGATTTTTGGTGGAAAAAGCCAAAAGGTTTTCAAATTTTTTGTTTGCGTAATTAAAAAAATACAAAAGTACTTTTAGTTTAATAAATTAAGAAGTAAAAAAAAAAGTCAAACTCATATGCGTGTGAACTAGTGTACAAGAGTACTTGGGTCTTGCGCGTGTGTGTGCATTAAATGTAACTGAAAAGTTGCAAAAAAATTTATACAAAAATGTAGCGTAGCTAAGGGAATCGATCTCAAGCACCTAGACATGAAAGATACACCTAAAGCAGAGCACCCAGACAAGTTTTAGTTCTGTGGGTGCTTTTTTATTTTTTATTCCATTTTTTCAGTGTTTCTTATATAATAATACCTATTTTACGTCGAGCTTAGTGGGTGCTGGAGCACCCCAAAATAACAAGTGGGTCCGCCCCTGATGGTCTTGGACAATCCTCCCCTCATGAGTTAGCTTCTGAGGTTGAGTTTGGTTCAAGGTCCATTTCTTTATCATGGTATCAGAGCCAGGTCCACCCAGTTCATTGTTTTTTATGTTGGCCCCCCCGTCTTATATTGTCCACGCTCCAAATGTCCAGCCCTGGGCGTGTGGGGGGGGGGGGGGGAGAGGGTGTTGGAGTCCCATATCGGTGGGTTAAAAGGTCTTTGGTCTCCTTTTATGATCTTGGATAATTCTCCCATCATGAGCTAGTTTTTGAGGTTTAGTTAGGCCCAAGGTCTATGTCTTTATCAAATATTTTTGAATTCTGGACAGCTTCGCAAAACTTAATAATTTTGAACCAAATTCTATATATTTTTTTTAAATTACTTAATACTCCCTCTGTCCCATTTTACTCGTCGTAATTTGACATTTTATATTAAAAGAGAAGCCCGGTGCACTAAAGCTACCGCTATGCGTGGTGTCCGGGGAAGGACCTCATCACAAAGATATATTGTACGCAGTCTTACCTTGCATTTCTGCCAAAGGCTGTTTCCAAGGCTTGAACCTGTGACCTCCTGGTCACATGGCAACAACTTTACCAGTTACTCCAAGGCCCCCCTTCAATTTGATATTTTATATTGATTAAGAAAAATAATTAATAACACGACTACTTTATCATAACATCCCTATTAAATGATGTTTACATTTTAATTTAGAGAAAAAATAATTAATACTAAGGGTAAAAAAGAGAAAAAATTTGTCTTATCTTGGTTAATGAAAAATGATAAGTAAAATGAGAAATCAAATTAAGAAATTTGAGACGAATAAAATGGGACGAAAGAAGTATATATAAAGTACAAATTTAGAATCTAATAACTCTAAAGAGCTATAATTGAGAACTCACAAAGGTAGATGAGTTCATTTAATTTCCTTGAGAACACTATTTGGCATTAATTGTTCACTAATTGTCATTTGGAGCATTATGGTAAATGTTCAGTCAGAGATTAATTATCAAATTAAATGAGTCACCAAAGGGAATAATTTCTCTTATTGATGTCTAATCATATACTCCCTCCGTCTCAAATTGAGATGACACATTAATTAAGAAAAATAATTAATAACATGCCTAGTTTACCATAGTACCCCTATTAAATGATGTATATATTTTAATTTGAAGAAAAAATAATTAATGCAAAGCGTAAAACATGAAATTTTTTTTTGTCATTTCTTGATTAATGAAAAAAGATAAGTAAAAAGAAAAATTAAATTAAAAAATTTGGGACGGGGGAGTATGTACTAATTTACTCAATGTTTGTCAGAATAGCACATGGTTTTCTCAGTTAATTAATGTCATTCAAGTAATAATTCATCTTTTAAAGACCATTAGATTGCTAGAAAATTTTCTGCAAAGGGGTTGTGACAATGACACAAGATTGGGTGGGACGTCTCACCATTATTGGAGGACTAAAGTCAAATTTTAACGAGAGGTCTTAATTTAAATTTTATTTGTTTGAGATAAATTATTAATAACTTTTTTGAGTCAATATTCCTAATAATTCTTTTTCAAATGATTGTACATACCTAATTTTGTCCCTTCCATAGCCAAATTTATCCATTTTTTATCTCACGTTATCCTACACCCTCACCCATGTATTTATACCCCACAAAAATACAAACAATAACAATATTGAATAAATCCATTCCCTATCCTAACAAACTCATCCACCTCACTACCCTACCCTACCCTACCCTACTACCCCACCCTACCTAACTACCCCTTTACACGTTTTTTTTTTTCACAAAGTAAAGGGGTTAGAAAAAGGGACGGGGATACCAAAAAATTCTCACAAAAAAAGAGCACAACGGGGATACCAAAAAATGCTCACAAAAAAAGAGCACATACTCCATCACCATATTCACATACACACTCCACACGATAGACTCCCAGTTTCGATTCACTAGAGGATACACCCACAACTTTATTTCTCCATTTTCTTTTTCCATTGAAGCACATACACACGGTACACACCCACACAATTCCATTCACAATAATCACCCCTCACAGAAGACCATAGCACCTCATATACACCACACACAGAATCAACCACGGAAACAGAGGCATATACCATTTTTTTCCTTTTCTTCTTCGTTCACAAACACACCACACACAGTAACACCAATGTGAGGGAGAAATCGAGAGAGAAGGGAGATAAAGAAAGAGAGATTTGAGCAAGAGTGAGATCGTGAGATCGGAGAGAGAGGGAGAAAGGCGACGGCAAGCTGAAATCGATCGGAGGTCTGATCGAAAACGTGACTGACCGAAAAAACATATCCCCAGTCCCATCCTTCACTTTTCTGGCCAAAATTATTGGAATTTGTTGGGTAATATCACCAAAATCGGCGACCAGTAGCGCCAGTTCACCCCTCCGTTTGAGTTTTCCACTGTTCGTTTGATTTGTTGATTGAGGTTTGTGATTTTGAGGTTCCGCTTAATTTTCAAATCTGTTTCGGGGTCAAAATTCGACGCCAAATGAGGTTTTGTTCAAGGTCGATTTAAGTCGAGGTTCCGAATCCGCGAGGCTCCTCTATTTGATTGAATAAAAGGTTCATTCTTCATCTTATTCTCAATTAATTTTTAATCGTGTAATACTTGGTGTGATAAATTCATGGTGTGTGGGCTTTATTTTGTTTTGTTGATTTTGATATATTTTGGATCATAGTGGTTGGTTGTTGACGTCGATCGATTGGTTGTTGTAAATTGAAATAATCAAAGAACTTGGACTCAATTTGGGGTTAAATCGTAATTTGGGGTGGTATCGAAGCTGGTTAATTCGCAATTTCACTTAGTTTATTTAATTTGTCATCTTGATCGATGTTGACGTTGTTAAACGTGGTGATAAGTCGGAAGTAATAGAAAAACGTAAGTTGGGTAGGCAAAGTTTAGGATTTGTGATTGTCGAATGATGAAATATTTGTGGAATGGTTTTGATTTATGCATTGGGATCTATTGTATTTATTTGGCCGGAGAATGCCCGGGGGATTTGTATTGATTTATTCGGGGAATGCCCCGAAGTACCATGTACTTGAAGACGACGCACGATCAAGGCCCGGAACGTCGGGTGGAGAAAGCAATGGAGTGTAGTTTAGAATTAGCATAGAATAGAGTAGGTTTATATTTTCGCACTTTTCTATTTTGAAATTATAATAATCGGAATGGATACTATAATTTTGGATTTGTTTTGTTTGTTTGTTTGATTGATTGTTTTGTGTGATTTTGTGTGGTTTATATATTCATAATGTCAAATTAGCCGATATGCTCCACCAAGCGACCGTCGTCGAACTACGGGACCGAGGGGTGCCTAACACCTTCTCCTCAATCAACAGAATTCCTTAATTAGAATCTCTGTTCGCAGATCAGTTTTTAGAGTCAAACTGTTTTGAAAAGGGTCTTTCAAAGGTGACTTGGCACACCAAATTCGCAGATCAGTTTTTAGAGTCAAACTGTTTTGAAAAGGATCTTTCAAAGGTGACTTGGCACACCAAATTATGTCAAGTGACGACTCTGAATAAAAAATGTAAGAAATCCTTTTTCAAAAATAAAATTTCAATCTTTTGTCACTTTAATAATAAAAACCCTTTCGAACTTTCAAAGATAAAAATACAATCTTTTTGGAGTTGAAAAAAGGGGTGTGACAGCTCTGGCGACTCTGCTGGGGACTTTTCAGAATTCAAGCTAATTTTGGAGTTGTATCGGCTTTGTTTGGCATTATGGGTGTATAGACATTGTTTGTGTTATTTTTCGTATTCATTTTATCAGTGTTGAGTGCCTACGTGCTCTTTGTTTACAGTTTTACTTTATGTGTTACCGCTTTATATATGACATCATGTGCATAACCCGAGTCATTCTTTCTGCAACAAGTCTGTAGTACACGTGTTGTACACAACCTCTAGTTGAGTCACCCTTATTTTAGGAAGGGGAGCCGTCGGTGTTATGGAGTAGGTGGAAAGCAAAGTAGCCACTATCGACCATACGCTCCCCCAAACAGCCTTGTTAGTGAACCCCAACGTAGGTCAGCCTTTAGGTCATGCTTATGTGCATCATATTAAAGACCTAGCGGGGCCCACTTGATCCCTTGTAGGAAACTCACCTCTAAAGCATCCCTACGTGCTAAATGTTGCATCTTTGAGGGTAACAAGGTCATTTGACAAACTGATTTGGGAAAAAACATGAGTTAGAAACAACGTGTGTAGGAAGGAAATTGTTGAAAAAAGGAAGAAAAAAAAAGTGAAAAAAAAATTTGGTAGTTTTTAGGGTTCTTTATGACTTATGTTTTCCACAATTCAAAAATTCAAAAAAAAAATTATTATTTTTACTTTTTGCACTCATTTCCCAAAAAATCAAAAACGTTAAAAAAATTTTCTTTTATTTCTTTAGTAAGTATTCACAATTCGAAAACTCCAAAAATATTTTTTCTTTCAATAGGAGCTTTGTACATTTTTATATAACGAAAATATCAAAAAGATTTTTTTTCTTTCATAGTTGTTGGTGTTAGTTTATAATTAAAAATCCAAATTTTTTTTATTCGTCTGTCTTTAGTCGTGTCTCTCAATTCAGAGTTTAGTTTGTTAATTAATCCTTAATTGTCCAATCTGAACGAACTACGCACCCCTGATTCTCCTCTTTCGGGAGTGAGATACGTAGGCATCCTATTGTTGGTTTGGGGATCTTATTTAAAAAAAATTCAAAAATATTTTCTTTACTCTTTATTTAGAGTAAGTGTTTCATGTACATCTTTAAAAGAAAACTGCAAAAAGATTTTCCTTTAATAGGTTCAGGTTTCATTTTCATATGAAATTTAAAACTGAAAATCCCAAAAAAAAAAAGAAAATCTTTGGTAATCATAGATTTCACTTTGTATAGGGATGCTAAAACTGAAAAATTCAAAAACATTTTCGTCAACTCTTTTGACAAATTGTTATTTTATTTTCTTCTAAAGTTTTGAGAAAAGGGAAAAAAAGAAAACAAAGAGTTCAATTTGCCATTTTGATAAGACGTCACGAACTACGCACACCTGATTCTCCCCTCTCGGGGGTGAGATACGTAGGCGCCCTTCTTGGGTTCGGTGATCTTTTAAAAAAAAAAGAGGTTTTAAAAAAGGTTGAACTCTAACATATTTGTTGCCTCTTGTTCAATAAGTTTAAAGTGGTTGGTTTGTGGCTTCCTGGCTGGTCCTCCATATTACACCAAATCCAATGAAGGTTTAGTTGTGTCCAACAAGGATATAGAGAGTGGCACCATGGATGAAACAAAGAGTCAGGAAATTGAGAGTTTAAAGGAAAAAAATTTGAGACTGAGACAACAAATGATGGAAATATACCGAGCTTGGGCTAGTGGGTTGCCTCCACCTCCGTTCCCCACTTTTGACCCTGCAAATACCTTGAGTCTTCCACCAAAATTGCAAAGTCAGTTTCCTACTGTTGTTGATGCACCACAACATGCCTCAGAATTCATTCCACGTCAAATGCACCTCAATACTTCCACCACTCTTTCTTTAGCTCCTCAGTATCAGTCTACCATATTCATAGCACCATATACCGTCTGTCCTTTTGTTGCTCAACCTTCTACTAAGACTTCCAATTTGGCTATCAATCCAACGATTGTGCTTCCCCAGTCCACTAGTGAATTCACGTTCAATACTCTTGATGATCATTGTTATACTCTTGAGCCTACTGTTAAATTAAGTGGACCGCCAAAATTTCTTACTAAGAAGCCTAGCATGCTAGAAGAGCTAGAGAAAGTGGTTGGGAAAGTTAAGAGTGTAGAAAATGATATGAAAAATTCCCCTGTACTTATTGGCTATGAAGATGTTTCATATAAAAACTGAGGCATGTCTTCAAGTGTTAACCTTCCTCCCAGCTTTGAGACATCAAAATTTGGGGAGCCTGATGGACAGAAGGATTCTGTGAAACATTTGGGACGACATTGCAATCAACCAAGGGAAACTGAAGGAAAAAAGAAGGAAAACGTACCTATTGTCATGCTAGGGCCAAAGCAGAGTTTGAGAGGTCCAACCCACCAATACTGTCAGCCGCAATCCCGAGCTTACATATTAGATCCACATAACCACTTTTAACAAGGTTTCTTTTCCCAAAATCCAAGAAATCTCATTCCACTTCCTCAATATCCTTTGAACAATGCACAATTGTATGCTCATCCATCTTCTTATCCACAATGGCATGCACCTGTCCCTCAAGATCGTCCTCGACCCCCACAAATTTACCAAGGAATCTCTAAATCCAAGTTTCATCCGAGGCCAGAGTTCGCAAAGAGGAGGAAGGAAAAAGATAATTTCACTCCTAATGGGGAATCCTATGCCAGTTTATTCCAGAGATTGGTACAGCAGAGCATGATCACTCCTCTCCTTGGGTATACATCGGACCCATATTTAAGAATTTTTGACCCTAATGTACGGTGTGCATATCATTCTAATGTTCAGGGTCACAGTATTGAAAATTGTCGTACTTTGAAAAGAGAAATAGAAAAGATGATTCAAGAAAAGGTGATTATAGTGCAAAACGTTGACACCTCGAGCATCCCACAAAGTTCTTCACCAGTATGCGGTACTGCAAAATATGTGGAAGACAATAAGTTAAGCATGGGGATCCAGAACTTATTTGCTGAAGGGAATATGTCTGACAGTGAGAAAAGCTCTAGTCATGCTGATATGCAAACCAATGGCTAAGTTGTCAGGCTGAGCAATTGAGAAGTCACCCATCTCCCTACTAGGAAGAGGTCTGGTAGTTTTTTTTCTTTTCTTTTCTGTTTTCTGAATTATTTCAGGGTTGTAGTTCGGGATCTGTCTTGTTTTATCCCTTTGTCGTGCATGTTCAAACCTTTCTATATTTTATTTCAACTAAATGAAGTGTCTTTTTCCCTTTGTATTTTAAATATGTATTGTTTGTTTTCTTTACACAGTCCATTTTGTGTTGATTCTAGTGATATGACATGCTTGCGGAATTTTCAGCTGGATCTTGAAAACCAGTTTTAGCATGAACTTTGAATCAGAGGGCTAAGGTTAAAAAAAAATAAAAAAATCTGAGAAAATAGGTAGAGTGCTGAAACATTTGGTGACAAGTTGAAGCCTTTTCTGGAAATTAAGGCACTTATTTTGAGAATCATAAGAATAACTTGGTCATCAATTGAACGACATGTCTCAATTAGGTCAAATAGTGGTTGTGTGAACAAAAAGAAAATCAACTCCACAGAATCATGAGTCATTCAATGTGAGGACTTGTCACGCCCCAAAATCCCATCGGGCCGGACTGGCACCCGAAGCCGAGAAGGCCCGGGAGAACCCGTTCAAATACCTGTACTTTCCCTTACATTCACCAAAAATTTGGGCAGCACTTCGTTACATACAGAAGGGTCTAATTCCCTGTATCAGCACAACACGCACAAATATATATATATATATAATATAATACTTGGCCGTCGGGGCCACCACATATACAAATATAACATCACTATATAAACTCCCATGACTTGACCCTTCCTTATGTCTACAAAGCCTCTAGGATATACATGACAAAATGACATAACTAGGGTCGGGACAAACCCCCGCCCACACATGACTCCTGTACAATAACAAAACATAAGGAACCGACTCGGAAAGCTCCGAAGCAAACTGGAGCTCACCAACAATAGCTGTATGATCTGGCTCCTATCTATGCTGCGAATGACCTGAAGCACCTGTGCCTGCAGCATGAAATGCAGGTCCCCCGTGAGGGACGTCAGTACGAAATATGTACTGAGTATGTAAAGCTGTAAATAATCATATGTAATATAGGGGATCAGGAAAATCAGACGCAAGTGAATAAATCATAATAGAAGTGAACCACACTTCATAAACACTTTTAGGATCATGTACATTATCATTAATCTGAATTGGGTTCGTGAATTCGAACACATTTGTGGAACGGTATACATTCGTTCATTTCATTCTTTACAATTATCATTCGCCATTACCTCCTCCCCCCGAACCTCCAACCACCTAACAATAATCAATATTGTACCGTACTGTGACCATTAGGCTGCCTCCAGTACATATCAACTGGGATCGACCCATGCTAGGCTTATGCCCCTGGGATACCACCCATAAACACATAAATAGGGATCGACCCATGCTAGGCTTATGCCCCTGGGATACCACCCACACGTATATCAAGTAACACACATAAGAGATCTATCCAACAACTTAGTTCAAAAGCTTTTGAGATTATTACATTAGTGTTCATGCCAATATAGTACCTTTGGAACAATGATACATAAATAGGAATCAAGTAATAGACCTTCTATACAATAACGATGTTATAAAGACTCATTGGTACATCAACAATGTGTTTCAGAATCATCAATATCACAACAATGAAATAGGAGCCTTTTGGTATATCAATGAAACATTTTTACACTTTATAGAATGGAAACAACTTCGTTGGTAATGTAGAACAATACATGTTTTTGGACAACCTTGGAATCTTACTTGATGGAACATTGGTGTTTTCATGCCTAAGAACATTGTTAGAGTATGCTTTACATACCTCGTTGTAGATTCGGATACCAATTCAATACAACTTCCCGCCTTTACAAATCACTTATCTACAATGAAATATTTGGCATCTAGTATTAGCAACCCAACACCACAATTCTCTTCCATAATTCCATACAACCACTATTTGCAAAACATTCCAAAAACCAACTTGAACAATAGGTTTATGTTTATATATATATATATATATATATATAATCATCATTTCAATACCACATCATCCCTTCACAATTCAACATAATCCAACATCATTTCCCAATCATCTTTCAACAACAATCAAATAGCATACTTCTTATGCTCACATGCATATATATATATATATATATATATATATATATATATATATATACATATTCATATAAATAACACCAACATAATTTACATTCTTACCATAAAATGGCCCTTTTGATTTCGAAGTCCTGTTGGAACAAATAAGGGATGCTTCTCGAAGCCCTCGAGACGATGAACACAACTACGGAATCAATTTGGACTTTCCACGGTTGAATCACAAGATAATTGGAGTTGAAATTAGGCTAGGGTTTCCTTATTCTCAATAATATGATGATAATTGATGAATATAAGACCAATTATATCTATATAATGACCAATTTTCGTCCAAGAGATGATGGAAAATGACCATATTGCCCTTAAAAATTTAAGTAAATCCGAATCTGTCCATGGTAGACTGTTTTGACAGGCTAAAGTAAATCGGCCATAACTCTTTGCTCCGATATCGGATTTGGGTGAAATTGGTATCTTTGGATAGATAATTCAAAGGGCTTTCATTTCATATAAAGTAGGCCACCCATTTTATCCTTTACAAGGAGTTATGATCGTTTGAAGTTGACCCTAAAAAACTGTTTTGAGAGGCTGAAGTAAAACGAGTATAACTCCTTACTCAGATGTTGGATTTAGATGAAACCAATTGCATTGGAAAGAAGACTCAAAGATGTTTCTTTGGATAGGTCGAAGCCCTCCCAGTTCATTATATTGAGAGAGTTACGATCCTTCAAAGTCGACCCAAAAAACTGGCAGGCCTCAGTAGTTTGAATTTCCTGCACATTTACTGTTCACAATTATCCCGGCCGCCGTTTTATAGTTTCGAACGTGCTCGATTATATCCGAAACTTATCCGTTTTTTGGAAATCTTTATATCGTTGGAAAGCTTATTCAATAAACTTCGTATGAAAACATCGACGGGCAAATTCCGATATAAATACAGTCGATTCCTATACACATATAATCAAACTATACACTTGAAACCATCTCAAAATAATCAATACTCATACTTAAACTCATATATACCTTAGGATCAATACTTATACTCCAACACATATAACCATGGCTAATGCACGTAATTAAGTATGGGGTGTTACAGGATTGTACAATAAATGTGGAGTTTGCAGAAGAAATAGTGACCCACAGACTCAGTCAAAGTTAATGTTGTAAAAGATGTCACAAGTGATCTTCATCTTTCACTTTCATATTGCATGATATGTACTTGCATTTTTAAGGATTGATATGAGGAAGACATTTCATTCTGCTATCCAAACATCGTGTCATTCTTTGTTTACCCCCATTTGAGCTTTTATTTTATTTTCCTTCATACCCTTCTTTTGGAATCAAGATAGAGTCAGTAAAACTCAAAAGAAAAGTATCAGAAAAAAAATGTGTCCAAAAGGAAAGAAAATAGAAGAGTATCAAAATAGGGTCAGAAAAAAAAATCCAAAGAGAAAAGAGAAAAAAATGAGAAGAAGAAACAAAAATCAGGATCAATCAAAAGAACAAGCTGCCAGAACTACGCGTGACCTGATTCTCCTCTCTCGAGGGTGAGATACGTAGGTTTTCCTACTCTGGGCTCAGTCCAACCAAATAAATAATTTAGAATTGCTCAGTCAAAAGAAACTGGGGCATGAGTTAATCCTCATTGTTTGAGTCGATTCCAAAAGTTGTAAGTCCCACCCCACTTCAAGTGTCGTTTGGTCCCCATGCCATCATTTCTTTCTAACCCTATCCAAAAGACAAGTTACAACCAAAGAAAGACCTTCAGATCAATCTTCGAGAATGCTCAGGCTAAACATGCAATGGATGTGGATAACGCATTTTGGGAACTACTTGTCTTCCTCAACATAAGAAATCAGGAGAGAAATGAAAATGAGAGAGTCTTATCGATGAAAACCCTCACGGGCACTGTAAGACAACGGTGAGTTGAGATAAATAAAAATGAGAGAGCCTTATCGGTGAAAATCCTTACGGGCACTGTAAGACGACTGTGAGTTGAGAAAAATGAAATTAAGAATCTTATTGGTAAAAAACCCTCTCGGATACTATAAGGCAATGGTCAGGTGATAAAAGAAAATGAGAGAGGCTTATTGGCGAAAACCCTTCAAGTTGCCACTAGCCGAATGAGGTCTCCGAATGCAATTGGCCCAAGAAAGCAACTCACTTTCAGGGTCATTAACTCAACAACAATTTGTGAGAGTTTTGGATGGAAAGATCAGGCAATTTAATCCTATATGCATGTCATAATCATTAGAGTTGACTATTATTTTCAGATAAACTTTTATTTCATCTTTTTCAATGGGGACATTCATTATCATTTCTTTCTTTTCTATAGTTATATTTTTATTTTTCTTGAGTCAGTTATCCAAATAAAATCATTGTCATTTTTCTCTTGTCTTTGAGTCAAGTCTATGTCAAAACAAGTGAGAAAAGATTTCAAAACTGGCTACTAGCTTCTTCAATTGTATAAAGCAAGGCAAAAAGGCCGACGCATGAAAGAGACATGATTGTGAGCCAAAATGAGGCAAGCAGAAAGTTTTGTCAACAAATAAGTTTTGGAACTCATGAAATACCAAGGTTCCAAGGGGTCTATCTGAGAAGCATGGAAAAGCAGAGATGTTGTGTTTGTCTCAGACACTCTTAATAATCTGAGTTTGGTCAATGAAGCAGCAAGTCAATGACACAGGCTAATGGTTGGAAGCAAGGTTAAATGTGATGACGGTAAGAGCGTTTTCCACGAAAGCCAAAGCCACAAACCAGCCACCATGTTTTTAAACTCACAACCTTTCTTTGCATGAAACAGGAACACATGTTACCTTCAAATCAAGGATTTCAAAGCCTAAACATCAAGGCCAGTAATTTCTCACTTTTACAAATGCAGGAAGCAATGTTGCTGCACAGGTTTAATAATTAAATCATGGTAAAAATTCATCGTCTTATATCCCTCGGAGACACACTTTCTTGTCCAGGGATTTCAGTTTTCATTTACTGGGTGATACACTTCTTAAATTGAACCTTCACTCCTAGAAGGCGTACCTTCTAGTCGAGTCATTCCCCTTAACCCCTAGAAGACGTACCTTTTAGTCGAGTTATTCCCTTTGATTCCTATAAGACGTACCTTTTAGTCGAGTCATTCCCATGACCCCTAGAAAACGTACCTTTTAGTCGAGTCATTTTCTTTGATTCCTATAAGACGTACCTTTTAGTCGAGTCATTCCCTTGACCCCTAGAAGACGTACCTTTTAGTCGAGTCATTCCATTTGATTCCTATAAGACGTATCTTTTAGTCGAGTCATTTCTTGTGATTCTTATAAGACGTAACTTTTAGTCGAGTCATCTCCCTTGATTCCTATAAGACGTACCTTTTAGTCTAGTCATCTCCCTTGATTCCTATAAGACGTACCTTTTAGTCGAGTCATTCCATTTGATTCCTATAAGACGTATCTTTTAGTCGAGTCATTTCCTTCGATTCCTATAAGACGTAGCTTTTAGTCGAGTCATCTCCCTTGATTCCTATAAGACGTACCTTTTAGTCGAGTCATCTATCTTGATTCCTATAAGACATACCTTTTAGTCGAGTCATTCCCTTTGACCCTTAGAAGACGTACCTTTTAGTCGATTCATTCCCTTTGATTTCTATAAGACGTACCTTTTAGTCGAGTCATTTCCTTTGATTCCTATAAGACGTACCTTTTAGTCGAGTCATCTCCATTGATTCCTATAAGACGTACCTTTTAGTCGAGTCATCTCCTTTGATTCCTATAAGACATACCTTTTAGTCGAGTCATTCCCCTTGACTCTTAGAAGACGTACCTTTTAGTCGAGTCATTTCCTTTGATTCCTATAAGACGTACCTTTTAGTCGAGTCATTCTCCCTTGACCCCTAGAAGACGTAACTTTTAGTCGAGTCATTTCCTTTGATTCCTATAAGACGTACCTTTTAGTCGACTTTTTCCTTGATTCCTATAAGATGTACCTTTTAGTCGAGCCATTCCCCCTGATTCCTATAAGATGTACCTTTTAGCTGAGTCATTCTCCTTAATCCCTATAATGATGTGACTTTCACAAATGTCCTTTGATGATAAACTGGGGCAAAATTTAATTCTTGTTGTTTGGAACTTCACTTTTCTAGCAAATGATCTCTTTATATAATCTTTGTTTAGGATAATTTTCTTTTTAGTTTTGATGTGATTTCAGGAGCCCGCCTGAAGAACAGGGCGAATAAATGAAAAGTCAAGCAACATGGTGAAGAAGTTGAAAGTCAAGCAACAAGGTGAAGAAACTAAAAATCAATAGATTGAAAAAATAGCAAGTCAGGAGCCCGCCTAGAGAATAGGGTAATAAAGTTGAAAATCAAGCAGTAAGTTGAAAAAATTGAAAGTCAGGAGCCCGCCTGAAGAATAGGGAGATGAAATTCAAGTAAAAAAGAAGCTGCATAGATAGGATTTTGTAATTTCATTTATGTATTGACTTGTAATTTTCATTTTGATGTAATAACAGAGCCGCAGACCGGAACCTCGATGGAACCTCACTCGACTCTCCAACTCGGTATAGTCCTTCTCCTTCCAATCCTTTAATATACCCGTGACTTGATTCCCTCGTAACTTGGGTGGGTAGGATGTCCTAAGTCAAGATCCGGTTGTTCTTCTTCCTTCTATTTCTTTCATTGAATAATGGTCGGGTCAAAACTTGGTCTCGTTGTCTACTTTTTTTTGTCTGAAAATACTTTGTGTTTATACCCAAAAAGGGGCATGATGTAGACACCTAATTTTGTCCCTCCCGAAGTCAAATTTATCCATTTTTCATCTCACGTTATCCTACACCCTCACCCATGTATTTATACCCCCAAAAAATACAAGCAATAACAAAATTGAATAAATCCATTCCCTATCCTAACAAACTCATCCACCTCACTACCCTACCCTACCCAACTACCCCACCCTACCTAACTACCATTTACACGTTTCTTTTCCAAAAAGTAAAGGGGTCATAAAAAGGGACGGGGATACCAAAAAATTCTCACGAAAAAAGAGCACATACTTCATCACCATATTCACATTCACACTCCACACGATAGACTCCCAGTTTCGATTCACTAGAGGATACACCCACAGCTCCATTTCTCCATTTTTTTTTCCATTGAATCACATACACACGATACACACCCACACAATTCCATTCACAATAATCACCCCTCATAGAAGACCATAGCACCTCATATACACCACACACAGAATCAACCACGGAAACAGAGGCATACACCATTTTTTTTTCTTCTTCGTTCACAAACACACCACACACAGTAACACCAATGTGAGGGAGAAATCGAGAGAGAAGGGAGATAAAAAATGAGAGATCCGAGCAAGAGTGAGATCGTGAGATTGGAAAGAGAGGGAGAAAGGCGAGGCAAGCTGAAATCGATCGGAGAGAGGTCGAAGGCCGGATAAAAAATGTGACTGACCAAAAGAACATCTCCCCAGTCCCGTCCTTCACTATTCTGGCAGAAATTGTTGGAATCCATTGGGTAATATCACAAAAATCGGCGACCAGTAGCGCCAGTTCACCCCTCCGTTCGAGTTTTCCACTGTTCGTTTGATTTGTTGATTGAGGTTTACGATTTTGAGGTTCTGCTTGATTTTCAAATATGTTTCGGGGTCAAAATTCGACGCCAAATAGGGTTTTGTTCAAGGTCGGTTTAAGTCGAGGTTCCAAATCCGCTAGGCTCCTCTATTTGATTGAATAAAAGGTCCATTCTTCATCTTATTCTCAATTAATTTTTAGTCGTGTAATACTTGGTGTGATAAATTCATGGTGTGTGAGCTTTATTTTGTTTTGTTCATTTTGATATATTTTGGATCATAATGGTTGGTTGTTGACGTCGATCGATTGATTGTTGTGAATTGGAATAATCAAAGAACTTGGACTCAATTTGGGGTTAAATCGTAATTTGGGGCGGTATCGAAGCTGATTAATTCGCAATGTCACTTAGTTTATTTAATTTGTCATCTTGATCGATGTTGACGTTGTTAAACGTGGTAGTAGCATGATAAGTCAGAAGTAATTGAAAAACGAAAGTTGGGTAGGCAAAGTTTAGGATTTGTGATTGTCGAATGATGAAATGTTTGTGGAATGGTTTTGATTTATACATTGGGATCTATTGTATTTATTTGGTCGGGGAATGCCCCGGGGGATTTGTATTGATTTATCCGGAGAATGCCCCGAAGTACCATGTATTTGAAGACGACGCACGATCAAGGCCCGAAACGTCGGGTGGAGAAAGCAATGGAGTGTAGTTTAGAATTAGCATAGAATAGAGTAGGTTTATATTTTCGCACTTTTCTATTTCGGGATTGTAATAATCAGACTGGACACTATAATTTTGGATTTGTTTTGTTTGTTTGTTTGATTGATTGTTTTGTGTGATTTTGAGTGGTTTATATATTCATAATTTCAAATTAGCCGATACGCTCCACCAAGCGACCGTGGTCTAACCACGGGACCGAGGGGTGCCTAACACCTTCTCCTCGATCAACAGAATTTCTTAATCGAAATCTCTGTTCGCAGATCAGTTTTTAGAGTCAAACTGTTTTGAAAATGATCTTTCAAAGGTGACTTGTCACACCGAATTATGTCAACTGGCGATTCTGAATAAAAAATGTAAATAATCTCTTTTCAAAAATAAAATTTCAATCTTTTGTCACTTTAATAATAAAAACCCTATCGAACTTTCAAACATAAAAATACAATCTTTCTGGAGTTTAAAAAGAGGGTGTGACAATGATAACATAGCTAATTCATTCAATCTCTCTTAAGATGTTCTTGATTTTAAGTAAGACTTTATCAATTTTAATGGGCAAAATGACCTTCTGGACTCCTGTACTATGTCGATTTTGTAAGTTGGACACTTCTACTTACATATTTGTCATCTGGCCCGCTGAACCCACTAAAAAGCAACATTTTAAACCCTTTTTTGGTGAGTGTAACACACTCTCCCCCACGTCAGCTGTCACGTCAGCCACGCCTGACACGACTGTCACGTCATCTGCCACGTCATTTAAAAAAAAAGTATTACATTAAATTCCAAGTCATATTGAAAATGTTACATAACAAATTAAATATTAAAATTAATTTAATTAAATAAGAAAAAATTGAATAATCATATTTTTATTTTTGCTCACAAATTAAACATCAAATCTATTCCAATTGATTAAAAAAATTTCCAACTAATTTAAATTTTTAACTATAAATTCATATATACAAACATAATTAATTTTTGATTTTTATATTTGAATATTTTTAACAAATTCACAAAAAGTTTAATTTTTTCAAGCGAAATTCACTATTTTTTTTTAATATTCACTATCACTCACTTTCAATTTAAATTTAAATTTTGAATCCCCAAAAAAATAAAAAGATTTCAAATATAAATTTTAATTAGAAAAAAATTGAATTGAGAGGAAAAATAAAAATAAAAAGTGAACGTGGGGGGGGGGGGGGCTGGAAGAGTGTTGGGGTGGGGTGGGGGGCTAGGGGTGGGGTGGGGATGGGGCTGGGGGTAGGGTGGGGAGGGGCTGAACGGGGCTGGTGAGGTGTGGGGGTCAGCACGGGGCTGGGGGTGGGGTGGGATGGGGCTGGGTAGGGGGTGGGACGGGCTGGGGTGGGGGTGAGGAAGGGTTGGACGGGTGTTGGGGGTGGGGTGGGATGGGGTTGGGTGAGGTGTGGGGGTGGGGACGGGCTGGGGTGGGGTTGGGGTTGGGAGGGAAAAAATATTTTTTTTAAAATAATTTTTTAATTTTTAAAAATATTTTTAATTTTTTTTTAAAATATTTTTAATTTTCTTTTAATTTTAAAAATATTTTTAAATTAAAAAAGATGGAGGAAAAAAAGTATCCTTTTTTTTTTAAATTTTAAAATTATTTTTAAATTTTAAAAAGATGGAGGGAAAAAAAGGATCATTTTTTATTTATTTTTTTAAATTCTAATATTATTTTTATTTTAAAAAAATTATTTTAATGTAAAATTGGCCAAAAATTGACCCCCACTCCACGCCTAGGCTAGTGGTTACACTCTCTTTGTCCTAGCCACCATGACCTTGCTACATAGGCAAGGTCAACAGTCAAAGGGTGCGAAATGTTGTTTTTTGATGGGTTCAAGGGTCCAGATGACAAACATGTAAGTAGAAGTGTCCAACTCACAAAACCGACATAGTAGAGAGGTCCAGAAGGTCATTTTGCCATTTTAATGTTGAAAAACTTCTTTCTGCTAAGGCAACCGCAATAAAAATTGTAAACATTATTCTACAATTAATATAGGCATTTGAAAAATAATCGTGTCATTTTATGCGATTAAGTATATTGATCACAATATTAATTATCTTCTACTTTTATTATTTCCCTTGACATTTTTAATTCAGAACAAAAATCTAAACCATCAATATTAGAGTGACTATTATGCATTAAGAAATCAAGATCAAGACAATTTTCTTATTAAATTCTCATCATCTAATAATCTCAATTTTTTATAACTACTAAATAGAAAACTAAACTAATTGTCATACGTTTTGAACTGATCGAATCTATTTTTTTTTCCTTTTTTTTTCTTTTTTTTTTTTAAATAGATATTAGGTGTTTTCCTTTTTTATGCTAACAATTTCAATAAAAAAAAAAACTTAAGTACTATATAGTATATATAATTACTTATATATGAAAATATGGGTCCCCATAGTTGTAGGACCCTAGGCGATTGCCTAAATGATCCAATGGACGAGACATTGTCCTATGTTGTTTGTTTAAAGGGAATTTTTTTTAGAAATAAAACTGTATAATCTTAATTATAATTTTTATAGCAACAGATTCAAAATTACGAAAAATAATAATATATATTTTGTATTTTAGTAAAAGATTGCTATAAAAATACATATACAAAGCGGATATACGTTCCTTATTTAACTCTAATCAGTTAGAGTTAAATAAAAGATGAAACTGTTTCTTAATTTATGCCACATTTAATTAAATAAATTCATTTTCCTTATATGACTCTTTTATTTTAACCTCAACCATTAATTTACATCAACATAATTCAAATTCAAACAACGTTTTACATGAACAACAAACTCAAAGGAAATTCAAAAAAGAGAGTGCTTCCAATATTATTGATGATCGTCTGAAATTCTGAAGAAAATATTAAAATACAACGCTCCAATTTCAGGTGTCGATAAACAAACATGATTCTGTTTGTGAATTTCATAAAAAAAATATTGCAAGAATTGCTAAAAAACTTACAACAAAGTTGTGAAACAGTCGTGGAATTTTAAAATTTGAGATTGTATATGAATTCTATCACTTCTCGAATAAAATATTCTGAGCGAATTATTCCTTTCAAATTCAAAGTTATACATGTCGTAATTTAATTTGAAATTTGAGATACAATTGTTGTACGATAAATTTAAATTTTAGTCGATGATAAATAGTATTCAAATTCCTATTTGTTGGATTTCGTTTTGCATTTTAGTATATACGAAATAGTTATTGTATAAAGTACGTATTTGATAATTAATTTTATTTTTACTTTTTCTAGTGTTCTGAAAATTGACAATGGGAAGCATCCATGTTCTTGTTAAACACTCTGGTAGATGGACATATGAACAACAATATGAAGATTACATCAGTGATGCGATATTATTAAGCATAAATGCTTCGTATAACCAACTCTACACCCTACTGGCTTCTCACATTGATGTAGATTTGACCTGCAAAAGTGTTTAATATACTTATGCAATCTAGTTATGTGTTCACTGTCTGTTTCATATGTTTCTAGCTATATGTATTTATATTATACATATGCAGTATGTTTATGACATCACTAACAGTTACATATGTGTCAAGCTATATGTATTTATAATATACATGTACAGTCTTTTTTTGTGTTCATTGGGAGTCAGATATGGTTTCAACTATATGTATATATATTATAGCTATGCATTATGTTTGTGTTCACTGGCAGTTACATATGTTTCCAACTGTATGTATTTATAATATACATATGCAGTACGTTTGTGTGTTCACTGACAGTTTCATATATTTTCAGCTGTATGTAATTATAATATACATATGCAGTATTTTATGTGTAAAAATCCTGTATTCTTATATGTATTTTTTCAATATGCAGGACATATATTTCCTTTGGCATATGGTGTACTTGATTCTGAAAATAATGCATCTTGGAGTTGGTTCTTTGAGAATCTGAAGGAAGCATACGGTGAAAGAAAACATGTGTGTGTAGTTTCTGATTGTAATGCAAGCATCATAAAAGTTGTTGGTGGTGTGTACAATGATGTACCACATTATGCATGTATGTGACATCTATGGGAAAATGTACAATAATATTGTTATAGTTTAAATGTTGCAGTTACAGTTTAAATGTTGATCTGTTCATGATGTAGCATTATGTCAAAAAATATTTGTTTTATTTTTTCACTGATAATTATATGATTCTAAATTTTGATAAAAATATTTGATGTTATTGAACTTGTTATAGTTAAATTATTGCAATTTTTTTCTGAACTTGCTTAACGTAATTCATTATGAATATATTATACAAGACATATAACATGATTAATTTATTCCTAAGAAATTGAAAGTAACACTTACCAAATTTTTTAATCTGAAAAAATACATATGAGAATCTATTAAGTATCTATGTCCATCTATAAAAACTAAGAATAAGTTAATATAACTTTATGTAATAAATAAAAAAAATTAAATAATACATATAAAGACATATCAATTACGTAATCAAAACATTAAATACATATATTTAAAAAATATATATATATGCATTAATCATACATAAATATGCATTAGTGATAGATATATACACATAATTAAAAAAAATCTATGAATAACTCATAAATACATATGAATATCTGCTTAAATACATATGTATTAAACTGGACAAATATATATGCATATGCATAGCCGAAAAATACATATTCAGACAAATATATATATCCATAGCAGAAAATATATATTCAGACTTATAAAAAACATATGCAATATTCATATATACATATGCATTATGCATAAATGCATATGCATTAATAATATATACATATGCATTATGCATAAATACATATGCATATCTGGAAAGAAAAACATGCATTACTAAAATACTTATGCATAAAATGAAAAATACAAATGCATATATGAAAAATACATATAGTAACTGAAATATACATATTAATTACTCAAAAATATATTCAAAATTGAAAACCACATATTCATACCGATATATGCATAACAGTAACATAAACTAACCACGAAAAATTCTATTTTATAGTTTTAACATCAAAAATCTAAATATCACATCAAATAAATATTAAAATATTGACTTTCAACATTAAAGTAACATATGAAACCTAAGAAATATTCAACTAAATGTTAGTCCACCTAAAATTAATTGTTATCAAATACAGTAAATTTAAAATAAACATCAAATATCATGCACTTCAATATCTTTTGTCATCTCAATTTTCATAGGAGGCCTCATTGGTGCTTCATCATCACTTTGTGCCTTCTCGTCTTCTTTCCTCGAACCATAATGCCACAACATTGAAGCATATCTCATGCGAAGAAGATCTAAATCAAAGTCAATATTTGAAACACATTCACCAAAAGTAAGGCACTGAGCATATGTCATCATATATAAACCACAATCCCTGCAAATACAAATATATATCTACACTGTAACAAATACATCTTGTATAATCCCTAAAATACAAATACATTTCTTAAATTTAACAGATACATATCTTCACATTATAAAGACAAAAATACATATATGAACATATTGTTCGTAAAATATAAGATTACGAATAAAAAAATACATATCTATACTGTAACAAATACAAATCTTACAATATCAAATACAAATACATATCTACACTGTAACAAATACAAATCTTATCATTACTAAATACAAATACATATATATACTATAAAAATTATATTTTATAGCAATTTCGTCGAAATATACAATCCACCGCTACCACATCATCGAAAAATTCATAAAAATGATGGCTAAGCCTGTTTCTTTTCGGATCTACAAAATCAACAAATCACCGACTAAAATTCAATCCTGTGATCGATTCTGGCTTATACTCGCCGATAAAACATCATTATTTTCGCTGCCAGTCACTATCACGGTGAAATCTGCCAGAGAGAACCTCCCTTCATCGAAAATTCATCGGAAAACACTAAATTCGACAGATCCAATCGAAGCCACCAGCCCACCCATCGCCGGAAACGACATCTCTTGGCTTGAAAAAAACCAAAAAAATCACAAAACATCAAAACAAAAAAAATGAAGAAGAAAGCAATACGAAAAAATAAAAAAATATAAATTATATGAAAAGATGAAATGCAAATACTATGGAGCACAATGTTTATCAACAGATTGAGAGATAAAAGCGAAAATTAAAAAAAAAAAAAAAAAGATTCTCCACAACTACTCAACAAAATCTGTCATCTTCCAACATTTCTTCACATAATTCTACAACATGAAAATTCAATATCTATCAAAAATCACAAATATCGTGTTATAAGCTAAGATGCTCGGACTCTTCAAAAATGTTGTCACATCCTTGTCAGATTCTCCAAAATACACCATTTTTTTAAGAGTCCGAAGCAACATAGGTTATAAGTCATGGCATTTAAGGCTCTGTGCATTCCACTAGTGCCTAAATTACACCAAAGTCACAATTTTTAACATATTATCACTAAAAAATCAGCCCTGTTAAATCGTACCAAGCAAAAATCAGCTCATTAAGTCAAAATAATAGCTATAAAACGAAAAGAAAAAAAAAGGTTACCTAATAAAACTGATATGAACGCCAAGGTTGCGATGAACAGCGGAGCAATCAATACACAAGAAGATCCCACATGTCATCGATGTCCAAGTTGAATTCTTAGCAATGCAATCGAAACACATCTAATAAAACAAATCAAAATTTAAAATTTAAAATCATGTAGAAAATCAACCAAAATTAACGGATCTAAAACAAATCTCAAGAAATTCTATGTAATCAACAACAACAAAAATTCAAAACGCAGAAGAATGTGGAAAAAAAATGTCGAAAATAAATTACAATTTTTTTTTTTATGAAAAAGATAACATGCATTACTTGTAAAAAATCAATTTACCTTAATAGATGGAGACAATGTTTATCAAGAAGTGGAGAAAAAAAAATAGCCGAAAAAGATATTACTGCAATATTGTGTCTGCTCCAAACTCTTTCCTCCACTTAAGCATGTCTTCCCACATTGGAATAGTTTTCTCAACATTGAGATCTCTTGCCTTAAAGAATCTACACAAAATTAATGTTGTGGGGGATTGAAATTGATAAATTGACTTGATAATAGGGTAATGTAAATGTAAAGTGGCGTGAAAAGAGGGTAATGGATTAAAATCACGTGCTTCTCAATAAAAAAGGTAAAGTATTGCTACTTTTGCTATTAGTTATAATTTTGAGAAACTATTGCTATTAATTGTAATTAATGTCTTAGGTATGCTAGTTTGTGTAATTTTTCCTTGTTTAAATGCAATGCTCATTTTGATTGTTATTTAACGTTTATTACGTCACGTTGTTATTTACATTGTTTGATAACGTCGGAGATTTTTTGTGTAACGATCGATTTGATCTAATCGCATTGTTTCATTTTTTGTCTCACTTGACTTTACTTATTATTTAGTATTCTTATTTTGATCATTTACCTTATCTTTTATAGTAGCTCTACCTCATATTCTACATTTTTCTTACAATATTTATCATTTAAATTATTGATGTGTGACATTATAATATAATAAGCAAAAAATGATACAATTTATTCAAACATTGTATTCGTTAAAATAATACAGCATAATACAATATATATATCAACAGAATATGATACATTAACAACACAATTCATACTAACACATGTAATTAATCTCTTGCGTAAGCAGGCCAAACAAAAAATAGAATTCATATTGTTGGACAATAAATTCTCGAGGCCGAAAATAGATAATTCGAGACAAGAAAATAATGCAACAATCAATTTTATTGATTTCAATATGTGAGTGTTACAATCTCTATGAATCGTCTGATTCGCCTTTTCAAATATAAATTCAAGGACTTGAAGCTTGATCTTGAATTTGAACTTGATTTGAATGCTTTGAGGGACTTGATATTGACTTGTGCTTGAATTCAAGAACTTTTGAGCTTGTTCTTGAATATTGCGGTCTTGATCTTGAATCTTGGTGAACTTGATTTGAATGTTTGAGCTTTTTAGAGAAATTGTGGCGCTCGATCCACGAGCTTTCTCTTGCTACTTGTTAGAGTTCTGGGGTGGGGTCCTTTTTCTGAATTAAGGCCCCTATTTATAGTTGTAGGAAAGGAAAAGTCACAATGAATATGGACTTCCTTTGACCATTCAGATTTAAGTGATGTGATGCCTTTTATGAGTTTTTATTTCATGGGTCTGCTGCATCAATTTGACATGTGACACGGTCCTATTGGCTCCTTCACTTGACTTGGCATGCCACGTCATTTGACACGTGACGCTTATTTGGGCCTCTAGAATATGACAATATCTTGGGCTTAGTAAGATGGACTCATTATTTGTAGCCCAAATTAATGGACTAACCCAATAAAGATTGGACTTTAGTTAATACATGTTTGGATTTAAATAATTAATCCACAATATTTATTTGGGACTAATATATATTTGAATTTAATATAATCCGAATTCCGTATGGATTTAATTAAATAAAATTTCATTGCTCACACATATATTTGATGAAGATTTATGATTTAATAGCTGATTTTTTGTGATATCTCGTGAAGTATATCCAATCTTCAATTAATTGAAATGTGTAATTTTTATCTCGTTACTTGTGAATATTCATAGATCTATGATAATCATTAACCAATTCAGCTACTTAATTACTTATGCATTATGTTAAGCTTGTATTGTTAGCGACTTCATATTTCACATCAATATATATTCTTTTCTTTTTTAAAAAAATAGTCCAAATATTATATATTCCCGCCTAAAAGAGATCAAGAACACACATCTTAACTAAATGAAGGTTAATATACATACTTAGTTTAATATCACAAAGTAACAAAATAATAATTGATCAATAAGCAAAGAACCAAAAATATTACTCCTATTATTCTTCCTTTTGTAATGTGAGGATCCAATAGTGGAAGTCCCACTAATAAAGCTTTAGATCTTTGTCTCCTTTTCTCATAGAATTAATTATTTTGTCCTTTCACTTTCATCAAAACTTTTCAAACAACTCAATCATTTTTCAAATATCTTATCAACAACAAACCAATATTTGGAAAAAGCGTAGAAGTATCTAAGGGGTTGTCTGTACTGAGATGGAATAGATAAAGTTATTCAATAGATTGAAATTAATATATCACAAGATTAATTATTTCACAACGTAGATGAGATGACTTATCACATCAATGTAGTTCAAATGATGAAATAAATTGGTGAATCCTCTTAAACAAATACTATATTATAAAATAATCTTGCATTTCCTTCCAAGATTTTTATACTTTATCCCTCGTACCAAACAACTGTAAAAGTTTGCTTTAACATGAGTATTATCATTAAGCAACTATTATACATCTAACTATTGTCTCTAGTATTACTTAATCATTACTTAGCTTAACTATGTTAAAATTAATTGTTCATGATGATTAAGTAATTGTTAGAGTTTGTGATCCAAATTCTGTTGATCCGGTCCTGAAAAGTTCGCGGTGCGATCCATGTTTGTGATTTTTTGTGGGGTCTGTGGTGGTAGCTTAGGGATCGGGCCGATAGTGGGTTGTTTTTCGTGTGGTTAAAATACGTCATTGAGACTACGTCTCCTTCATTGTAAGCCTCTCCATTATAGTGAATTTCCTCCTCCTCTGCTCGTGGTTTTCCCCACAGTAAATCCATGTAACTTTGAAATGTCCATTTCCTTTTGGAGTGATTAACAAATAGTCAGACAATGGGACAGAACAATATTGGTTAGGTATTATTGTTCAGTCATACTCATGTCGTAAAATTCATAAATAATCTATTATTTTGCTATACATATTATTTTTTCCACTCTTGATTCTAATCTGGGTGTTTATCTCTTTGTAGTAATCTAATTTTTTGCTTTTACTTTCTAATTTGATTCGCAGTTTTTAGTTTGATAATTTTAAAAAATATATTCCGTCTTCAAAGTAACTTTTTTTTTGAGTCTTTAATTATGTATCGTTTATTTAATTCAATCATCGTCAAGATATCTTAGTAAATCACAACTCTTTTAACTTTTTGCGCACAAAAAAAAAAATATTATTATAAAAAGTTTTTATTGAGTTTCTCAAAAGCGGCTATAATCCTTTTTTTTCTTAAGGAGCAATTGATTTGATAGTGTTATATATGTAGGAATATAGTCAATGTAATATGTGTTTGAAGGTATATTATCAAATATCTTTTTTTTTTTTTAAAAAAAAAAAAAACCCACCAAATAAATCGGAAAAAGATTGATGAAAACCAAAGCGATTAAAGATCGATTTAATTTAATTTCAATATTTGAAAAACCAATTTTATTTTTATTTAAACGGAATTCGATTCAAACTGAACCATGAATACCTTGGGCCAGGATTATTTTAGCATATGGTGTTTTCAATAAGAACACAAACAAGAGGAAGTTAGATTGTATTAAAAAAAATAAATTATGCATGCATTAATCTAGTGCATTATTGGTAATTAGTTATATATTCTATTATATATTAGCGATATTATTACCTCTCAAATCCCTCCCCAACCCCTCAATATCTAATCTTGCTCCATATGAATTGATACAGATTTTGTCACTTAAATTGTCAGGATGAACCCCTAGGCATTTTAGGGATTCTTTTATATTCATGAGTCTTTGTGTACAGGGTCATTATATCATTGAAGGCTATAGAAGATAAACACCCTCCTCCTCATCTTACCCTCGTTGGAGTTCGATTAATATGAATTTTCATATTCAGGGCTCGAACACGAGATCTTTGATTAATGAAGAAGCAGCAAGCAGCTCCATCACCACATCCTTTGATGGTTCTTTAATTAAGTTATTGAAGTAGCTTCTGCAACAACAAAAAACCCTCAAGCTTATCAATCAGTGAAGTTTTATAAAAACGTAGAGACGGAAGATATTTTGTGACAGAACTCTGTTGCAAAAAAGTGTAGAGTTTACGCAAAACTAATATTTTTTAATAAAAATTATACAAGATATTTTATTTCTAATACATGAAATTAAATTAAACAGTATATAAAAATAAAATTAATACAACATTATTAATATATTTTATTTAACATTATTCTTAATACTCCTATATTCTATCTCACGAACCCTTAGTGACGTGTGAGATGATGAGTCATGAAAGGACGCAATGTTTACTGTTACTGTCTGATTTAATAATGCACCAACCCCTTCACTATTTTATTGTCAAGAAGAGCACATGATGCTGTTTATGCTTGGCTTAAAATTTTGCGACAATTTAAGAACTTAATTATAGAAAATTATGATATTTTATATAATTATTAAAAAAAATTAATTTTTAATTTATTGAGATATATAATTAGCTTACGATATATCCAATGAAAATATAATTTTTTCATTTTATAAAATACATAATTAGCTTTCGATACACTTTTTTCTATTTTGAATCTGTCTAAATACATAATACATTCAACGAAGATATATTTTTGTCTTTGTAAAGATACATAATTAGCTTTCGATATTTTTTTTTTTATTTTGAGTCTGTCGAGATACATAATTAGCTCTCGATACATTCAATAAAGATATAAAATTAGTTAGAATTTTTATTATTATTTGATAAGAATGAGAATTTATATAAATATGATAAGTAAATGTTATTTTTCCAATATTTGGGCTTGTAAAAATGATACGGCATGTTTTTTTTACTTACTTATAAAAGGGCATGTAACCAATCAAATTGTGTCAAAGCACAGGTCAAAAGGCGTGCTTTGGCACAATTTAATTGGTTTGCCTCCTCTTTTATACTTTCTTCATTTATTATCTAATTTTTTTCTTTTAAATATATCATATATTTAGAAATTAAGTAAAAAGTACATAAATAACAATAATTAATAATTTAAATTATTTAAAAGATATAAAAATTTGTTTGCCGCTCAAAATTTTATCAGTGTCATGTAAAATGAAATTGAAGAAAAAGTACTGTTGTAAATTACGATAATTAATAACTTAAGATTTTTTTTAAGAAATAAATTAGTTGACTCCTGAAATTAAATCAACGACATAAAACTTGAGACAAAAAGAGTAACATATATTATTTGGAATTACGTAAAAAATCTTATAAATTGCTATAATTAACACCTTAATATATATAATTCTAGTACAGATTCCTCTATATCTAGTATATACAATACTATCAAATTATTTCATTTAAACATGGAAAAAGAATAATATAATTCTCTTGAAGCATTAATCTAATAATATAATTCTCTTGAAGCATTAATCTTTGTGCTTCTTTTTTTTTCTTTCTAAAATGTAAGGATATAAACCTTAATGTCATCTACCTACAACTTTCTCCGTCTATTTTTATTTATTTATTATATTAAAATATATATATTTATCATTAATTGAAGTTAAAAGAATAATCATATGAACAAGAAATGTAGAGAATAAGAACAATAAAGCGAGACAATAAAAGAGAGCTATCTTATTTATTTAAATTTATCTCAGATGTTTCAAATGTATCTAATATCAACTTTTATGCCTCTATTTATATTGTACATAGAGGCATACACAATGTTATCGTTAATATGACATTAAACCTTGAAAAAGTGGGGATGATTATGAGTTTGTGAATGATCAATGGGGAGGTGATAGAGATGTGAATATTACTACTCATAAATCATAATGATAAAGTAGTGGGAGGTCACATTTAGTGGACATTTAAATATAATTTACTATATAATAATAGCTATTTTTTTTTACTTATCCATTTAGAAAAATCAAGATATAGTTATCAATTAGTTCTTAATTTTACCTTTATTATATAAACTAAATTATTTTTCAAAAATATTAAATTTATCATATTCAAAACTTGATATAATAAAAATGACATTCTAATTATTGCTGGAATGTGCCGAATCAGTAATGAAAAAATAAAAATGAACAGAGGAAGTAATAGTTAAGACGAATCTACACAACCGAATTGATCGAGGGAGAAGAACCCAACGGCCAAGCGCCCCCGCCCCAAAAGCAGAGATCGAATAATCACCGGATTTTCAAGGACACATATGAAGAGTGAGTGCATTCCATTCTAAAAGACCTTTCTATTCTGTTGCTGAAAGATAGAAATCAATAGTCATCTTAACAGTGTAAAAATAATGGGTTATAAGCAAAATTTCATGATTAAGGTTCAAGACCTCATTAATGGGTTATAAGCAAAATTTCATTCTCATGGCTATATAATATATGGTTAGCTAGTAAAATTGAAGTGTTCTTTTTTTCAAATGATGTACAAGTTGAAAACATAGGCAAATGTCCTAATAAGGAATTAATTAGGTGGGGAAAATTGTCTAGTTGTCTACCACTTAGAGTAGAAAGGATGAAACCTTTTTTGGCCAACATATATACTCCCTTTCAACTCTTCAATTTCAATATTTTACTTAACACGTTAAAGATTATAAGATTTTAAAAAATGTTTTGATATATTCTATATATCTTCAATTTAAGATGACGAGAGCCGAGAGTCAAAAGTCTTCTTTACTTTCTTGAACTCAACATCAAGTCAAAATAAGACAAATAAACTGAAACGAAGGGAGAGTATGTGCTTTAAATCTTAGCATAATGTACACAATATTTAGGTCAACAAAAAGATAGTGATGAACCATACTTTTAATTGATGATTTTATTGAACCCTGTTACACCTTTTGTTTGTTTGTTGGGTAGGTAGGTAGGTACAAGTACAGTGATATATGCACATAGATTTTACTAACAGCACATAGTTTTGAATTATAATTATTGTTGTACTGGCTCATTTTACTCCACAAAAAGAAAGTCACCAGTTGTGCTGCTATGCAAAAACTTCTTTTATTTAATCGTTCGATATTTGAAATTTATTGACTCAATTAATCTGACTTCGCCCGAGTAGGTCACTGACACTCCCAGCCAAAACGCTCTCTGTTTTCAGAGTTCGAACGCAAAAGTTTAGTTAAACGTGAAAGAATTCAATCATTTAAGAATTTGAATCTCTAGGAGAAAGTTAAAAGTTCATTTTCTTTTCATTTGTTTATAGCCAGCTATGATTTAATTTTATTCTTTTATTCTTCTTTTAGTATGTTTAGATAGCATATTTATATTTTTCCAAGTCAACTCTTTCCCCCTCATCTTTTTGTCATGCCTATTTTATTTCACTTATACAAAGCAAAACCACTTTTATGCTATGAAAGTTTAATACTCCCTCCATTTAAAAAAGAAGTACCTACTTTGACTTGACACAAAGTTTAAAAAAATAAAGAAGACTTTTAAATCTTGTGGCCTTGGATTAAAGTTGCGTCAAATGTACCAAAATGCCCTTTAATCTTGTGGTCCTAAACATACCATGTGTCAAGTTGAAATTAAAGTATTGTCAAAAAAAAAAAATTATTTTTTTTTAAACGAATTAAAAAATATAGTAGGTCATTCTTATTTAAACGAAGAAAGCAGTAGTATTGTAATTGTGTCTCTCTAGTCCTTACATGTCAAATCATATTTTTCCTTGAAATTTGGTTCAATGGTTATAAAACTTATGTACAGAGAACATATAAGAATAGTCTCGCTCTGTAGTCGACTGATCCTGCTAACCATACGGCTAAGAAAACATGACATGTTAAAAGTGAATAGTCAAACGTGTCCTCTAATCACAACGACGAGACTGGTCCCAAATTTTCATAGACTAAAGGCAGGTGACTTTGAAAAGAAATTAGAAATAGTGGCATTCTTACCTCAGAGGTAGGTAAACCATTTCCGACAGACCCTCAACTAAAAAAAACAGTCCAAAAAAGATGAGGGAGAGAGACTGTTTCCGACAGGTCCTCAACTCAAGAAAAAATGGTTCAAAAAAGAAGTAATGAAAGTGAAAGC
Organism: Capsicum pubescens; assembly: GCA_030864215.1. Lineage (NCBI taxonomy): Eukaryota > Viridiplantae > Streptophyta > Magnoliopsida > Solanales > Solanaceae > Capsicum > Capsicum pubescens. The sequence goes on from CM061538.1 coordinate 340,477,136, forward strand.
ATAACAAAGCATATTGAGCAGTAACGACAACAAAAATATGATAATCAAAGTATAACAAAAAAAACAGAAATCGAAGGACAAGAAATCAGCAAAACTACAAGTACCGGTATAGACGAAAAGTGAGACCGTACACTACTAACTACTAATCTTCTACCCTAATATGTGTCCTTCGCTAGAGATGTCCACAAGGAATAGCAAATTGGGCCATCAAATTTTAGAAAAAAAAAATAGGTATAACTGAGAGGCCTATATATATTGGACCAGCAGAATTTGCACGACTGATGAAACAACAATAACAATAAATCCAGTGTATTCTCACACAGTGGGGTCTGGGGAGGGTAAGATATACGCAGTTCATATCATTACCTCCGGAGAAATAGAAAGGTTGCGTCCGATAGACCCTCGGCTCAAGACAAGGAATAATAAATAAATCTGTAATAAAGCATGGGACAAGATGACAAGACATAAATACGCCACCCCCAAGGAAAATTAAAACAAGGAATATTGAAGAAATTCGTAATAAAGCCAGCAACAAGTTGGCCTAGCAAGAATAATACACCTACCAAGTAATGCCCTACCCCAATGACCCAAACTGACACTAGCCTTCTATCCTAATTCGCGTCCTCCAGATCTTCCTATCTAGGGTCATGTCCTTAATGAGTTGTAACTGCTCCATGTCTCGCCTGATTACCTCTCTCCAATATTTCTTCGATTTACCCCTACCCCGCCTGAAACCATCTAACGCTAGCCTCTCACACCTACAAACCGGGGCATCCATGTCTCTTCTCATCACGTGACCGAACCATCTCAATCGGATTTCCCGCATTTTGTCCTCCACCGAAGCCACTCCAACCTTTTCCCGAATAGTCTCATTCCGAACTCTATCACCCCTAGTAAGCCCACACATCCAACGCAACATCCGCATTTTCGCCACCCTCAATTTTTGAATGTAACAATTCTTGACTGGCCAACACTCCGCTCCATACAAGATGGTCGGCCGGACTGCCACCCTGTAGAATTTGCGTTTAAGCTTGGGCGGCACCTTCTTATCACACAACACCCCGAGGCGAGCTTCCACTTCATCCATCCCGCTCTAATACGGTGGGAGACATCCTCGTCAATCTCACTATTCCCCTGAATCATGGCCCCAAGATACTTAAAACTATCCCTCTTACAAACCACCTGGGAATCCAACCTAACAACCACCTCATTTTCCTGCCTCAAGTCATCAAACTTACATTCCAAATATTCTGGCAAAACTGATGAAAGTTTAAATAAATTAAATTACCAAGATAAAAAAAAATATGGTCTACAAATGTTGCAAAATTCAACTTCGTAGCTAATGGAAACAACTATCAATTTGCTCCCACACATACATATCACTAATGAACTCTTGCTTTGCTTCATTATTTGGAGAAAAAGGTCTTGCTTTTCACTACCCTCCCCAAAATCACACATCAAAGAAAAAAAATTAACTAAAATTGCTCTACATGAGAACTTGCACTATTTGTTATATGCCATCTTTGAGAAGAAAACCTTCATATATCTTTCTGGAAATTTACCTTCCATTTCAGAATTCTCAGGTTTTTTCTATATACTCGAATATTGGCACGGTCTCATTCATCGGTTGGCGTGTTTTGGTCTTCATCACCTTCAACAAAATATTGTTTGACAGCGATAAAAATTTTCTCAGCCACCAAGGGTCCATCTTCGTGATCTATTAATTTAGTTTCCCATCTCAGGCCTGCGGCGATTTTCCTAACCTTGTTCAAGACTTCAACTCCATCTCGAAGAATGACTGCCCCTTCAGGACGTAGAACACGGTCCATTTCAAGGAGAATATCTTCGAAGTCACACCTGTTCCACAATCATATAGCTTTAGGAATCAGAAACTTTTTTATCTTCTGTGCAATATATCCGGACTAACATATAGCAATGGATCCGTATCTTTAGAGTTTAAAGAATGCTTACTTGTCCTCGTACAGAGTGAACAAGCGATTAGCATGAAGGAGGTCATACGTCCTCGGGTATGTAGAGAAGCCTTCACACCTGAAAAGAGAGAAAAGTCGAAATTAATCCAAGTTTCAAGAGCAATATTCTCGACTATTTCCCCTGCAAAACAGTAACAGAACAATGACAACTGCCAAAGCACACATAATATCTCCAATATGAAACCTTAAATTTTCCTCAAACATGCAAGCAACCGTAGGTCTTGGATGTTTCATTTGAATCTTCTCATTAGATGCTGTAGCTGTTCCGTAAATAAAGGGAAGAAGATTCTGGCATTCTTGAAAACAAGGGTAGGTGGGATATGCTGAAATTCCCGCCAATGTAAACTAGCAAAATGCTTTACCATTTGCAAAGAATAATAGTGGATAAGAAACCATTAGCGATACGTACCAGTCATGGTATATGCCAATCAACCCCCTCTCGTATACGACACCAAGAGTGTTGTCAGCAATAGTTGGCACAACATTCATCACCCACAGTTTAGGAGAGTCTAGCGCTGCTGCAAATCCTCCAAGTCCGGCATTCATGTCCATTATGTTGTGGTATCTTGTGGTGCCAAGTAGGCTAACTGCCCTCTTGTAAGAAGCGACGTGTTTCTTCCAAAGCTTATTATCCTCTTGATAAGATTCGACCGTAACCCCAGGAACCATTTCATTCGATATACGTGGTGGAACTGCAAAAAGCCTAGCAGGAAACTTCCTCAACTCTCCTCCAGCTACTTCATCAGAATTCTTGACGTCAGGGTAGGGGGTTATGCATGCCTCCATTTTCTTATACCTGAATCCCCATTTTATACAAAGTGGAAAGACAAACATACATTAGCACTTACATAATGGGATAACAATCTAGCATTCAATATTTATGGTGATAACCCAAACGACCCAAGGTAAAGTCATAGTCACGAAGCACACAGAAAACTAAACGTGGATAGGCATGAAATATTTTCTATAATACTTATCATGACTCATGAGTAGCTCTCACCTTTTTCTTTTTTTGTAAACTGCATTCCATCTTACGCTTTAATAGCTCTGATTTACACTTTACTTAAATACAACTGAAAGGAGAAGACCCACTGATAACTGTACATCTATATTAATGTTGTTGGTTGGATACTATAACCTAAATTTTGTCAAAGCAGAAAGTCACATCGAAGGAACTTCAAGTTCATAGGGATGCTTCGCCCCCTTTACCCTCAAAAACATAGTGTATATATATAGCATAGCGATAAAGTAATTATTAGCTTGGCGAAAAACAAGTAGAAATCGTAATGCAGTATTTTTAATCGTCTTTAACCAATTAAAAATAGCATAGTGATAAATTTTGTCAATGCAGTACTTTGCTAGTTTACATAGTATATATATATATAGCATAGTGATAAAGTAATGATCGTGTATCAACAGGCCACTTTTATGCAGTATCTCAACAAACATCAACATACTGGTTTGCAAGCAGGTCTTGTAAAACCTACAAGCTAGAAAGATAAAGGTTTTACCCAATTGCTACAGAAACCAACTATTTTCTCTATATCAACCTACTTTATATCTGCCGCATTGTCCCTCATAGGTGCTCCAGTTAATATATTACTACAGGAAATTTTAAGTAGAATCCTGAGTTGCAACTCTTTTGAGGAAACCACAATAAAAATAGAAGGATAAACAGTTTGGACTTAGACGCAACAAATTATCTAGTACCTTCACCATTAAAACACAGTGAAGACGGTCTCTGCAGTATAAATAAAAATAATTTGACAAGTAGGGCTCTAGTAACTCACCAGACATTATCGGCATCCTTTGTTTGACATGTGTTAGCAGATGTTCTTCTGCATGATTTTCCATTTATGTTTTTCCTCCATATAGCTACATCACCTTTTTCGTATTTCTTCTCCCAGCAAAGAAGCTCAGCATACTCTTCAATCCTTTTCTGCTCGGCTCTACAATTCTCCTTAGTCCTGTTCCAGACTTTGTGATAGGTCTTCCAGTTGAGTGGAGGACCAGAAAGTATCCAGTATCCACCAGGTCTCAGCACTCGATCAACTTCCATCATGTACATGCCCTCTGCACATACAAGCCAATTATCAGCACGCTAGAAAATTCACCATTTAAAATCAAAGTCGTCGCCGACAATTTTAGTTTCTTAGGATAAACTAAAGTCACAGTCACTACTTAACATAATTCTTGAAAAGAACTAATTTACAGCACCTAATTTTATTCACTACATGATCAAAAGGATCTTTCCTCTTACGCATAGGAATTTACTGTTTTAGTGGAAATCTGTTATGCTATAGGCTCATTCCAAAACACAATATCTGTCAAATCTTTTCCTTGTGATTTGATCTCCAGTACTCGGTATGCTCTTCTCCTATTTGGAAGTTCCAATGGAATTAGATGTCTCCTTTCCAAAGGTGTTGTTAATAGAGCTCTGATGCTCCTGATGGCACTTGAAGAACAATACAACGGGCAAGTACAACATGAGAAACATTTAATGAAGTGAGAGAGTTTTCAAAAGGCTCTTAGTTTATCAATAACTTTGTACAGTATTTATCAATGGCAATCCTCTTAAATGGTTAATTTCCCCTTTATAATATGTACAAAGTAGGTTGAAGACTTAAATTGGATCTAGAAAGTACTTGTCAGGGTAAAATCTATGTGTTTACAACAACAAGAAGATACCCAGTAATATGTGTTTATTCCTCTTTAAACACATAATACTGTTAAAGTTGGAACTCATACATTCAGGGATATATAGCATTTTTCTCATTTTATCTATAGTATATAGGAACCACAAACTTATCGATACAGCCCAAAGAACTTGACGTCATTTATTCAAGGAATGAAATATATTACACCAAACAATACAGTCCAAAACATCGCAGCAACAACAAAACCTCTCTCTATAAAAATTTAGCAGGCCAAGACTTTTCCCTTTTAATAAATAAACAGTTTCATTAATATACACCAAGATAATGATACTTTAGAGTTAGTAGACAAAGGCTTATCTGCCCTATGGCAATCAGTGCATAGTTCATTTCTTCCTCACTCTCTCCTCCTCCCCGAATATCAGAATCTTCCTAAATTCTTTAGTAATTTCTTCAGCCTGTGTCCATCTCAAGTTTGGCATTTAACATTCTGTTCTACTCGAGCTAAGCTCAGAGCAGTAAGCAAATATCACAAAGATGCCACATGGATGTAGAACTCTACCTCCAAATATAATTCATAAAATCAAATAGTTAAAAGGTTTTGGAAAGCAGAAAAATGATATTTGTCAAAAGATATGAGTATATGACGTTAACTCAGATATGTAATTAAAAAAAAAACAGGATATCCAAATGTTCACTGCTGAGTGGATAGTATTTTATTTAAGTTGGAAAAGAATTGCAGTCCCTATTAAAGGTGAAATGAACTATTCAATAGCAGAGTAGAAATTTCCATTATGGAGTCAAACATACTTTCAGAGTCATCAGCACCTATCCTGTTTCCAACTTTTTCTTTTTTTTTGATAACTACAGTTTCCAAAAGGTTCCACATATCTTAAATCCGTCTTCGAAGATAGATAAACAAGATAAAAAAATGGATATCAGAAAAATTCTGTCAGCTTGTTAATTTATAGCTTGCGGATATACCGTTTGATGCCCAGGGAATCAGACATCGAGAACAATGAGACATATCGAATGCTCTGGAAGGGTATGGAAGGCGTATGGAACCAAGAACACCAATAACAGCAGGTACACCTCGCTCCAATGCAAATTGCACTTGTGCTTCATGATTATCCTTAGGTGCAAATGACATCGCCAGAATATTTCTCTTCAGCAAGTAAGCACCCCAGCTTGCAACCTAACCAATAAGATGTGAATGCAACAAGTTGTAAGAATCCAAGAAAGAAGGCCACTAAGCAGCATGATACTTAATGGACAATTACAAGCACTAATGCACTAATGAAGAACTTTTCCAGGAGAGATTTTTATGACATGTAAATTCTATTAGACCCCAAGGATTTCAAGGCTTTACAGTACTAAACCAATTGGAATAGTATCCTTCCAAGCAACTTATCAGGGAGAAAGGTATTCTCACAGGTAGCCGGAAGCATTTAGATAGTCAATTCAATGACCGTAGTGATTAAAATATCCCATTTTGGCTTTCAATAGCAAAACCATTACAAATAGCACTATTACTAGTAAATGTGAACTAGTCAAGTATCGATATGGTATTTGAGTTTTTTAAAGATGTGTCAGCATTAAGGAAAACAACAGCCTTAGCGACACAGTTTTGCTCCTTTCACAAAAATGTGTTTAACGTGTGTGTGAAACTTAATTAGACGTGAATCACGTAAATTCTCCTTTTTCCATAAGTAAAATGCAACCACTGAGAATAACCAGCATCATGGGGATGGCTTTCTTAATGGAAACAAAAAGTAAAAATAAGAAGTTGTCGTTAGAGAGGAAGTATATGCAGCTACAACTGATACAACTGTTGAATGACTCCACACACTAGAAACATTTTTGTAATATGTCCCCGTACTTTCCCCTCTATTGAGAAGTTGAATACATGTTAACTTCCAAATTATACCTCAAAGAGTTTCTAGAACTAACACTTGTCCAGCCTGCCCAAGCTCTAAGCTAGTATAACTCGAGGGAAAGGAGGAAAACGGCAAAGAAAACATACCCCACAACCAGTGTCAAGAGCAGTTCTTATCATGCCACTTCCAATTGGAATCACGGAAGCAAGTTCATCAATATATGCATTTGCTCCTCTAGGGAACATTGTACCTCCTCCTGGAAATTTGAAAACATTTCCCTGAAACTGTACCCAGTTCTGGACCGCCTTCTCAACTGTCAAGTGTTTGTACGGCACATTAGCGTAGTACGCATAATCACGGCTTTTTGGCCATGGAAATGGAGTTGTGTATCCTTTGGGTGCTAGAATCAGACAACGAAGCTTTTCATCATCAGAAGGGCAATGTCTTTCTCTATATACCATATTTTCCCGGGGGAATTTCATAGCTCGGTCTTGTTCATGGCAAGGAGTATAGTCAGTGTATTTAGTCTCACATGATTTGAATCTTTTAGTTGTTGCAGAAGTTTCAACCGTTTCCACATAATTATGGTGCGACTCAAAATCCAGAGTGGTTGGTGGAAAGATATTGCAGTCAGCAGTTTGCGCAGTCACTTGTAGTGCTAATTTATCTCCCTTTCCGGACCCACTTTTCTGCCAAACTCCTACTAGATAACAGAAACAGCAAAGACCAATTACAATCAATATAGAGATCGGCCGCCGTGTTCTGTTGTGTGGTCCATGATACTTGGACGCCATTATGTGCTCGTGGCAGCAGCAGAAGTTCCCTGTAGCATAAAGAAATTAGATCTTCGAGCAATTGACAGGAAACAAAAGATACTTTTCTTCTAAAAAAAGTTTCATATCATAATCTCAAGCCAGGGAAACAGTAGCTTCATATCCACTAATGCTCATGATAAAGGCAACTCATTGGTTCTTGACAGTCAAACAGTATCAGATTGACTGAAATTCTCAAAAGACGCAAACACAAACAGACCTACTATAATCTAATTGCACAAAAGGAGGAATTCATACTAGATATTGACGGATATTCAAGATTTAATCTTTGTTTTAGAACATAAATGCCTCTGACTTCCTCACTTAAATTCGTGAGCAGTACAACAGTCGGGTGGGATGACTACTCAGACTGAAGTCAGGATCTCATCAAAGAACTTCGGACAATAATACATTACCATGAAACCAATTCTGATTGAAAAAAACAACAAGTGCGAAAAAGGGGAAAGTTACAATTGATTTTTTTTACAAAAACTAACAATTGAGGAGACAAACAGTTGACATATTAAGTGATTATCAGATAGAAATAATTAACTAAGTTCTCTTATGTCTGAAATAAGAAATCACCAGTCACAGATCTCGGATGCGCATTGATCTACAAAGTTAAAGAAAACAAAACGGTAGACAAAATGATCATATAACAGCTCAGTAAATAATAACCATTCAGTGTCTTCATACTATGAAGCAGATCTTCTTTAACGTCATTTTACTTAATATAACAGTTGCCCTTATCATCAAAGAATTCAGTAAAGATTACTACATCACCATAGTTCTAACTACTCGTTGAAAACTAAAAAGAAGTTGGAAAAATGGCAAATATAGCAATTTATAAGATAAGAAAGAAAGTGCATCCAGTAATTAACAGGTTAGATTTCTCATATGGTCATTCAACTACAGTTAATATCTCAGAAAGTCACATTTCTTCTTGATTCCAATTTTCTTCAACAAAGAAAGTGACTTTCTGAGACAATAACTATTAGTTGAGTGACCATTAAGAAATCATCTCAGCAATTAACAGACTAAGAAAATGAACAGAATTCTCTGAAACAAGAAATCATATATACATATCTAGGGAAACTGAAAGGAGCCCTTTTCAAATAAAATCACCGTCCATTGATCCACATAGTTCAACAAAAGGGTACACAAAAAAGACTAAAACTTTACCAAACAACAAAGCAGAAAACCAGTACTACACAGAAAACCAAACCATTGCAGCAAAGCAGGAAAATGGAAAAAATGAAAAAGATCAAGACTTTAGCTGATTAAAGCTCATTCCTCACTATACATATCTCAGAAAACTGAAATAAACCCTTTTCATAATAAAAATCACACCAAACTGATCCACGTAGTTCAAGAAATCAAAAGGGTACACAAAAAAGATTTAAAACTTTACCAAACAGCAAGAAACTGAAACAATAGACCTTTGGAGCAGTACTACACAGAGACCAAAGGCATTGCAGCAAAGCACAAAAAGAAATCAGAAAAAGGGCAAATCTAACAACTTACAAAATAGGACAGAAAATGCATCTAGTAACTATAACATATCAACAAAATGAACTGAAAATTCTCTGAAACAAGAGATCACAAATACATATCTCAGGAAACTGAAATGAACCCTTTTCATAATAAAAATCACACTGAACTGATCCACAAAGTTAAAGAAAACAAAAGGGTACACAAAAAATATTAAACGTTCATCAAACAAGAAGAAACTAAAACAATAAACTTTGGATCAGTACTACACAAAAACCAAAACCATTGAAGCAAAAGCACAAAAAGAAGTCTAAGTCAGGAAAAAAGCAAATCTAACAACTTACAAGATAACACGGAAAGTGCATCTAGCAACTAACAGGCTAAGAAAACTGAATTCTCTGAAACAAGAAATCACAACTAATTTTGAATCACTACTACACAACCATTGCAGCAAAAGCACAAAAAAATGAGGAAAATGAAAAAAGATCAAGACTTTAGCTAATTCCCAAGTGAGCAACAATCTGAAGTAAAGTCCCTCCTCAGTCCTTACAGTACAAAATCTCAGTAAACCAAAAGGAACCCTTTTCAAATAAATTCACCACCCATTGATCCACATAGTTAAAGAAAACAAAAGGGTACACAGCAAAGATCAAAACTTCATCAAACAACAAGAAACTAAAACCATAAGCTTCGGATCACTATTGCACAGAAACCAAAACCATTGAAGCAAAAGCACAAAAACCAAACAAAGTTACAAGTTAAAGACAGAAAGTGCATCTAGTAAAAAAAACAGACTAGAAAACTGAATTCTCTGAAACAAGAAGTCACAATTAACTTTGAATCACTAACTACAACACAACCATTGCAGCAAAAAACACAAAAAAGGGTGGAGGAAAAGATCAAGACTTAAGCTAATTACCAAGTGAGGAATGTGAAATGAAGTTCCTCCTTACTAAACAAGCGAGAGATCTGAAGTAAAGGGGTTTCTTTAAACAGATTTAGTAAGGAACAGAGAGAAACACCCTACACAAATACTTATAAATGCACTGTTTCTTGAAAAAGACAGATTTTTTTTTATGGAGATGAATTGAGTAGTTGTAATAGTTAAAGATGACAAATTGGGAATTTGGAAATTGAACTTTTTGAGCAGTAAAAAATGAAGAAATTCTCGATTTTCACATTCACCAACACTCCCCAAATCTAGTATCATAACTGTGAAAAGGTAGACCGCGTAAGGACTTTTGTTCTTTTTTTTTTATTATTTTTCCTTTTTTTTTTTTTTTTTACAATTGGAATTGAATTGCCAACCAAGTGCATGGATGATGATTACAAGGACCAACATCTTTCTGGTTTTTTTATTTTTTAAATACCTATTCAGTGCTCGACTTTGATTTCTATTTTTTCATAAGTAAGAAGGAGTTTTTTCGACTTATTTCAAATTTTTTTCATGAAAAGAAAGTGAGAAATTTATTAGTATATGTATAATCTATGATATATTAAAAGTATGATTTGAACTTTTTGTCCTTCGTTAAAAAAATTCACAATAGACAAAATTATCTTTTTGCTATTTTCTTAAAAGTTTCTTAATTTAAAAAAAAAAAAAATTGAAATAAAACTTGAATAGGTCTTGAATTCTATGTCGACTCTAAACCTCCACTTTATCTTTTTCCTTTTTTACATCAACTAAAATACTTTTCTTTCTTTATAAATTGCAGACTTAAACATAAATCTAATACGTAGGACTAGCTAATTTTCACTCCCCAAAATCAGCCATTTAACATAGTATTTTTTTTATTCGTCATGATATCCTATTTTTCATCTTTATTAGGTTATGTGCTAAATCTCTGTAATGATTTTAATCAATTTTTCAGCCATGAAAAGTTATAATATGATTTCAAACTATTTTTCAGCCAATTCTATAACCAATCATGTAATAATTTCTAGCAATATCAAAATTTACCATGGCTTAACTCGTGAAAACTCACAGTGAACAATAGAGATATATTCAATATTGATATTATTGCGTTTCCTGACCTTAATGTAAAAAGATATATATAAGCTTTTGGAAAAAATTGTTTAGAGATTTATAATTTTTCAAATTAATTCCGTTGTCTCAATTAGTGTGGTATAACTAAAATTTTGAGATTTAATTATTATTATTTTTGATTGTTTAAGTACATATAGCATGTATTTTAAGTTAATTGCTACATTTTAATAGTATGTTCTTCTTATGAATATATTTTTAGTGATCGATGTGACTCACACATACAAAACACGTACATTGAGCTAGTCTTTTTAAAAAAAAAGAGGTATTGACTCATCAAACTACATGGCACCTAATTTGGAATTCAAAAGATCTGGTAAAATCATTTATATGTGGGGAAGGGATATTATTAATTATTATGAATTTATGATAAATAATTAGACCCACGCTTTTAGATCTTAAATTATTTAATGTGACCGACCGGCAAGAAATATTTGTTTATTTTTTGAAAAAAATGAAATACTGATTTTCCGCAACTAACTCTACTAATAATATGGTGGGTAATTATATATATCTTAGGTCTTAATTTGTTTGTAATAAATTATGATTTGAATTTAAATCATTCAAGTTTATAGCGCTAAAAATATTTATAAGATGTTGTTCGTTCAAAGATTTTAAATAAGAAAGACTCTTCACCACTGTATCGACTATCAAATAGTGCAACAATAACTATTCTTAATTGTAGTGTTTATCATCATTTACAATTATCACCACCAATCATCATCACGACAATCATCACCACTATCAATTATCGTCATATATAATCAATTAATTGCGATCACTACCATCAGCGTCCGCCGCCAATTACAGTTATCATCATTATCGACTATCATCGTATTATCTTGTCAACTACGGCCACCATCAACATCCACTATCTTATTAGTAGTTTATTTTTCTAGTGAATATTTTGTTGATGTAATATCTGATTAGTTTAATATTTTATTTAAATTCTATATCTATAATATTTAATAAAAAATAGTTTTAATTTATTCAGATACTGGATTAATAAATATTGTTAATTAGTTAATATCCATAAATATCGATCATAGCTTATGATTATAAATGGAAAACAGCATTATTAACAAGGTACTTCAGATCAAAAAGAGAAGTAGAAAATCGAGCACATGAGTTATGATTTTTTATTTTGACGTATATAGTCTCTGATAATATCAATAGTAGAAACTTTATTTGAATTTCAGGTAGGTGGAAATTTAGAGTTTAAAATGGGAAAGAAAAAAAGATAATAAAGGCACTTGCGTTACGGGGGAATAGATCTGACTGAAATTCTGAATGGGACATATTATCACATTACTGACTCGCATTCTGCCGACACTATTTTCATCCCATAAGTTAATGTTATTTATTTATTTTTATTTTTTACTTCAATTTTGCCATTGAGATAATTTCCAAGTTCATTATGCACGGTGGTAGATCGAAGAAATATTGAAAAGGTATAATTATGATCCTGTTTGGTCATGAAAATTACTTTTTTTCCTGGAGTTGGAGTATAAATTAAAGTTGTTTTTGAAATTTTGTGAGAGAAGTATGAGTGGAAAAAGTGATTCATGGCCAAATGGTGCGTGTTTTCACTTTTTTTCACTAAAGTAGAATAATTTTTCGAAAAAAAAATTTCTATGGCTTAACGGCTACTGAGGAAGAAATATTGAAGAGGTATAATTAGATAGAATATTGTGTGATTATCGAGGATATGATTTTAGATAAGAAGGCGTGACGAGCACGAATTAGGGTAGAAGATTAACAGGTCAGAGTGTGTTTAAGCTAGTAGGTAAGAGTTTTGTCCTTGTTAGTAGTCGGAGTGTTACGCTTGTAGTTTCTTATTCTTGGATTCTTATATGTTGTTTCACATCGAAAGCTTATAATATTGTTAGGGGTCGTTTGGTTTGAAAATAAGTTATACCAAAATTAGTTATACTGGGATAAGTTATGCTAAAATTAGTTGTACTGGGATTAGTTATACTGATATTATTTTTTTAGTGATTGTTTGATTTGTGGTACTAAAAATAATATGTAGTGCATTGTTTGTAAAAATACAGTGTTTGTTTACTAAAATATCCCTCACTTTAGTTAACTTAATTATTTTTATGTTTGTATTCCTATGATTTTTCTTTTTCTTTTTTATTCCAGAGTGACAAATCTTTTTTAATTTTGATGTATACAAAATAACTCCTATCAACACAACTCCAACAAGGTTAAAACCATCGCCAGCCCCTGAACTTGACACGATTTTTTACTTTGACACCTTAACTGGACCATGTTCATTTTTAACACCTCAACCAGCTATTAAGTGTGTCATTTTGACATTTTTTTTACAATCAACTGATTTTGAAAATTGTGTGTAATACACACATTTGCTGACATGGCATACAACCAATTAAAAAAAGACATGTGACATTCTTATTTAAAATAATAATTTTAAATAAATTATAATTTAAAAAATTAATTTTTAATAATTAACTTTAATTTTAAATAAAAAAATAATAAATAAATGACCCCCCCTAAACATCATCTTCTCCAAGTACCCCACCCCACCCACCAAGATTGTTGCCGCCCCACCACCACCCCAAGATTACTACAGCACCCCTCTCCCCCCTCCCTACAAACTAACGCTGCAACAACGCAACCCCACCCCACCCACCCCTCCCCCCTCCCTCCTCGATCATCTTCTCTAATTTTCATCTCTAAAAATTATCTTCAAAATTTCTTCAAATTTCTCAATAACAACGATAACAAGTGATTGCAATAACAAAATTGAAATTCACAGCAAAAGTTTCTTCTTCTTTTCTATCAAGAAATTATATAGAAGATGCAAAAATTATTTGCATTGAGGTCCTTAATTAGTTTTGCAATAGCCAAAAAATTCAAATCCCAACAATATCGATGAGCTACTTTTTCATTTCATATATTTGTTTCCTTTTTGTATATGTTCATTTTTGTTTGCATATTTTTACGGTTTAAAGAAAGTGTAGCAAAGTTAATGGTGGAAAAAAAATAGGTGGGAAATGGCTGGAGTAATTGAGAAGAAGAAGAGAAAAAAAAAATCAATTAAATTTCATCATTCAGGCGCCTATGGAGAGTGTACTGCACTCTCTTTATCATGTCAGCGAAAAGTATCAAAATGACACACTTATAACCACATACCATGGTCAAAGAACACACAAAATTTATCCTCACAATACTTTCTTGAAAGCTAGACTACTCTTAAAAATATATAACCTGTTTCGTTTTCCAGGGAAGAAGGTGAGCAGACCTCAAGGTGGTGGTGGTTGTGTTTTTTAATCTCCTCCTCTTTTTTTTTTCATGGTGAAGCGGGGAGGTGTGAGGAATGGTTCTTTTTCATCATGCTATGAAAGCATTGTAGCTTCTCTTACTAGTTCATAAAGATGTGCTTGAATTGGTATCCAACTTTTTTATCTATTATATAGAAGAGGTGGTTTCGACCACCTCGTGTAATTACCAGAGAGGTGGTTTCGACCACCTCATGTAATTACCAAAACATTCATCTATTTTCACTTAATTATATACCATGCCTCAATATATAATAATTTTATTATTTCATTATAATCATTTAAATATTTAATATATTCTATTAATTTATATTAATTAACTATAACTATATATTGAAAGTAAAAAAAATTCATTTATTTAATTGTCTATCATGTTCAAAACTAATTTGGTACCACAAATCACAATAATTAATAACTTAAAATATTTAAAAGACATATAAAAATTTTATTGACTCTCATTATTTTAGCAATGTCACATAAATTGAAACAAAAGAAAAAAGTACTGCAAATCATAATAATTAACAACTTAAAATGTTTAAAAGATATATAAAAAATTTAGTTGACTCTCAAAATTTTATCGAAGCCACATAAATTGGGACACAAGGAGTAAATATACTATTCGATAATTACGTAAAAATTACTATAAATCACAATAATTAACAAGTCAAACTACTTTTTAAAAAATAGGTAAAAGTTCTATTCAACTCTCAAAATTTTATCGGTGCAACACAAATCATGACAAAATAAAAAATTATCCTAATTAATTGCAACTAAATATTTAAAGTAAATCAATTTTATTATTTTAATTGACTTTTATATAGAAAATTAATCTTTTTATTTATTTATTTTAAGTAAATTTAAAATTTAAAAGTATTTTTTTCCTATATAAAAATACTAATATTTAAACTTAACTTTAAATTTTTAAAGTACAAAATTACTAAATTTAATTTAATAAAATAAATTTCTAATGAATATTTTCTTAGAATTTGTGTTGGGTCAATATGTATCAAGTTAAAAAGAAATAAAGAAAAATATCTAGTAAAATTTTATTATTGTGAAAGATAAACATAATGCACTATCCAATAATATTTAATAATATCATATTTTGCATATGCAAAATATAGCATCCCAAATATAGCATTTCGTATTTAATTAATATACTACTTCGGTAAGTTATCGATGATTACTATTGGATATGATAAAATTATATAAATTTTTATAGTAATAACATAAGCAATCGCTCTTAATTAATTATTATGAGTCATCTAGATATTAAGAAAATAAATAATATTTAATAAAAAATAAAATAGACATAAAATGCGAAACTAACTCTTGATGTTTTAAATTAAATTGTCGTATTTTAAACGATGATTTTACTATATCACCCATTATTATAAGTCATTTATTTATTAGAAAATTAAGAATAATAAAATGATATGTCAACATAATTTGATTGACTATCAAAATTATATTAGTGCCACATAAATTGAGACGGGACAGAAAAAGATATAAAGCAATATATATTATTTGAAAATGAAATTAAAAAAATACCGTAAATAACAATAATTAACAAAAAAATTTAAAAAGTTGATTGATTTCTGCTTCAGCTGTTTCAATAGTGATTTTAATGTATCACCCATAATTAATTATTATAAGTCACTTACGTATTGAAAAATTAATAATATTGAATCCATGATTTTACTATATCACCTATAATTAGTTATTATAAGTTATTTATGTATTAAAAATAAATAATATTTAATTAAAAAATATAAAATAAATATTTATGACATGTCTGATTAAGTTGCTTCAATCGTGATTTTATTATATCACTCCTAATTAATTATTATACTTTATTTATATATTAAAAAATAATAATATTTAATAAAAAGGTAAAATAGACGTTTATGACATGTCTGCTTCAGCTGCTTCAACCATAGTTTTACTAAATATAGCCCCTAATTAATTATTATAAGTTATTTAAGTATTAAAAATTAATAATATTTAATAAAAATAAAATAGATATAAAAATAAAAAATTAACTATTGATGTTTTAAATTAACTTGACGTCTTATATGAGGTTCACTTAAAATTTTCACAAGTATTATTTATAGTAATTTCGCTATGTCACTTTTAATTAGTTGTTGTAAGTCATTTAAGACATTTATGTTTCGCTGCTTTAGCCGTGATTTTACCATATCACCCCTAATTAATTATTACGGTCATTTAAGCATTGTGCCACATAAGTTGAAATAGAAAAAATATTATAAATCACAATGATAAAAAATTTAAATTATTTATAAAATATAATTGGCTATCGTCAACACAAAACTATGGACAAAGAGAGTAGCATATATTATTCAAAAATTAGATAAAAAGTATTATAAATTACAATAGTTAACAACTTAAAATATCTAAAAATAATTTAATATGTTATATATTTCAAAAACATTACATGAAAATTACTAGAAATCACAATAATTAACAATTTAAATTTTTTTAAAGATATAAAATATTTGATCGACTCTTGAAATTATATTAGTGTCACTGAAATCGGAATAGAAGAAAAGTATTATAAATCACAATAATTAAAAGCTTAAATTATTTTAAAAATATAATTGACTATCAATGGCACAAAAATTTGGACAAGAAAAGTAACGTATATTAATTTGAAAATTACATAAAAAATATTATAAATTACAATAGTTAACAACTTAAATTATCTAAGTACATATTAAAATAACATATGTTGAACTCGTGCTAGATTTTGGATGAACCCTAGAAAACATATGCAATCTTTTTATTAAAAAAGTTTATTTAAATATATCAAGATTTAAAAGACAAATAAATATCTTAATGTTGGGCCCGTACTGACACGAGTCATGCTCCTCTAGTGTTATATCATAAAGGGCAAAATTCAGAAATAGCATACTTATCTCCTTAATTATACGTTTCATAGCAACAGTTTCATAATTACATAATATAACAAGTTGTATTTTTGCAAACTGTTGCTACAAAAATACAAATACATATGATTTTTACTGCCCTTATGATCGATATGTATTTTGTATTTTTGCAAACTGTTGCTACAAAAATACAAATACATACAAATACATATGCTACAAAATATAATTTGATAAAAGTGTTACTATTTTTTGTAATTTAATACATAAGTATGTTACTTTATGTATTTTTTCCTATCATAAACCCGAGGTCCACCTGGATGCATAAGGCTTGAACCTTGAAGCAGCAATAGCTCCTCTACTGCATTTACCAAAAGAAAGAATGTGAAATGAAAATTATAGGGTTTGAGGGTATTTTTGTCATTTTATAATTTTATACCAAAGATAAATTAAGTTGGGATAGTAATAGCACCATATCTGAGGATAACTTATCCCGGGACTAATTATCCCGACTATCGACAACCAAGCGACTGATTAAAAATTTTATCCCGAGATTATTTGCTTTAATACCGCACACCAAACGATCGGGTGTCATTTGGTTCGAAAATAGTTACTCCGGAATAAATAATCTCAGGATTAGTTATCCCGAGATTACCTAGAATAACTTATTCCACCATGCATATGGGATAACTTATCCCATCATTTGGTGTAAATGGTGGGATAAGTTATCCCGATATTGACTAATACCTCCAATCAAATATGAGATAAAATAATCCTTCATTTTATCCTGAGACTACTTATCCCTTATACCTCACACCAAACAACTATAGTATTGTTCTATTACTTTCTGTTTTTGTGTCATCTATTTTGTCTTGAGCTAAGTGTATATCGAAAACAACCTTTCCACCTTAGTGGTATGGACTACGTATACTCTATTCTTCGCAAAGCCCACTGTGTGGGAATACACTGGATATGTTGTTGTATATAATGTGAGACCTAGCAGCATTTTCCTAAGTAAATTGACATGTAAACCACACAAGGGTACTATAACAACATCACATGGTGAGTCTAGAATTTAGTATAACAATACTGTAAGAAAGTGGAAATATTTGGGAAACAAAACAAACCACAAACCAAAGCATAGGGCATTTATATTCAAGTCTATTTTCATTCTCATGTTAGGTGGGGTTTAGTTCATCTAAAACAACACTAATTCTTGAGCTAGCTGGTAAAATTGTCCCGTCAAAGTTCAAGGTCTATTAAGGAAAGCATAAAGGAACATCAAACTTACACATGAATTCTATTATCAAAATTGTTGTGTTTCCTGTTGCAGACGAATGTGCTTTAACACCAGACAAATAATTAGATTTACAAGGCTATCGTGAGATGTGTACCACGGACGCAAGAGCATAACACCGGAAATGCTTTTTGCCCAGATAAAAAGTACCATACAGCAATCTAAAAACACACATACAACAGCGTAGGTTGAAAGCTCAGCATTTCACAGGATCCTTGGCCTTCCATGGCCATTTTCTTTGCTGAGGGGAGGGATCTGTATGTTGACCTGATGTTAGCCTGCTTTCTTTGGCCTTCTTCCTCTTGCCCGAAGAGCTTAAAAAAGAACCCTCAACTAGAAAAACAGAAAGACTAAAGTCCATTAGATTCCACTTTTGAGGTATTGAGAGCCAAAATTCTATTATTGGAGAAAGATATGCAATTAAATTTTCTATAAAAACTTTAGGAAGGAGAAAACGTCGAAAGAGAAATACAACAAAAAATTCAAAAACCATTAACCTTTACCACAAACGTTTCTAAGAGGCACACATGGGAGTAAAATCACTATATGTGTTTCCATCAACATGGACATTATCAACATGAAATTGTGTGGAACTTATGTTGCATTAAAGTTCTAATGCAAATGATAATGGGGGGAGATAAGACTCGAATACCGGACCTTTGCCTGTTTTGGTACCATGATAAAGATATGGACTTTAGTCTTTAGGCCTAACTTAATCCCAAAATTTAACTCATGAGGTGAGGATCCGATCGACAAAAACAACTGTTTAACTCAAGATTAAGGCGGTTCCGTGGTAAAATGCCTTCCGTACCTTGCCATTCCCAGACCACCTTACATTCACCTTTGACCATTTTAGGGTATCTCTCTAGCCGAGAATCTTCTTGAACCAACTGCTCAACCTACAAAATATATAGTAGTATCATTGTAAAAGATACAGCCTTACACTATCTTCTTTTTTCAATCAAGAACGTTACACTATCTTGTTATACTCTGAAAGCTTTTTTAACTGGGCATAGGAGAAGTAGGAAGCATAGTACCATCCATCCCTAAACCAAAAAATGCAGGAAAACAAATAGAAAAGAGGACATGAGCACCTTTTTCCATAACATTGGATCCTTTCTTTCCTTGGGTGAAAGAAGATGATCACGTAACAGTGATGCCACCACCCAAGGCTCACGCTCGCCGGTCATACTTCTTGCACTCACTGCCTTCTCTTCAAGTACATCACAAGCCTATCACATCAAGAGAGATAACAAATCTGAAACCATCCCAACTGGCAAACGATTAGGACAAGTGACTTACCTACTGTGCAACTTGGGATGGACAGAATATTTTTCTTGAATTTATCAGTGTTGCTAGATTTTTTTTTTCTTTATTCCTTTTTCCTGAAAAGCACTCTTAGGTCCTATCTAAGAGTATCCCCTTTGTCATAAATTCAATATCTTCTTATGTTCATCGACTTCTACTTGATCATCTTCATATACAAATCAGAAGGTCATTATATTATTTGCATCTAAGAGTATCCTCTTGGTCATAAATTCAATATCTTCTTATGTCCATCGACTTCTACTTGATCATCTTCATATACAACTCAGAAGGTCGTTATATTATTTGCTACAAAAATAAAGTTACATATTTGGTAACTTAAGAAGTACAAGAAGAAGCAATTACTCCCTCTCTTCCCATTTATGTGATACTACTACATTTTAGTCTGTTTTAAGGACACATTATTATAATCGAAAAATATTTTAATTTTAGACTTCTCATTTTATCCTAAATGGGAAGCTTTTATAGCCATACAGATGCAATGATAGCCACACAATTGTTACAACATGTTTAAGACCAAAAATTTCAAATGTCTTCCCTTTCTTCTTCAACCTCGTGTTGAGTCAAACTCCATCCCATAAATTGAAATGGAGAGGCTATCTTATATTTTGGAAATATAAGAATATGTTTAAGAAAATGCAAAAAGAAAAAAGAAGCATTGAGATCTAACATTTTGAACAGCAAAAAGAGGCATTCAATTTGGAACAAAAGCAGGTTTAGCAAATTTAGAAGTTTTGCATTTGAATTAAGAATATGTTGACATTAGTAGAGTTTTATCTGTGGTATTGTTTGTTACCTTACACCATTGTTAATACTTGGTGATTCAAATTAAATACCTGTTAATTTGAGGTGCTAAAGTTGGAGACCAGTTCAATTCATGCCTTTGGAAGTCAAAACTTCACCTCATGACTTGAGCTTGTTTCATTCAAGTTTGAGCCCTAACCATTTGAGCTAAGGTGAACCACGAAACAGCTCAAAACTTAGGAATTTTGGGCGATCTAGCATGAATGCATCCAAGGCTCGGCTTAAAGAGTAAAGCATATTCAAGTATCTATTTTATCAAACATGTGACATTATTTTACTGATATAACGGACGCTGAGGTAAGCTTTGAAGTAGTAAACCAGAAGAAAAATAATAGATGCCCAGAGGAGTAAGATGAGAGAACATTTAGAGATCAGGGTTAATATTCACAACTGCTGAGAGGCTTATAATTGTTATCTAAGGCACATAGCCCCTTAGCCCTGAAGTGTTATAGGTATATTGACTCATTATATTTAAAGGAGGTGAATCCTAGCATTTCAAGTAGTATAGCCAGTCACAAGTTGACACTGAAAATAAACAAGATCAAATGATAGATTCTCCAAGGAAAGAAAATGATGTTACAAACCTCATTATATATCTGTTCAGCTTTTACTGACAAGTAGTACCTCCGACGGAGTTTTAACAATATGAAAACGCATCCCAGGAGCTGTAAATCCCAATATTGTCAACAAGGTTTAGATGATTATAACTTATAATATAAGCTTTCAAAGGCTGCTCTTACTGTGGAGTACCAATGCACAAGCTGGAACCAATAACAAAGCATTCGCCAGAATCCACTGCTGGATGCGACAGGAAACTGGTGTATAATGTGGGACCAGCAAATCTGGACACTTCAACTCTTCAATTCTAGACAAAAGATGAAGAAACATTATTGAGAAAAAAAAATGATATACTTTCATCTGCTTGTTGTAAATCATGGTTATAAACCTGCAGAGCATACCCATGATCGTTCAGCCTAGTCTCTAAAACCTCGTGAAGTGTCTCCATGGCTCTTTTCATGGCATGAGCATAAACAGCCCCGTTCAATCCAAACTCATCCATTATTTTAGATTCGTTCACTTTTTCCCACAATTGGTTACCTTGAACCTAAAAGGAAAGCGTCAAACTTATTGAGAGAGTTAGTTAAGTAGCTTTATAATACAAACTAATTTTGAGGATTTCTATTTTTGAGTTTGTGCATGTAAAGTGTGCGTGTGAGAGAGAGTGTTTGTGTGTGAGAGAGAGAGGGAGAGAGAGCAACGCACCCAAACAGTGCCAGTGCCGGTCCATGAATATTGAGCATATTCTTCACAAAGAAAACCTTCTACTAACTTTGACTGCACATATGTAATTACATTATTGTCTAAGCATTTAAAACCCAAATTTAATCAACACTGAAATGTGAATAACCGAAAGTAAATAGGTGTCGCTCACAAGCTTTTTAGCTGCTGCGTTTATATTTGAATCTTCAACACATAAGTTCCCAAGCCTCCGGTAGCCATGAGCACACTCTAGTTTGCCTTCATGACATACTCCATTAAGTGGACAAGGCTCACAGAAGTCTAAAGCCAAGAGAAATCATTAAAACCCAACACAGCTATCGATTTCAAAGAACATCGAAAAAGTTGAGAGTTATTTAAGATGCCAGCACTGTCGAACATAGTGTTCCACAGCTTGGCTTCTGAAACATAAAGAGGATCTCACAATTAAGAGATGTTCTAAGATAAGCAAATGCAAACAGAAACACATGGAAATAACATATGATAAACCACATCGCTGAGACTGCTAAGCTGCAGAAGGTACTTAGTAATATGTTGATTTTTTGTCTGGTAATATGCAAGATCGAAACTTCAATTAATAGTCAACCATCATCTACAAAAAACTCTTTCGCCGGAGGAGATAAGAAGATAACCAGGCAGAGAAAATAAGGAGGGAGGAATAAAGGTGCAAAGAGAAGGAAAGGCTACATTTCTGGTGATCTTATGCTTCTTTCCTCTGCAAAGAGGAATCTAACAGAGGAAAACAGATAACCGTATGCTGATCCCCCACTATTTACAAATTACGGAAGTTTTATCTTTCTTTTACCCTCCTTGTTAACAGCGGTTTCCCTAAGTAATAGCAATATACCAAATAATTGGTGTCATTCTGCAATTTGCATAATGGTATATTTGATGCATAGACATAGTGTCTCACAAGTCACAAGATATAATGATATACAGCACAGTCCAAAAGTATCATGCTTCATAAAAGGAGAGGTTGTGTACAAAGACGAGCAATTACGTTATGCGTACCCTCAGGTTGATATGTCATATATGATCTACAAGTATTTCACTAAGTATGTTGTTGTTGTTGTTGTTGTTGAACTACAAGAATCTAAACAATCCTACAGAAACAATCAGCTGACCCCAGAACTCTGCTTCTAAAAATTTCTACTTAAAAACGCAAGACCACCCATGTTAAGCTTTATGTAATCCATTGTCATGAGTCATGACTCGTTTGACCAACTCTATTATGTGATATAGATTAAGGTTTTTACATGAATCGTTTGATCACCTAACATTTTCCATTGTCTTAATGATAGTAACAACTTGACCCATTATTTATAGAATACTGGGATTAGTGACCATGGTTGTCAAATATGCTCATAAGCCAATCCCGTCATTCTGAGTAACAAACTTTTCAAAACAAGAGCAGGTCATGAGCCACTGTAATCGAAAAACAGCCAATCCAGTAATTTGTTTTTTCCCTTGATTTTATGGATTATGCTCCTCAATTTAAGGATTAAGTAGGATTTATATCCCAAAAATGAAGTTGGGAACCGAAGATAGGAGTCGTTCTCTAGCAAAAGCTTCTCCCTTTCTTAGTTTCCAACAGATTGAATACTTCAGGCACTACAGCTTCCTTATTTAGCAGATGGCATAAGAGAACATTAACATAACTTTTAAAAAATTAGTATGCCATTGAAAACTTCATGCTGAAAAGTTTAAATTTTGAATAATTTGATAAACTCAAATGGTTGAAATCTGTGAAAATTGTATCAAACCAGTATGATGTGAAACATTCTGAGACTTCCCAAAAAAAGTGAAGGGTCAAAAATCAAGCATCCTGGCTTTTTCAAGTTTCACCTGAACTATCAGGTGTGCAAGCTTAAGTTTCCTACTTGAACAATCACCAACTATTTATCAAAAAACACCTCAATTATCCATGGTTCCCTTTTCCTACCCGAACAACGGTGATATTTCAGGCAGGAAGAAAAAATAAGTGATACTTGAGGTGTGTTCTGATAAATAGTTGGTTATAGAGTTCAAGTAGAAAACTGGCACACATGATAATTCAGATTTAAAACTCGAAAAAAGGGGATACTTTTATTGTTGATAGTTGACGTATAAAACTCGTGCACCTGATCAATCAAATATGAAACTCGAAAAAATCGAGATTCTTTAGTTAGTGATACTTATGTATGAGACTCACTTGCGCACCTGATCATCAGAAATGAAACTCCAAAAAGTGTATATTCTAGGTTTTTTTTTTTTTTTAGCATAACTCAATTAAAGAGAGAGAGAGAGAGGCCAATAAACAGGGACAAAGGAGGTAATTGTTATCAGGATTTGCAGAAAATGCTAAATAAACATAAGAAAGCAACAAATTCACTACAAAAAAAAGAACAACAAGAAGATGGGACTAACCGTAGAAAGTGTCATCGAGGTCGGAATTGCTATCGCAGAAAGGTTTAGGCTGGTAATTGAGATAAGTGTAAACATAATTACAGCAAAATGCAACGGCGGCGGCAACAGCGACGACGGCGATGAGCCTTGAAAACTCCGATATAGAGGAAGGGAATAAATTTGAGGAAGGTTCTAGAGGAATATGAATGGAAGATGTAGAATGGCGAGAAGAAGA
This sequence comes from Capsicum pubescens, assembly GCA_030864215.1. NCBI lineage: Eukaryota > Viridiplantae > Streptophyta > Magnoliopsida > Solanales > Solanaceae > Capsicum > Capsicum pubescens. The sequence continues at coordinate 340,501,538 of CM061538.1, forward strand.
GGAGGAAGTTTTGTGCTTAGGGCGTGTTCGGGGAGTGGAAGCCATTGTTTTGAAATCACTGCGAGAAAAGCAGAGCGAAATATAGCATCGACGGTGTGTTTGGTACAGAGGAGAAAATGATTTCAAAATGTGTGTTCTCCCAAATCAACTTCTTGTTTAGTCTGCATTTGGCCATGACATTTTAAAAAAAAAAAAACTATAGTACTATAAATTCCAACAGTTTAATATTTAACTACATAAAATTTCATCTGTTTTTATATTTATATAAAATTTCAATTTTTCATTTATTATCGTGATGCATAACTAAGATTAGCATACATCAATATCTGATACATAAATATCGATATATAACTCTTATATATAATGTCACTGAGATCCATTCAGATATATAAGTCTTGTGTATCAGTAGCACAAAAAACATTCTGTTACATTATTATTTTTATATATTTTCAATCAAACACATTTTTTTTACGTATTTGTAACCTAGTATTCAGTAAGATACATAATTTTTGTACATTTGATGAAGAATCGTGTGATGTATTTTCTTATCTTTTTTTATCAAATGCATTATTCTTATGTCTTTCCGAACTTTCTTAATAGATACATCATTCTTATGTATCTTCATTAACATCATCATCTTCAACCTCCATTGACGAATCACCGAATTTCAAAATTCCTCATGACTCGAATTATTTTGTACTAATCATTCGAAATCTGTAGTGATACTGCAATCGCTTAACTCGATGTGGCGTTGGTCTCGAGGTTGAGGATAAGAGTTTATCACGAATTAGAAGAGGAGATTGAGCTCTGTCGGTGAAGACAAATTTAGGGATAAGGAGAATGTCGTGTTCGAAAGGCTCACGTCAGGGATGGATGTAGATTGGTGGCACAATGGTGGTGGAGGACGCCACACGTGGATGATGTTGATTGCGGTGGTTGTTCATCGGACATCGTGAACGATTGTGAATGTCTTCTGAAATAGAAAGAGAGAGTATGAGGAAAAAGGGTGTTTCAAATGGATTTGGAAAAAGTCTATGATGTGCTGGAGATTTGGAGAGAGAATGGATTTTTGAAATTATTTTAAGGATTTGGGATTTGAGATAATAATGCTAAGTTAAGGTGTAGTTTTAATTAATTTATCATAAAAAATTACGTATAGAGTTGGAGTTGACTTTGGTCATGAATGTAAACTGAAGTTGTTTTAAATTTTTGTGAGAAAAGTGAGTTCAAAAAAAGTGAAAACTGATTTTTAGAATAAGTAAAAACGAATATATATATATAAAAAAATCATGGCTAAATAGGGCCTTAGTTTTTAGTGTTTGATAACTAATTAAGTAAATATTATTTCAAGAACATTTATACGTTATCCAGCACAATACTATGAGAACAAAATGAGATGAGGAGTGGGGATAGGGGGTGGCGTGGCTGGAATGATCAGCGGGTGGGGGGTGGACTGTTGGAGGTTGGGATGGGTAGGAAAGAGATAATAAACTTGAAATATTATTATGCAATTTATTTATTTTATTTTTACGCAGAAAGTCATTTTTTTATTTTTAAAAAAATTGTTAGTATGTTTTTCAAATACCTTGATTGATCAAAAATAAAAAAAAATAGAATTTTTTTTTCTGTTTTCCTCCCTATCAAATTCACATCATTGAGGTCAGGTGGTTAAGGTTCAAATTTTAATTACTAATAACAGTGGTTAATATTAAGTCGCATTTAGAGATGGTAGAATATAAAGTAGCATATATATATATATATATATGATACATATTTGAAATAGACCCCCCTCCCCCCCAATAAATTTATCAAATGAAATCTTTTGTTATTCGCACTTTTCTAATATATTAGAGTATTTGTATGAAATCTTTAAGGATATCTTATTTTTGGAAAATCTTCCGTACATTCATTAAAAATTTTAATAATCCGAACAACATAAAAATTAACATTAAATTTTGGCACAGAAATGCATTGTTCGGAGGATTTACTCAATAAAGTGTATTTACTCAAATTTATATTTTTAAAGCATAATTAATAAGGCTAATTTGATAAAATAAATCTCTAATTAATATTTTCTTAATGAATGTGTCGAGTTTATAGGGTCAACTAATATGAAACGGAGGGAGTACATATTATATTAAAAGTCATGCCTAATGTTAATTGATTTTAGGAGCACGACAAAAAAGTGGTTGTAAGTCTGAATGACTGTATATTAGTAGGTCATCATTTATACGCATCAAATATTTATGATTAATCTCAATTACGTTAATAAGTTTTTTAGTTTCTCTTTCGATGTCTATATTCATTTATGGTTAAGTAGATTTAGATTTATATTGAAATTTTTTATTTTATTTTTATGATTCAAAATTGAGACTTTTTTTTTTTTTTTTTATTCGGTGTTCGGTGTCCGCATTGGAGCTTTGATTAATTCGGATCGTGCGTTGCAGGGCTCACTAAGGTGGCAGCGCTCCCAACGGAGTTTTCTCTATACCCAGGGTAGAACCCTCGATCTCTGGTTAAGGGTGGAGCAGCCCCATCCACTGCACCACAACCCATATTGGTCAAAATTGAGACTTCTACTTGAGAATAAAGAAATATTTATGATTCTTATCATAAATAATGAATAATATCAATATTTATCTTAATCTAAAGACTTATTTTCTTATCAATTAGGTTCAATTCATTTGTCAAGAATGCCAACTTGTAATCCATATTTTCAGTTTGATTCATCAACATCGAGCAATAGAAGTAGGTCAAATGATACGAGACGAGATATAAAAGACGAAAATATGAGAAAATAAAGGAAACGAGACAATAAAGGGATATAGATTGACACAAAATGCTAGAGAGAGGACAACTTAAGGATATATTAAACCCGAAGATCTTCCTATCGAAATATCACAAGCACCAACCTCTTACGAGGACCTCACGAGAATGGACCCGAGCAACTCATGTTTCACACAATCAATGAAACTCCCAATAAGTTTCCATAAAAACACTCTCAAGTGTATTCAAAACATCATCATTCATTAACTCATAAAATGAAGAAAAATCTAGTTATTTATAGTCATGGACAACTTATTACAAGATGAGCCCAAAAGTGACTCTAAGTGCAACTTGTCCCCAAAAGTGATTCAAGAGTCCAAAAACATTGCAATTGGCGCCTATGCTCTTTCGAAGCCCAAGCAATCATCCAAACGCATCGTGACTCAATGCTCTCGTGGATGACATCATCAAATGTAGCTTCTCCCATGCCCCAAGCTATCATCCACACATGATATCGTTTTCGTGGGAGCTTAAAAAAGGTACTCCAAACATGTGTTGGAATCCTTAAGGTAGTCATGGCTTGGAATTCCTTGTGTTGGCCTCGAATTATATCCTCAAAGGCGTTGATGCCAACTTGGATCATATCAGTAGGTCACTTAATACTTACTCTCTTCATTCATTCATTTTTCTTTGTTCTATTTGAGTTGCGCTTATATTTCTAAATACTTGCTCTTTTAGTTTTTCAAAAAAAATTGAACAAAATCTTTTTATTATATCCTTATCTATAATCTATAATCTATAATCTATAATATATTAAAAGTGTGAAGACCTATTTGAACTTTTTACCCTTCATTAAAAGTCTTCAATTTAGTTATTTTGTTCTATGTTACAGTTGGGTTATTCTTGATACTGTCTTTGTTCAATTGATTTCACTTCGTTTTGTAAATTTTACTTCTTTTTGCTTCCTGGGATTTTATCTTCATCAAGCTATTTTGATGTATTTTCAGTTGGGTTTAGTAGTTGGATTTTGTTCAATTGATAGTCAGTTTGCTTGTCCAGTTTAATAATACTTTCTTAGTTTTGAATTTTTTATTTCTTTTAAATTGTGATGACCATGTTATGTAAGTCACAATCAGCGGTGGAGCAAGGTAGAGTCGAGGGGTTCATCCAAATTTTTCTTGGTGAAAAATTATAATGTTTATACATGATTATTATATAGTGAATGTTGAACCCCTTGACATCGTTATGTGTTTACGTCTTTATATTTTGAACTCCTCTGATGAAAATTCTACTTCTGCCACTTGTCACTGGTTCACATATGATTATGGTAAACCTGGAACTATAATAATACAAAATTATGTTTGTATATATTCTCACATAAATCCTCCTTAAACCTTTGTATAAGAGCGTAAATACATACAAAAACAGAGAATGATCAGAACCATAATAGAGAATAGAGTTAGAAATTTTCATCGTTTTATGTTTGTCATTATTGGTGACGATTATCGTGATCAGGAATGCACTTTTATTTTGTTTGTAATCATATGCATTAATATTGATAGAAGTTTGTAGTTGATTATGATTCTTTCCTTTTTATTTAACGAAAGGGATAATACCCACGAAAATACCTGAACTTTAATTAAATTTCTAGTGAAGCATATTGTACTTTGCGGGGGTCCTCTTACCCCCTATACTTTTTAAATTGGAATTAATTCCCCTCCCCCTCCCCCTCCTCCCTCCTCCCTCCAGACTTTTTTAAAGTGGAATTAATCCCCCTAAACGTTATACCCAATTTTTACGGTGAAAAGTGTGGTACACGCGTTGTTTCTTCTCCATTTTATCACTTTTCAATATTTTTTCACCATTACAACCATATTAAATATTTTAAATGATTTCATTGAGTCAATTTCAAATTCCAAGTCCATTCTTATTCCAAAGTCAATTTCAAATATTCTAAAGTTTTTTCAAATAATTGAATGGAATCTTTCATTAATTTTTCATTGAAACTTGGAAGATTCAATTAGCAAGTTTCATTAATGGAAGATTCAATGAAACTCGCTAATTGAAAACTCACTGAAAGATTCAATTTTCATTAATGAAATTCGGAAGATTCGAAAAATTTAATTTCATGTATGAAGACAAAAATACAGACTGTACATGTATGAAACTATTCAATCTTCCGTTAATGAAACTCGGAAGATTCAATTTCCATTAATGGAACTCGGAAGATTTAATTAGCGAGTTTCCGAGTTTGAATCTTCCGAATCTTCCATTGAGTTTCAATTAGCGAATTCCATTAATCTTTCAGAATGAAAATTGAAACGGAATCTTCAAGAATTTAATTTCAATTCAACAATGGAGCAATCATTGTTGAAGAAAAGAAAGAAAGAAGAAAGAAGAAAGAAGAGAGAAGAAAGAAGAAAGAAGAGAGAAGAAAGAATAAATAAAAAATAAATTTTTTTAAATAATTATAAAATTAAAGGGCTGTTTGGCAAAAAAAAGAGTTTATAACGTTTTTAACACTTTTCACGTGCTCAATGCGCGTGACTAACACACAATGGGCCAAGTGGCAGATATATGTCATTACAATACGAAAAAAAAGTCTGGAGGGCAATGCCCCCCCTCCCCCCGCCCCGCAAAGTTCAGTATGCTCAACTGGTAATCCTGTCAAACTTCAGGTATTTTTGTGAGTATTCTCCCTTAACGAAACAAATTGTTAATTTACATTCTTTATTGAGCAAAGTTATAGTGAGATCACGGTCTATCGTGTGCGTTGGTGCTATGTGGATGAACTTGAAATTAGCTGATTGGTTATTTACAAGTTCTCAATCTTTTTTTTTTTTAATTATGGGTATAGTGATTTTTGTTGCTCTGTGTTTCGTAATTACGCAAAAGAAAAAAGTAATATTAAGAGGAAGTCACGAGCAGCAACACTCATGTTTGATGCAAAATCCGCTGGTATAGACAAGTCTGAAGTGATCATGTCTAAGACTTATATAGTTAAAAAATGAAGTACGAGATGCATAATCTATTTATTTATAGTATTATCATAGAACCTTTAATTTAAGGATAAATTACACAAATCCCAAACTTAAGGCATCATACTACCAAATATCCCTTACTATTTTAAAAATTACATTAAATCCTTTTTGAATCTTTACTGGTGATACATTTGTTGTAAATTTTACACCCTATTTTTTCTCCTCCATTAACGTCATTTCTTTCACATCCTATTAACGTCATTTCTCTCTCATCCAAGATACGCATTCATTTTTTTTCCTCAAATTCTTTCCCTAAAATCTCTTCCATATTAGCAGATTTTGAGTTAACTTCCTTCTTCACTACTTCAACTGATTTGAATCGTAATCTTTCATCATTAGATTTCAAAATTTGCCAACTACTTCAAAGAGGTTAGTTGTTTGTTTATGTGGGTTTGAAGTTAGTTTTAACAAGACAAGTCAATATCTATATATGCTTTAAATTCTTTTATTAATTTGTTTGATCTTCAATGGCTAATGATGATTCACCCTCATTCAGCTTGGGGATTTCACAAATTGAAACACAAAAAGGTGTTTCTGCTAGTAATCAGTTCTGGGTTTTACTCCGGACAACTTTGATTACACCGAGTTAGATTTTAGTGAAAATCGGTCAAAGCAGTGCAATGACCCTGAAAACTGAAGATTTTACGAAAAATTTTTGCTGCTAAAAATCAAGATTCCGACATGCAAATGGATGATCAGAAGGAAATAGAACATATCCTCAAATCCCCATTAGAGCAGGTATTGTTATCGGAAGTGATACATATAGATGGTAAACATAAAAGAATCGATTGATACATATATGTTTATAATTTAGTGGGGATTCATATGGATGATATATATGTTATCAGTATATGGATTTTATGGTGATTCATACGATTTATATTTTTTTTATTTTTTTAATGGGTGATTCATATGCTAATGAGTGATACATGTGGTATTATATTGATTCATATGGTTGTTACAGTTATTATTTCAATTACTTGGTGATTCATATGCTATTATTGAGTGGTACATTTTTTTCACACTGGATGTTTGATACATATTCTGATATTTAATTGGGGACACATATGGTGTTCTGGTGATTCATATGATTGTTACAGTTACACTTTTAATTTATTGGTGATTCATATGCTATTATTGGGTGATACATTTTTTTCAAACAGAATATTTGATTCGTATTCTGATATTTAATTGGTGATAGATATGGTGTTCTGGTGATTCATATGGTTGTTACAGTTATACATTTGTGTAAGAGTGATTGATCATTTTTTTTGGTGATACATAAGTGATAATACTTTCTATACTTATTTTATTGTTGTTGTAATTTATAAATATGTGATTCATTTGACATATGAATCATCTTCTGATTTGTGTTGTTGGCAGAATGTTAATTTGATTGTGAAAAAATGACCTGTCCACAACGTAAGGATTGGTAGTGCACACAACACCAATATAGTAGATAAGATTAAAGAAGTTGTGAAGGATGAAGGAATCAGAATTTTTAGAAGAACTTGTGTTGGGTCATTTCTGGACCTCCCTAATTGTAACTTTCAAGATGTATTCGTATGTATGACTCATTGAAAGGTCATAGAGGTCATGCCGATGAGATAAAGGAGCTTGCTGAAATGTTGTCAACTTATTTGACAATATCTGATTTTTTCAAAACAAAAAGAGCGCACAGACTGGTCACTTCTAGAAGCATACAAGGAAAAGACGGACTAACATTCATTTGATGTTCGGATTGTTGATGGGATTGTGCAATAATCAAGCGACACGTTGTAAGTATCATTTATTGTTCTAAATATATTCTTTTACATAAGAGCTCACAGCAACCCATAGAACACTTGTTCTGTTTTTCAGGGACTGTGGCTTATTTGTTGCGGCTTATATTGACTATTTAAGTGATGGGCATCAAATACCTTCTTCAGAGTTTGATCCAGAAAGGCATTGTACAAGATACACATTCTTGTTATGGGACTATGGTGTGAACAAGGCATGCAATGGATATGTTAGTGACAATCAGGATCCGCTTAGGCCTAAACACACCTTCATTCCACCTGAGGATACAAAGATGATTTCTGTTGAGCCGTAGATGTCTAGTATTTGTTGTGTGACAAAAGGCTATTGATTTCTTATGTTTGTGGATTTATGAATATTTTGTTTCTTATGTTTGGGTATTTCTGGATATTCCAAGACAACGTATTTTATGTATTAAGTTTTCAGTATTTTAATTTTTAATGTAATGACATTTTATCTTAACAGCTGATTTTGTTACCTTGGTGAGCGGATGTTTTAGTTTGTTTGATCATAAAAGACACTTTTTTCGACAGTTTAATTTATAAAATTGTATTTCTATTGTACTAATTTTAATTTATGGGTGGAAAACAGTAGGTCACTTTACAAGAATAGAATTGACATATACTGTTTTAATTGCACTATCAGCGTTCATTAACACTTCATAAACCAACAAAGACAATGAAGGTTATCTATTTCTAGTGTAAAAAATCTCAAATTGGCGATATTTTGAGTTGCATTTTAGGTGTCTTACAATTGATATGTAGCATAATTATTCTGTTAACAATCACAAATGTTCTAATATGAATCACTAGTAAATAATTTTTTGTAGATGTATCACCAACATTTCAGTTGTGTTTAATAGCCTTAACAATAAATCATGCATCACTAATATGAATCACATAACTTTCACGAGCGGTTAATATGAATCATATAACAGTATTAAAATTTTTAATATGTATCAATTGAAAATAATATGTTGAAAACGTATCACCAATTAACCTGTTGAGTATAATTACTAATATGAATCACATAACTTTCACGAACAGTTACTAGGAATCATATAACAGTATTAAAATTTTTAATATGTATCAACTGAAAATAATATATTGAAAATGTATCACCAATTAATCTGTTAAGTTTAATTATTAATATGAATCACATTTCTTTCACGAATGATTAATATGAATCATATAACAGTCTTAAAATTTTTAATATGTATCAACTGAAAATAATATGTTGAAAATGTATATCACTTTGTAATAATATGTTGGAAATGTATCACTATCATTCGTCATCTGGTGAAATCTCTTAACAATGTAACAGAGATTGGTGGTATGAATCACATAACTATCATGAACTCTAATATATCTGCATATGAGAATAGTATTAATGAATTATAAACATTGATCTTAAAAAATATTTCTGATTCCATTGTAAACAAAATATCTTAAGCAATAAATTTTTGAGTATTTAACTCAAATTATTGAATTCAAAACATTGAACTAAGTAAACAAGTCTGAGTCAATTTCAAAGAAAAATGTCACATCTCTATTGAAAAGTAATTGCAAGTATGTCTGTTATAGCCTTCATACCCACACTTCCCATAACGATTTGAGGTTGATGAAAACTTTTTGCTACTTTTTTTTTTCTTCCTTTCTTAGGTCTTCCTAGTGATCGTTTATATTTTGGAGGCAAAATTACATCTTCTAATACCTTTGGTGGTACATGTCAATCTATCTTATCGGGCATTGGACACAATGACATTTTATAAGTCTTGACTAGTGTCTCCTTCTTGTAGTAATCAGAACAGTATGACTTCATTTCCTTTACATATTTGCTTTTCAAAACAACAATGGCGTGCAAGCATGATATCTCATCAAGCTGAATTCTACCACAGTTGCATGTTCTATTATCCAATCGAACAATGTATTTTTTTCCTCCTTCATACACACCGTATTTGTAGTTAGTTGATTCCCTAATTTGAAAAATATTTTTTCATAAAGAGTTATGTTAGTCGACATAATATATGAATCATAAATATTACAGATTAATTAAATATAAAGAATGAGATTTTAAGTGGACGCATATTTGTACAGATGTATCAAAATGATACATATGAGTTTCAGATGTATCACTTTGATACATTTATTATCAGAAAGTTAAAATAACCCGCAAATCAACTTACTTAAAGTATAATAAATATTAAATAACTTACTATCATACGCGATGACTTTGCCTTGTTCAATTGAAGAATTTGTTGAAACTTACCTCCCAATGAATTTTTAGCAAGAAAGCTAGACCGTTTTCAAAATAACACCATCTACCACATGAATCACCATTTTAAAAATATAATGGTAACAAATTTATCATAAATATGAATCACCTTTCAAAATGGTTATGCGTTATCCAAAAATACCACAATGCACAGTAAGCAAGTTTTTATATGAATCATGTATTACAACAAACAATATACATATCCACAATTCAACACAATTCTGGGTAAATTATGCAAATGTATCACTACAAATTTCAGATGTATCACTTGTAAATTAAATGAGAAATTGACGTTGAAAAATTAAAATTAAACCTTTGTTTGTCAGATCTCTCAGCTCTAAAATTGAACTTATGCCTAATTGCATAGTTACGCCTTACCGATACAAGAGTGGCTTTGTTTTTATACTTTTACTTCACCTTTACAACACCGTTATAGCAATCACTTATTAGCTGTTCACCACCCATATCAACAACTGACAGAGATTCAACGTTACCAACTACAACTACTGCAAGTTCAGCCAGCTCAACAAAATCATAGCACTCAATTGCCATATCATCCGCGTCAAAATCATCACTGTCAATTACAACATTACTCGTTATAATATACAGTGGATACTTTTCGAATATAGTTTTATGTTTCAAAATCTGAAGAAAAAGTTTCACAGTCATATCATTATGAATCTCCAACGCTGATGAATTGCCTTGAACAACATATTTGGCATGAATTATTTTCAGAGATACGTCAATTTTCAATTGAATTGATATAACATCCATTAAATCGCGGTACGGCGTTCTTTCATGAATTACAATTCCGTCAATCCAATAGTTATCGTACCTAGTTTCTGAAACCCATTCTCCGAAATGACGCAACAATACAGTCACGAGTTCCATTGAACATAATTAGAAAAGTAAGAAGGAAGATCACTTGTTTTTTTGGGGAAATTCAAAAAAAAAATGGAGTTTGTAATCTGATTTGCTTCAAAATTTTTGCTTTGCTTCAATTTTGAGTTGTTGTCGAATGAAAATGCGTTTTTAACGCTTGTAACAGATTTTGGCGCGAATTGCATTGCAGAAATTAAACGTAATCCGTTACTTTCATAAATAAAGATCAGATCTTTTTTAAATGAATCACTTTTTTATATGTATCACCGCTTAATATATGTATCACTATTTCAAAAAATCGGGATAAGATGTAATATGTAAAGTAGTCGAAATTTTATGTAATATCACTTAAAGATTCAGGGATTTATGTAAGTTACTTTTAATTTAACTTATTAGTTGAGTCCAAAATATAATGTTATAGTTAAGTGTTGAATCTTAATATGAAGTAATGCAAAAATTGAATGATGAATCTTTAAATTTAGGTCTATAGTCTACTCTTTTTATTTGACATTTACTAATTATTTTCGAAGATAAAACAAGTACCTTATTTATTTCCCCTAATACATTGATCGACATCATAATAGATTATAAGTGAAAATATAAAAAGGTTTTACCAAATGCCTCACTTTTTTAAAAAGAAATATTTTTCAAAATAAATAAATAAATAAATAAAACAATTTTGACCACCGGCTAAGTAGGTATTAATTAGTTTTGTACCAAGTTAGCTTAGATGGCAATTAAGTATTTATTATTCATAAGTACTTTTTTTTTTTTAAAGATTGATCAAACACTATACTTCTTAAAACATTTGAATTCATGATCAACATAAAAAAATTGGACTCTCAAAATTTAAACTACACATATAACTTAGGACAGATGAAGTACGTACTACACATATTAATGGGGTACTAATGACCATATGTTCTTTCCTTCTTTTTTCTCCTCTTAGAGATAATTTGAAAATTTTTGACAATTTAATTTTAACCTCTTGCTGCTAAAACTCATTTGTGGATTATGATCTATAAGTTAAGATAGTTATGATCCTAAGTTGAAAGCATAATCTATTTATGAGGTTGCATTATTTAAGTATAACAGTTAATCTAGTGCATTTGTTATATGCAAAATCTATAGCTTGTAAAAGAAAGCAATATGAGTAAATTTTGACAATAATGTTAAAAGATAATTTTTTTTAAAAAAAAATAAAAGTAAGAAATTTCCAGTTATCCCTGAGGGTGTTGTATTTCATATCAGATGATTTAAAATACAATATTAGGATAGAACTTGTCCATCAAAAAATGAATGAGCTATTAGTGAAAATCTACTCATTGCTCATTCAACTTCTAAACATGAGGTTAGCCTAACAAAAAATTTAGTCTTGTCAAATTTTGATCTTATAGACGGTACTTGTCTCCAGTGGCGGATCTACCCTTTGCCGAGGGTTCATCCAAACCCCCTTCGGCGAAAAATTATGCTATATACATGGTTAAAAATATATTTTATGTATATATATTAGATGTTGAATCCTCTTCGATTAATTCGTATGTTCACTTATGACCCCCCTTAGTGAATATCCTGACTCCGCCACTGCTTGTCTCTTATCCAAGAGGAATCCCTTTGTACCATTGAATGTTTGGAAACAAGTAGGAAATAATGTTAGTTATATTGCAGTTAGGATTTATTTGCTCATGAAAAAAGAAAGCAAAATATTAATTTACTATTACAATGAATCGTAAGGTTGATTTTTTTTTTTATTGAATTAAGGGGATATATATATATGTCGGTTGGGGATAGACGTAATGGCCATTTTTTTTACAGGATAGGTGCATGTGAGTGGTCAGTTGTTCGTGTTTTTGATGTTTTCTTTGTTTGATCGAGCTTATACCGGTGCATTCATTTGTGTAGTAATTTTATAAATTTCTCTAGACACGTAATTTTGTCCCTTTAAAAATTATTTTTATTATTTATTTTGTCTTATCACACACCCCAACTCCATTTCATAATTTTTCCATAAAATAACAAAATAATAACCAACTCTAAATAAATTTTATCCCTAAATTTTCACATAATCCCAATTTAAATAAACTAACAACTCCTCCTTATCAAATTTTGACAATACATCACTATCCCACACCATACTTTTAGCATTTCTTTTCCTCATTTATAAGGCACAATAGACACACTATAGAGAGAGATACGCATACAGAGACCCTCAAGATAGAACACACATTCTCTTAGTACCGTTTGGTCATGAAATTTTTTTCTTTTTTTCCGAAATTTTTTTTTAGTGTTGGAAATTGTGGTGTTTGGCCATAAAAATTCAAAAAATAATTCCGAATTTTTTTTTTGAAAAGGAAAAATAGGTTTTTGTTGTTTTCACAATTTTCCAACTCCAATTCCAATTTTTATTATTATTACATATAATCTCAATCTTTTAAATTTTTGTATAAAACACTCCTTATAACATTACTTTTTCAATATTACGTATATAACAGTTTTAAAGAATAAGATAATTATAATTTCAAAATTAATGCTATCCTAATTAATATATATCATTTTCTCTCTCTCATCATTATTTTTATCCCTTATTTAATTTTCTCCCTTATTTAAGATATTATTTTACTGCTAATTTATATTTATATCCATAAATATATAAAGTATTATATTTATACCCATAAATATATAAAATATTATATTTATAATAGAAATATACAAAGTATGTTATATATAAAGTTTATACCATGTATATACCAAATACACACATATATAAATATACAAAGTATTAAGAAACATACTAAGCATATTTATAATATAAATATACAAAGTATGTTATATATGAAGTTTATATCATGTATATACCATATACACATATATATAAAAATACAAAGTATAAAGAAACGTACAAAGCATATTTATATATTTATGGTATATGATATAATATACCATAAATATGCAAAGCATGTTTTACATAGAAATAATTTATCCACACACAGTAAAATCTTTCATGTATAAGAAAATTAAAGAAATAAATTAGCGGCACCCTAAAATTTAATAGCAACTCCTCATTTCCTATTTTTTAGGAACAGAAAATGAAGAAAATAAATTAAATAAATTCCTAGAAAAATAAATTTGTTTGAAAGATAATATTTGTTACCTAAAAAACAGGAAACACTGATCTGTTAATATAACATCCATATTTAAAATTTTCAAATATGAGAAAACGGCTATTAATGTAAATATTATATATGTCATAATTGAAATATATTAAATATGACCATGTATATGTAATTATTTTTATAATAATGGCTAATTGTATTCTTTTTTCATTAGTAAGTAAATTTTAGTTGGATGATTTTGATAGTTTATAAAAGTTAGGGCATAAAATCATATTTAAAAAAATCTTTTCAAAAGTAAAAAAAAATTCAAAAAAGATATAGCCAAATACAACTCCAACTACGAATTTTTTTAATTTTCATGGCCAAACGGCTGCAGAAAAAGCAAACTTTCATTTTTCTCCATGGATTAACACATATCACACACAGATAGACTCTGCACACACAACACACCAAGAACACACACCCACTCATCACTCTCACACTCTACACACATCACTCACTCCCCATATACATACACAGATCTCACTTGGGGTGCGGTGGGGGGGGGGCTTCTTCTTCACCATCATTCATGCACACACTCACCATGGGATTCACTGGAAACCCACTCACGCGGATAAGAGAAACTCCATGAAAAACGGATAGAGGGACACAGAATATACGCACAAGGGAGACGGGAGAAAAAGGAAAAAGACACCCCGACACATACAGTGAAAATAATAAGAAAAAGAAGTGAAAATAACGTGAGATGAAGTGAGAATTGAGGGAGAAAATGAGTTTGAGCGTTTGGTCACTGTTCTGGCAACTGCTTCGCCGGAATCTCTTATTTTTCTCTTGATTTTGGGCGAATCTAGTCGAGAATAGATAATCTCGCCGGAACCAGTGGCTGTCCGGCGGATTTAGGCCCCGTCGATCCTAAAAATCGTCTCCCTCGCTGCGGAAAGACGGACCAACGACCAAAATTAGGCAATTCCGGCGAGATTCGATCAAATCCGGCGAGATCCCGGATACGGTTTTTCTCGATTTTTTGCAATTTCGGTCCCGAGTTGCTTGCTATTTCTCCTTTCTTAGGATTCAAATCTGCCCAGGTCGTTATTTCTCGATATTAAGTTGGAGTTTGGTTCGTTGTCGAGGTTTTCTATTCGGGGTTTTGAGTTCGGATTTCTTTAAAGTCGTTATTATCAATAAAATTCATTATCGGAAGATTCAACTCTATCTCTTCTCATTTTATTTCATCTTACATGTTTGATTTGCACGAGGCATGATTGAATATTGAGTGATGTTGATTTGTTGCTTAATTTCGTTGAAAAAATAATTGTGGATTGTTGAAATGGTGATTGCGAATTGTGAAAATTTGGTGTTAAAAGAGAATTTGGGGCGGAATTGAGAAATTGATAAAAAGGGTGAAATTAGATTAATGTTGATTTATTGTTTTTTTGTTTAATTCAGAAAAATATCAAGTTTGTGAACTCGATAAGATCATATTTTGGGCCGAAAGCTTAATAGGCAAAAGTTTAGGTTCGGGTAGGCAAAATTTAGGAATGGTATCGTTGAATGTTCAATATGTTGAATGTTTTCTAGTTTATCGCACGAAATTAAAATTGTATTCATTTGTCGGGGAATGTTCCGAAGAGATTGTACTTATTCACCGGGGAATTTCCCGTAGTATCATGTACTTGAAGACGGGGCACGATCAAGGCCTGGAACGTCTGGTGGAGTTTATTAGTTTAGAGTAGAGTAAGTTTACATTTTTGCATTTTTTATTTTTCGGATTGTATAATTGGAATAGACATTACATTTTTGGGATTTGTCTTGTTTGTGTTTGTTTGTTTAATTGTTGTGTGTTTTATATGGTTTATACACTCTTAGTGTCGAATTAGTCGATATACTCCACAAAGCGATCGTGGTCGAACCACGGGACCGAGAGGTGCCTAACACCTTCCCCTCGGTCAACAAAATTCCTTAACTGGAATCTCTGTTCACAAACCAATTTAAAGAGTCGAATCGTTTTGAAAAGAATTTTCAAAGGTGACTTGACACACCGAGTTTATGTCAAGTGGCGACTCTGAATTTGAACGTAAAAATAATCATTTTTCGAAACAAGTCTTTATTTTGTCATTTTGATAATAAAATTCTTTTCAAACTTAAAATGAATTCTTTTTGGTTAAAAAAAAGGGGTGTGACAGCTCTGGCGACTCTGCTGGAGATTTTTCAGAATTTGAGCTTATTTTTTTTGAAGTTGTATTGGCTTAATTTGATATTATGGGTGTATAAATATTGTTTGTGTTATTGTCTTATCATTGTTGATTACCTATGTGCTACATGTTTACAGTTTTTATAATGTGTTACCGCTTTATATCTGACATTATGTGCATAATTTGAGTCATTTTTTTCGCAACAAATCCGTAGTACACGTGTGTACACGACCTCTAGTTAAGTCACCCTTATTTTAGGAGGGGGAGCCGTTGGGTGTATGGAGTAGGTGGAAAGCCGTCGCAACCACTATCGATCATACGCTCCCCCGAACAGCCTTGTTAGTGGACCCCAACGTAGGTCAACTTTTAGGTCATGTTTATCTGCATCATATTGAGACATAGGGGGATCCACTTGGTCTTTTGTAGGAGACTCACCCCTGAAGCATCCTTACGTGCTAATTGTTGCATCTTTGAGGGTAACAAGGTCATTTGACGAAATAATTTGGGGAAACATGTGCTAGAATTAAAGGAAAACGTGTAGGCAAGAAAATTTTGAATAAAATAAAATAAAAGAGAAAAGGCGAGTAAAAAAAAAGATTTTCATAGTTTTTAGAGTTCTTTGTGGTTTTTGTTTTTCATAATCCAAAAATTCAAAAAAAAAAAATTACCTTTTGCACTCATTTACTCAAAAAATAAAACACCAAAAAGATTTTTCTTTTGTACTTTTAGCATGTATTCATAATTCGAAAATTTCAAAAATAATAATTTATGCAAGCTTTTTATAAAGAAAAGTTCAAAAAGATAGTAGAAGTTTTATATATTTCATATAACGAAAATATCAAAAGATTTCTTCTTTCATAGTTGTTGGTGTCATTTTTATGTGAAGTGTCAAATTGAAAACTCAAAAAAGATTTTATTGATGTTTTTTTATCATCAGTCTTGGTCATGTCTCTCAGGTCGTGGTTTAGTAGGTCCTTTATTATTTAATTGTCCAATCTGGACGAACTACGCACATCTGATTCTCCTCTCCCGGGAGTGAGATACGTAGGCAGCCCTTCCAAGGTTCAGTGATGTTATTTAAAAAAATCCAAAAAAGATTTTCTTCACTCTTCATTTAGAGTAGATGTCATATACATCTTTATAAAAAACTACAAAAGATAAAATATGTTCAAGTTTTATTTTTCATATGAAATTCAGAATCGAAAATCCAAAAAAGATTTTCCTTTGGCAATCATAGGTTTCATTTTGTATAGGAACTTAAACTTGAAAAATGCAAAAAATATTTCATCAATTCTTTTGACAATTTGTTATTTTCTTTTTAAAGTTAAAAGAAAAAGAAAAAGAAGGGAAAAAAAAGTTTATTTGACCATTTTGGCAAGACTTCACGAACTACGCACATTTGATTCTCCCCTTTGGGAGGTGAGATACGTAGGCGCCCTTCTAGGGTTCGGCGATCTTTCCAAAGTTAAAAAAAAGAAAGGTTTTGAGAAAATGTTGAACTCTAACACATTTGTTATCTCTTGTTCAGTTAGTTTAAGGTGGTTGGTTTGTGGTATTTTGACTAGTCCTCCATATTGCACCAAGTCGAAGAGAAAGTTATGGCCAACAAGAATACCGAGGTTGGTGTCACTAATCAGATAGAGAGTTTGGGGAATAAGAATTTAGGAGCTCATGAAGAGATTCGAAAATTAAGGCAGCAAATGATAGAAATGCATTGAGCTTGGGTTAATGGGTTGCCACTTCCTCAATTTTCCACTGATAATCTGGAATATCTTTATAGCTTACTTCCCATTTCACATGCACAATTTCCCATTTTTCTTGACACGCCACAATATGCATCAGGGTCTACTCCAGGGCAACACTATGCAAACACTTCCAATATTCATTTCCTAGATCCTCAATACAAAAATACCACATACTCGGCTTCACCTGGAATTCCCATTTTTGCGGCTCCACCCCCAACTGAAGCTCCTACTTTTGATGTGCATCTACCGGTTGTGCCTCCCCACTCTACGGGAGAATATGCAATGAATATTTTTGGTGATCAACATTATGCTCCCGAACCTACATTTAAGTCAACTGGTCCTTACGGCTATACTCACCCGCCTGGATTTTCTCTTAACACTGAGAAACCTGTTATGACAGAAGAACAAAAGGAAATGACCAGAAAATTGAGAAGTTTGGAACTGACTATGAAGAACTTCCAAGGATTCGGGGGTTACAAAAGTGTCTCGTATAAAGATCTGTGTATGTTATCGGGAATTAACCTTCCCCTCGGCTTTAAGATGCCAAAGTTTGAGAAGTATGATGGACACGAATATCCGGTAGCACATTTGAGATGTTGTTGTAACCAATTAAGAGGTGTTGTAGGCAAAGAAGAACTGCTCATGACTTACTTTAGTGAGAGTCTTTCGGGTCTAGCCTCAGAGTGGTTTGTTGATCAGGATATTGATAGGTGGAATAGTTGGGATGATTTAGATAATGAATTTGTGCAACAATTTCAATATAATATGAAATTGATCCCTGACAAGAAGAATACAAAGAGTTTTAGGGAGTATGCGATCAGATGGCGTGAACAAACTGTTAGGGTGAAATCGCCAATGAAAGAAAGCAAGATAGTGGAGGTGTTTATTCAAGCGCAGGATGAAACATATTATCAACACTTATTACCTGCAGTAGGCAAGACATTTATTGAGGTCCTCAAAATAGGAGAGATGATAGATAATGGAATTAAAATCTATCTTATGGTGAGTTTTGCAACATTAAAAACGACTGCTCAAGTAATTCAAAAGGGTTCAGGAAGTGTTGGGGAGAAGAAGAATGAGGAAGATGCATTTGCTATTGTAGTTGGACAACGGTCATGGTTAAGAAGACCACATCATCGTCGCTCTCAGGCTCAAGCCCAAGTTCATTCCCAACCTCCACATAATCACTCCCAAAATTCATTATACTCTGTTCCCCCAACTTCATATCCAGTATATAATGCACAACCTCATGTTCAACCCCCATATTACCCACAGTGACAAACACCAACTCCTCAGAGTCATCCTCTAACTCCACAAAAATACCAAAGCCCTTCTAGGCCCAATTTTCGATCCAAGCCGAACAATGAAATAAGGCACAAGTCTAGAGATAGCTTCACACCAATTGGAGAGTCGTATGCCAGTTTATTTCATAGATTGGTACAACGGGACATGATCACTCCTCTCCTTTGGCGCACTCTTAATCCTCAAGAAATTTTGATCCTAGTGTACGATGTGCGTATCATTCTAATGTTCAGGGTCATAGTATTGAAGATTGTCGAGATTTGAAAAGAGAAATTGAAAAGATGCTTCAAGATAGATCAATTATGGTGCAGAATATTGACAATGGGGAAAGCTCTAGTCATGTTGATATGCAAACCAGTGGCTAAGATGTCAAGCTCAGCAATTGGGAAGTCACTTCTCTCCTCGCTAGGATGGATGTTTGGTAGTTTAGTTTGTTTTCTTTGTTGTTATCCGAATTATTTCAGGGTTTTAGTTCTGGATCTATCTTGTTTTGTCCTTGTGTGATTTATGTTCAAACCCTTCCATCATTTATTTCAACCAAACGAAGTGTCCCTTTCCCTTTATGTTTTAAATATGTGTTGTTTGTTTGTTTTCTTTAATCAGTATATTTTATGTTGATTCTAATGATATGACATGCCCGTGGAATTTTCAGTCAGATCTTAAAATCTAATTTAACCATGAAACATTGACTCAGAGGATTAAAGTTAGAAAAAACATCTGATAAAATAGGTAGAGTGCTGAGGTATTTGGTGACAAGTTGAAGTCTTATTTCAAAATTAAGACAATTATTTTGAGAATCACAAGAATAACTTGGTCATCAATTGAAATACATGTCTCAATTAGGTCAAACGGTGGTTGTTGATCCTATATCAAAAGGAACAGAAAGAAAATCAGCTCCACGAAAGCATGGATAATTTGATGTGAGGGATGTACAACAAAGATGGAGTTGTACGTTTGACAAGTGTAGAAGAAAAAGTGACATACATTCTCAGTTAAAGTTAGTGTTGTTAAAGTGTCATAAATAATCTTCATCTTTCACTATCATATTGCATTATATGTACTTACATTTTTAAGGATTGACATGACGAAGGCATTTCATTCTGCTATCCAAACATTGTGGCATTCTTTGTTTACCCATTTGAGCCTTAGTTTTATTTTTCTTCCAAACCCTTCTTTTGATATCAAGATAGAGTCAGGAAAGTTCAAAATGTGCCGAGTAAAAAATAGAGTCAGAAAAGTTTTTTAAAAAAAAAGAGAAAAAAATGTGTCAAAAAGAAAGAAAAGTGATGAGTGCATAAAAAATCCCAAAGAAAAAAAGAGTCAATAAAACAAAAAAAAATCAGAATCAAGCAAAAGAACAAGTTGTCAGAACTATGTGTGACCTGATTCTCCTATCTCGGGGGTGAGATACGTAGGCTGCCCTACTCTGGGCTCTGTCCAACCAAATAAGTAATTTAGAATTACCCAGTCAAAAGAAACTGGAGCATGAGTTAATCCTCATTGTTTGAGTCGATTCCAAAAGTTGTAAGTCTTAACCCACTTCAAGTGTCGTTTGGGCCTCATGCCATCCTTCTTTCTAACCTTATACAAAAGCCAAGCTACAACCAAACAAAGACCTTCAGATTAATCTTTAAGAATGTTAAGGCTAAGCATGCAATGCATATGATGATGCATTTTGGAAATTACTTATTTTCCTCAGCATAAGGAATCAGGAGAAATAAAAATGAGAGAGTCTTATCGATGAAAACCCTCACAGGCACTGTAAGGCGATGGTAGGTTGAAAGAGATAATAATGAAAGAGTCTTAGCGGTGAAAACCCTCATGGGCACCGTAAGACGACTGTGAGTTGAGAAAAATGAAAATAAGAGAGTTTTATTGGTGAAAAACCCTCACGGATACCCTAAGGCAATGGTGAGGTGAGGAAAGAAAAATGAGAGAGGCTTGTTGGCGAAAACCCTTTGAGGCGTCATTAGTCGAATGAGGTCTCCAAATTCAATTGGCCCAAGGAAGTAACTCAGTTTCAGGGCCATTAACTCAAGAACAATTGGTAGAAAGTCCAGATAAAAGATCAGGCAGCTTGATCCAAAAGGCATGTCATAACCATTAGGGTTGACTGTCATTTTCAGATAGATTTTTCTTTTCTCTGTTTCAGTGGGGACGTTCATTGTCTTTTCTTTCTTTTCTATGTTTCTATTTCTATCTTCTTGAGTCAGTTATTCAATTGTTATCATTTTTCTCTTGTCTTTGAGTCAAGTCCATGTCAAAACAAGTGAGAAAAGATTTCAAAACTGGCTACCAGCTTCTTCAATTGCACAAAGCAAGACAAAAGGCTAACACATAAAAGAGACATGATTGTAAGACAAAATAAGGCATGCAGAAAATTTTGTCAAGTGACAAGTCTGGGAATTCATGAAAATACCAAGGTTCAAAGGAGAAGCCTGGCAAAGCAGAGATATTATGTTTGTTTCAGAGTCATTCTTAATAACCTGAGTTTGGGTTAATGATGCAGCAAGTTAATGATATATGCTAATGGTTGAAAACAAGGTTAAATGTGACGAGGGCAAGAGCGTTTACCGCGAAAGCCAAAGCCAAAAACCATGTTTAAACTTACAAGTTTTCTTCGATGAAACAGGAAACATGTTACCTTCAAATCAAGGACTTCAGAGCATAAATATCAAGGGCTGCAATGCCTGACTTCTACAAAGACAGGAAGCAATGTTGTTGCACAGGTTTGATAATCAAATCATGGTAAAATTCATCGTCCAATATCCCTCGGAGACACATTTCTTTGTCCAGGTATTGCAGTTTTCAATTGCTGGGTGATACACTTCTTAAATTGAACCTTCACTTCTAAAAGATGTACCTTTTGATCGAGTTGTTCTCCTTGACTCCTAGAAGATGTACCTTTCGACCGATTTGTTCCCCTTGACTCCTAGAAGACGTACCTTCTGATCGAGTCATTCCCCTTAACTCCTAGAAGACGTACCTTCCAGTCGATTCATTCCTCTTGACTCCTAAAAGACGTACCTTCCGATCGAGTTGTTCCCCTTGACTCCTAGAAGACATACCTTTCGGTTGATTCGTTCTCCTTGATTCCTAGACGATATACTTTCTGGTCGAGTCATTCCCCTTGATTCCTAGAAGATGTACTTCCTAGTCGAGTCAATCCCTTTGATTCCTAGAATATGTACTTCCTTGTCGAGTCAGTCCCCTTGATTCCTAAAATATGTACTTCCTAGTCGAGTCTGTCTCCTTGATTCCTAGAAGATGTACTTCCTGGTTGAGTCATTTCCCTTGATTCTTAGAATATTTACTTTCTGGTCGAGTCATTCCCGTTGATTCCTAGAAGATGTACTTCCTAGTCGAGTCAGTCCCCTTGATTCCTAGAATATATACTTCCTAGTTAAGTCAGTCCCCTTGCTTCCTAGAAGATGTATTTCCTAGTCTAGTCATTCCCCTTGATTCCTAGAAGATGTACTTCCTAGTCGAGTCAGTCCCCTTGATTCTTAGAAGATGTACTTCCTGGTCAAGTTATTCCCCTTGATTCCTAGAAGATGTACTTCCTAGTCAAGTCAGTCCCCTTGATTCCTAGAAAATGTACTTCCTAGTCGAGTCAGTCCCCTTGATTCCTAGAAGATGTACTTCCTAGTTGAGTCAATCCCCTTGATTCCTAGAAGATGTACTTCCTGGTCGAGTCATCCCCTTGATTCCTAGAAGATGTACTTCATGGTCGAGTCATTCCCCTTGATTCCTAGAAGATGTACTTCCTAGTCGAGTCAGTCTCCTTGATTCCTAGAAGATGTAGTTCCTAGTCGAGTCAGTCCCCTTGATTCCTAGAAGATGTACTTTCTAGTGAACTCGGAACCAAAATGAGCCACGGAAGTAAAAAAGTGACCAAAATAGGCCACCTATTTAAAAAGTTACCAAAATAGGCTAAACGTAATAATTTATTACGTTTTCCACTTTTTTGTTAATGGTCAACTAACTGAGTTGACTTTTATAAAAACGTAAGAATTTCTTATGTTTTACACTATTTTTTGTAAAACGTAAGAAATTCTTACGTTTAATAAAAAAAGAAGTAAAACGTACAAATTTCTTACGTTTTACATGATGATCGAGGAAAAAGCAGTGAATTGTCAAATCTATTAAATCACTTTTCAGAAAAAGTTTCCTTCCACATAATAAAATCTTACGTGCTTCACTTTCTTGTAAAGCTTAAGGTGGTCCCCACAATTCCATTTTCCAATGATAGAACGTAAATTAAAATTACGTATTACACTTTTAACACTTTACCCTCTTATCATTTTCAATTCTCTCTTTTCTCTTTACCATCTGGTCCCTGATAACGCTCAATCTACAGCTCTCGTCGGAGTGTAAAGCGGTCGTTTGTCAAATATAGAACCCAACTGGGTTGGGTATCGATCCCACATGGAATAGCTTGGTCAACAAGTAAGCAAAGATTTCTAGACTTTTAGTGCAAGTCTCGTAAAAAGGGGGGAGTTTTGTTGTGCAAGTAATGTAACCAAACTATTAAAGTAAAAACGGAAAATATCAAAGCAAAAAGAAAGAATGTTTAGTAGGATGTAAAACAATGAGAATTGAGAAGTTGGGGTTATGTCCACCTTATGAGTTGTACGTCTCTATTGGCTATGAGTTGTGCGGAATTCAGACATGCGTGTGCTTATAGAGAATTGTATTCGATGGTAAATCCAAGCGTCTTTCGACCTAAACAAGGACTATTTCACTTTAACTCTTTCGAGCTTAAAGCGTATCTAGCGGTACAAATTCTCCAAGAGGTTAATCCAGTTACGACACTAACTTTTTAATAGGGGATGGGACCCTATTACCTTGACATTATCTCCTTTCCAGACATATAACCTTTCTTTCGAATAAGTTAATGCTATACTGGCGTATTCTATGCGTCTGCAGCCACAAGAATTTGCATTAAGATGAAGAGAATAATGATATAAGCAACACACGTGTCACGAATTCACAAACTCATAGCAATAGATAGTATCTCATAAGGCTTCTATAACCCCAATAGAGAAGTTTAGTTACCCATGAGTGCGAAGGAAATCACAATAAACATTATTATTATACCACAATAAAGATCTCGTGTAGTAAGGTGTGGTAGGCGTTAGGCGTGACTTCTTTGCAAAGTAACGTTTCTCTTGTTGCGGAAATTAAGAATTGAATAGATGAATAGAAGAAGAATAAAAAGTAGAATTATTAGAATGGTTGGAAGAGTAGAGGAATCAATAATAGAAGAATGAATTAAAAGTAGAATGAGAATTGTAATTCGAAGTATTAAAATCTCTAGCAAAATAGGGTATTTATAATACCCATATCCTATTCCTACTAAGCTAATGAATTACTTAACCCATCCTACTAGGTTAAGGTATCATTATCCTAATCCTAATAAGTTACTGCTAGTCCCCAAAGTCTTCAGAATTGTTGTTTTTGCCCGGGACAGATTTTCCATGCGCCACTTTTGGTCCTTGGCGTCCAAGATTTGGTTTCCTCCTTTCGTGAAGCTTTCTTTGGCGTCAAGTTATCCATAAAATGCTGAATTCTGCATCATTTATACCTGAAAACTTGCTAATCATGTTCGTTAGCTCACTTACAGGAAAAAGGACTAAAAGTGCATGAATTATATAATTTGTCCTCAAAACATGGCTAAAATATGGGTAAAATATAGCACTATAGGCGTGTAAATTCGCCTATCATCAGTCCCCACCCCGCCCCCAATTATCTCTTTTCTATTTGTCCCACCAACGACCCCCTACTTTCTGGGGACCCCACCTTCGTGCGTGAAAAGCTGAGCTAATTATAAAGTGAGTTTCTGCATTTTTGGTGCTAATTTTCTAATTTTTTTTAAATGAGATTTTGATTTGGATAGGTACTGTATGTGAGTGGATTGATTTCTGGTATAATGAACAATTGTAGCTCTTGTGGATATTTGGAACTTGAAATTGGAGATTCGTTTTAATTAATTGAATTTGGAAAACAGTTTGATAGTTTCGGAAATTTTGAGTTGTTGTTCTATTAGGATATTGGAGGGTTGGAGAAAGCATCTTTCGTGAAAAAGCAGAGTCAGTTGTAAAGTGAGTTTCTGCATTTCTGGTGCTATTCCATCTTTTAAAATTGAGATTTTGGTTCGAGATAGGTAGTTTATGTGAGTTGTTTTCTAGGTGAACAATTTTAGCTTTTGTGGATTTTGGGAACTTGAAATTTGGAGATTCGTGTTAATTAGTTTAATGTTTTTGTAAATATATGACACCTGAGCCTCTAAATCAACCTAAAAGCTAGCTCGGATTGACCAAGTGTCATGCCCTGTTTTCGCCAAGGTCAATCAAAACATGACTTATTGGACTCTAAAAGAATTAAATTTTGTACAGAATCGCCACCTAATTTTTAAAGGAAAATAAGGAAACCTATTTATTTGTCGATACATATGATTAATGTTTTAGTCTGCGAAAACCTATTGAGACTCTAGGTAAGGGTTCAAATTATCTCGAAGGGAAGGGGTTAGGCAGCCTTCAGGATCCACAAATGTGGTACCCGGCTAGACTAAATTTATCAATGAAGGAGGAGGTATAAATATTTAAAATAATGTAAAAGTGTATGTGTATTATGTATAAAATAATTCTTTTGAAAAAAAAACATAAATGTTTAAAACCATGTAAAAGTATATGTATATTAACTATATAAATAAAATCTATTGTTATAAAAAATATGTAAGAGATATGTATAAAATATATAAATTACATGTGAAAAAGAAAAGTATTTTATGATGTACGAAAAGAAACATGTAAAAGATATGTATAAAAATGTATAAATTACATGTGAAAAAGAAAGTATTTTGTGACATATGAAAAGAAATGTATTTTGATGTGCCATGAAAAGGAAAAGTATTTACAAGTAATATTTTTATTTGATTAAAGTTACGGAGAAAAGTAAAGATTTATTTGAGAAGAAAAGACTACATAATATGTAAATTACTTGATTAACTTAATTCTTTTATCTAAATATTAAAGGCCTAAGTTTTGCCTAAACGCGTATTATGTAGATAAAGAATACTCCCGCCCAACACCCCAAAAGGTAAAGTTTTCACTATATTTGATATGTAAAACTACAAGAAAATAATACAAATAAAAGATTCTTCTTTTGAATGTCATTTTCTGACAAACAATCTCGAAAAATCTTTACAAACACGTTAGTAACAAAGTAAAATAAACTAAAAATTATGTGTGCATATGTACATAAAAATAGAATTTTTTTATCAAAGTGTGGGCTCAGATTAGATTTTAGATACGCCATGGCTACGAAGTGGTTGCTCGATTGTAACACCCCATACTTAATTACGTGCATTAGCCATTGTTATATGTGTTGGAGTATATGTATTGATCCTAAGTTAGGTATATATGAGTTTAAGTATGAGTATTGATCATTTTGAGATGGTTTCAAGTGTATAGTTTGATTATATGTGTATAGGAATCGACTTTATTTATACCGGAATTTGCCCGTCGATGGTTCCATACGAAAGTTATTGAATAAGCTTTCCAAACATATAAAAATTTTCAAAAACGGATAAGTTTCGGATATAATCGAGCACGTTCGAAACTATAAAACGGTGGTCGGGATGTTGTGAACAGTAAATGTGCAGGAAAATTTCCTGCACACAAACTACTGAGGCCTGCCAGTTTTTTTGGGTCGACTTTGAATGATCATAACTCCCTTAATATAATGAACTGGGAGAGATAATACCTATCAAAAGAAAGATCTTTGAGTCTTCTTTCCAATGCAATTGGTTTCATCCAAATCCAACATCTGAGTAAAGAGTTATACTCATTTTACTTCAGCCTCTCAAAACAGCTTTTTAGTGTCAACTTCAAACGATCATAACTCCTTGTACAGGACTAACTGGGTATCCTACTTTATATGAAATGAAATCCCTTTGAATTATCTTTCCAACGATACTAATTTCACCCAAATACGATATCGGAGAAAAGAGTTATGGCCGATTTACTTTAGCCTATCAAAACAGTCCACCATGGACAGATTCGGATTTACTTAAATTTTTAAGGGCAATATGGTCATTTTCCATCACCTCATGGACGAAAATTGGTCATTATATACATATAATTAGTCTCATATCCATCAATTATCATCAAATTATTGAAAATAAGAAACCCTAGCCTAATTTCAACTCCAATTATCTTGTGATTCAACCGTAGAAAATCCAAATTGATTCCGTAGTTGTGTTCACCGTCTCGAGGGCTTCGAGAAGCACCCCTTATTAGTGCCAACAGGACTTCGAAATCAAAAGGGCCATTTTATGGTAAGGATGTAAATTATGTTGGTGTTATTTATATGGATATGTATATATATATATATATGTATGTGAGCATAAGAAGTATGTTATTTGATTGTTGTTGAAAGATGATTGGGAAATGATGTTGGATTATGTTGAATTGTGAAGGAATTTGGTGTGATGATGTGGTATTGAAATGATGATTATATATATATAAACACACATAAACCTATTGTTCAAGTTGGTTTTTGGAATGCTATGCAAATATTGGTTGTATGGAATTATGAAAGAGAATTGTGGTGTTGGGTTGCTAATACTAGATGCCAAACATTTCATTGTAGATAAGTGATGTGTAAAGGTGGGAGGTTGTGTTGAATTGGTATCCGAATCTACGACGAGGTATGTAAAGCATACTCTAACAATGTTCTTTGGCATGAAAACACCAATGTTCCATCAAGTAAGATTCTGAGGTTGTCCAAAAACATGTATTGTTCTACGTTACCAACGAAGTTGTCTCCATCCTACAAAGTGTCAAAATGTTTCATTGATATACCAAAAGGCTCCTATTTCATTGTTGTGATATTGATGATTCTGAAATACATTGTTGATGTACCAATGAGTCTTTATTACATCGTTATTGTATAGAAGGTCTATTACTTGATTCCTATTGATGTATCATTGTTTCAAAGTATCAAAAATGTGGTGGAGACCGAAATAACAATCTCAAAGATTAATTGAACTAAGTGATGGAAGTTCTCTCTTATCGGGTGGTATCCCAGGGGCATAAGCCTAGCATGGGTCGATCCCTATTTATGTGTTTATGGGTGGTATCCCAGGGGCATAAGCCTAGCATGGGTCGATCCCAGTTGATATGTACTGGAGGCAGCCTAATGGTCACAGTACAGTACAGTAATGATTACAAAGACGATAAGAACGAAGGTAAAGTGATTGAATAAATACAATGTACAGGTTGTCACAAGTTCTAGTAAGTGTGGTCCACTCCTATTACGATTTATTCACTTGTTTCTGATTTCTATTGAGCTCCTATATCATATGTGATTATCTACAGCTTTACATACTCAGTACATATTTCGTACTGACGTCCCTCACGGGGACCTGCATTTCATGCTGCAGGAACAGGTACCTCAGCTCATACACCGCACAAGTAGGAGCCAGGCCATACAACTATTGTTGGTGAGCTCCAGTTTGCTTCAGAGCTTTCCGAGTCGGTTCCTTATGTTTTGTTATTGTACAGGAGTCATGTGTGGGTGGGGGTTTGTCCCGACCCTAGTTATGTCATGTATATCCTAGAGGCTTTGTAGACATAAGGAAGGGTAAAGTCATGGAAGTTTATATAGTGATGTTATATCTGTATATGTGGTGGCCCCGACGGCCAAGTATTATATATATATATATATTTGTGCGTGTTGTGCTGATACAGGTAATTAGATCCTTCTATATGCAACGAAGTGCTGTCCAAATTTTTTTTGTGACATGTAAGTGAAAGTAAGGTATTTGAACGGGTTCTCCCGGGCCTTCTCGGCTTCGGGTGCCAGTCCGGCCCAATGGAATTTTGGGGCGTGACAAAAGTGGTATCAGAGAGGTTCGTCCTAGTGAGTCTACAAAGACGTGTCTACGTAGAGTCTTGTTTATCGGTGTGTTGTGCACCACATCTATAAACAGGAGGCTATGGACATTTAGGAATTGTTTCTTTTCTTCATGTCTTAGATCGTGCGATAGAGCTTATATTGTATATTAAGTCATAGTTGACCACTGAATCCATTTGTTTCTCTTATTATAGTAATGATGCCGGTTACCAGATGCAAGAATACCGGTAAGCAAGTAGATGTGGCTGCCGGAGAGGGGACTAGTAAGTCACCCACTATACCAGTTAATCAAAGTGAGGCTCCAGCTGAGCATGCATCAGAAACTTCCCCCAGTCCGGAAGAAATAAGGGGGAGGAGAACTATATCCCCAGAGCCACCTATTAATGTTGTTGATCAAGATCTTAGAAATGCAGTGCAACTTTTGACTCGTATAGTTGCTGGGCAAGTCCAAGGGCAAGCTATTTCTGCCACGGGTTCTAGAAGTACTGATAGGGCGGCTAGTCTTCGGACGCAAGATTTTCTTAAGATGGATCCGCCTACTTTTACCGGATCCGATCTTAATGAAGATCCGCAGGACTTTATTGATCAGATCCAAAGGGCCCTAGAGGTGATGCATGTATCGGGCAGAGAGACAGTGGAGTTAGCCGCGTATAGATTCAAAGGTGAGGCTATATATTGGTATGAAGACTGGAAACGGTCAAGGGGAATTGATGCACCTCCAGCTACTTGGAAAGAGTTCAAGGAGGCATTTATTGATCATTACCTTCCATATGAGACTCGTCAGGCCCGTGCGGATCAGTTCTTAAATCTTTGGCAGGGTAATACAAGTGTGAGGGAGTATAGTCTTCGATTTAATTCTTTGTCCAGATATGCTCCTAATGTCATAGCTACTATGGATGACAGAGTTCATCGGTATGTGGTTGGATTGGATCCGTATTTGGTTAGGGATTGTACTATTGCTGCACTGAATAAAGACATGGATATAGCTAGGATCCAAGCATTTGCACAGAAAATGGAAGATCAGAGGCAAAGAAGAAGAACACAGGAATTCGAAAGCGGATCTTCTAAGAGGGCCAGATCTACAGGGCAGTTTATGGCGCCACAGGGAGGTTTTAGACCTCAATTTTCTGCTAGACCACCTAGGCCATTATTTTCTTATTCTGCAGCTAGTGCTCCACCACAGCATCAGGGATTCAGAGGCAGTCAATTTGGGTAAAGAAGTGAGGGTCATAGTTCGCGATCAGTGGGTTACCAAGGGCAAGGGAATATGAGCCAATCGAGACCTCCTCGAGAGCCATGCAATAAATGTGGAAGGTTTCATTTGGGCGCATGTCGATTGGGGACCAATGTTTGCTTTTGGTGCGGTATGTCGGGGCATATGATGAGGGAATGCCCACGAAGGGACATAGGGGGTATGGCACGACCTACGGGGTCATTTGTTGCATCATCATCATCGATGCCTTATTCAGGAAGGGGTGCACAACCAATGGGTCGTGTTAGAGGTGATAGAGGAGCCACGAGTTCTAGCGGGTCTCAAAATCGTACGTATTCTCTAGCGGATCGACAGAATTTAGAGGCTTCCCCAGATGTGGTTACGGGTACGCTGTCTATATTTTCATTTGATTTATATGCCTTAATTGATCCCGGTTCTACATTATCTTATGTTACTCCATTGGTTGCTGGAAAGATCGAAAGAATACCCGAACTGTTAGTTAAGCCATTTGATGTGTCCACACCGGTCGGGGAATCTATTATAGCTAGAAGGGTTTATCGAAACTGCATAGTAACTGTTTGTGGTCGTGATACGATGGCTGATCTTGTGGAGTTAGAAATGGTAGATTTTGATGTTATAATGGGTATGGACTGGTTGGCGTCTTGTTATGCCACAATTGATTGCTGCACGAAAAAAGTATATTTCCATTTTCCAAATGAATCAGTCCTTGAATGGAAAGGTGAAATTAGCGCGCCAAGAGGTAGATTTATTTCTTATTTTAAGGCGAGAAGAATGATTTCCAAGGGATATATATATCATTTAGTTAGAGTAAGGGATACAGAAGCGGAGCCGCCAACTCTTCACGTTGTTCCGGTGGTAAATGAATTTTCTGATGTATTTCCTGAAGATCTTCCAGGTTTGCCTCCTGAACGAGAAGTAGAGTTTGGTATTGATGTAATACCAGGCACCCAACCAATCTTCATTTCTCCGTATAGAATGGCCCCAGTAGAATTACGAGAATTGAAAGAGCAATTGAAAGATTTGCTAGAAAAGGGGTTCATTAGGCCTAGTATTTCCCCTTGGGGAGCACCAGTGTTATTTGTACGCAAAAAAGATGGCTCGCTGAGGATGTGTATTGATTATCGGCAATTGAATGAGGTGACTATTAAGAATAAATATCCTCTCCCAAGAATTGATGATTTATTTGATCAGTTACAGGGCGCTAAGTGCTTTTCTAAGATTGATTTGAGGTCAGGTTACCACGAAGTGAGGGTCAAAGAGAAGGATATACCCAAGACAGCTTTCCGAACACGGTATGGTCATTATGAGTTTCTAGTTATGTCATTTGGGCTAACAAATGCACCTGCAGCTTTTATGGATTTGATGAATAGGGTGTTTAAGACATTCCTGGATGTATTTGTGATAGTTTTTATAGATGATATTCTAGTTTATTCTAGATCAGAAGAGGACCATGCCGATCACTTACGACAGGCATTGCAGACTCTTAGTGATTGTAAGCTTTATGCAAAGTTCTCTAAATGTGATTTTTGGTTAAAGTCGGTGGCATTTTTGGGTCATATTGTATCTAGTGAAGGGATAAAGGTTGATGCTCAAAAGATAGAAACTGTGAAGAACTGGCCAAGGCCCACAACGCCTACGGAGATTCGTAGTTTTCTCGGGTTGGCCGGTTATTATAGAAGGTTTGTTAAAGAATTTTCTTCCATTTCAGCACCCTTAACCAAGCTAACGCATAAAGCATCCAAGTTCCAATGGAATGATGCGTGTGAGGAGAGTTTCCAAGAATTGAAGAATAAGTTGACTTCTACACCTGTGTTGGTACTTCCAAAAGGTACAGAAGGGTATACAGTGTATTGTGATGCTTCGAGAATTGGTTTAGGATGTGTATTAATGCAGCATGGTAAGGTGATAGCATATGCCTCAAGGCAATTGAGGCCACATGAGCAAAATTACCCCACACATGATCTTGAGCTGGCAGCGGTTATCTTTGCTTTAAAAATATGGCGCCACTATTTATATGGGGTTCATGTTGATATATATACTGATCACAAGAGCTTACAATATATTTTCAGTTAGAAGGATCTAAATCTAAGGCAACGAAGGTGGATGGAACTATTAAAAGATTATGATGTTGATATTTTGTATCACCCAGGGAAAGCGAATATAGTAGCTGATGCGTTGAGTCATAAGGCTATGATGGCACCTATAGAAAGGCAAGGGATGATTAAAGGTCTTCATCAATTAGATAGTCTAGGAGTTCGTCTTCTCGAAACTCCGAACGAGGAGCTTATTGTGCATAATGCCACGGAATCCTCATTAGTAGCTGAGGTGAAAGAGAAGCAAGATGCAGATCCTATTTTATTACAGCTTAAGGAGAACATTCGGAGTGGTGCGACCAAGGCATTTGAGCTTACGCGAGAAGGAGTACTTCAGTGCCAAAACCGATTGTGTGTGCCGGATGTAGACGGGCTAAGAAAGAAGATTATGACAGAGGCACATTTTTCAAGGTATTCCATTCATCCAGGATCAACCAAAATGTATCAAGATTTGAAAGATATGTATTGGTGGAATGACATGAAAAGGAACATCACAGAATTTGTAGCTGAATGTCCAAATTGCCAACGAGTTAAAGTGGAACATCAAAAGCCCGGAGGCTATATGCAATGCATAGATCTTCCAATTTGGAAGTGGGACATGATCAACATGGATTTTGTTACAGGTTTGCCTCGTACAGCTCGGAAATTTGATTCTATATGGGTGATTGTGGATAGGCTTACTAAATCCGGACATTTCTTACCTGTTAAGACCACTTACACAGTTGAAGAATATTCGAAGCTGTATGTTAAAGAAATAGTAAGATTACATGGGGTGCCAACTTCTATTATATCGAATCGGGGAACTCAATTTACTGCAAACTTTTGGAAGTCTTTCCAACGTAGTTTGGGAACACAAGTGAATCTGAGTACAGCTTTTCACCCTCAGACGGATGGACAAGCAGAGCGCACCATTCAAACACTTAAAGATATGCTACGAGCATGTGTTATAGATTTCAAAGGCAGCTAGGATGATCATTTACCTCTTATTGAGTTTGCCTACAATAATAGCTATCATTCAAGTATCAAAATGGCACCATATGAAGCTTTATATGGGAGGAAGTGTAGATCACCAATAGGATGGTTCGAAGTGGGTGAAACTCTTATGTTCGGACCGGATCTTGTGTATCAAGCCATAGAAAAAGTCAAGGTGATTCAGCAACGGTTGAAAACAGCCCAAAGTCGACACAAGTCATATGCGGATAGTAGAAGAAGAGGGCTAGAATTTTCGTTAGGCGATTGGGTATTTTTGAAGGTATCACCAATGAAAGGGGTGATGAGATTTGACAAGAAAGGAAAGTTGAGTCCACGATATATAGGCCCATATAAGATTATTCGAAGATGTGGGCAAGTTGCTTATGAATTAGAGCTACCCCAGGAACTCTCATCAGTGCATCCAGTATTTCATGTATCGATGCTTCGAAAGTGCATCGGAGATCCGTCCCTTATTACATCCACTGAAGATGTGCAAGTAACAGAAAATCTTACCTATGAGGAGATGCCTATTGCTATATTAGATCGTCAAGTTAAGAAGATGAGAAATAAAGAAGTAGCATCAGTGAAAGTACTTTGGAGAAATCAACAAAGGGAAGAGATTACATGGGAAGCGGAGGAAGCAATGAAATCGAAATACCCTTATTTGTTCAAAGGTGAAAAAGAAGTGCAAGGAGTGGAACTGGGACGCTAACAAGTAAGTTTTTACATATGCATAATATATATATGATGACGTGAATATCAATTATGAATTCGAACTTGTTTCGGCTAAATAACTACATTCACATTCGAGGACGAATGTCCTTAAGGGGGGAAGGATGTAACACCCCGTACTTAATTACGTGCATTAGCCATTGTTATATGTGTTGGAGTATATGTATTGATCCTAAGTTAGGTATATATAAGTTTAAGTATGAGCCAGTTTTTTTGGGTCGACTTTGAATGATCATAACTCTCTAAATATAATGAACTGGGAGAGATACCACCTATCAAAAGAAATATCTTTGAGTCTTATTTCCAATGCAATTGGTTTCATCCAAATCCAACATCTGAGTAAGGAGTTATACTCATTTTACTTCAGCCTCTCAAAACAGCTTTTTAGGGTCAACTTCAAACGATCATAACTCCTTGTACAGGACTAACTGGGTGTCCTACTTTATATGAAATGAAATACTTTTGAATTATCTTTCCAACGATACTAATTTCACCCAAATACGATATCGGAGCAAAGAGTTATGGCCGATTTACTTTAGCCTGTCAAAACAGTCCACCATGGACAGATTCGGATTTACTTAAATTTTTAAGGGCAATATGGTCATTTGTCATCACCTCATGGACGAAAATTGGTCATTATATACATATAATTAGTCTCATATCCATCAATTATCATCAAATTATTGAAAATAAGAAACCCTAGCCTAATTTCAACTCCAATTATCTTGTGATTCAACCGTAGAAAATCCAAATTGATTCCGTAGTTGTGTTCACCGTCTCGAGGGCTTCGAGAAGCACCCCTTATTAGTGCCAACAGGACTTCGAAATCAAAAAGGCCATTTTATGGTAAGGATGTAAATTATGTTGGTGTTATTTATATGGATATGTATATATATATATATATGCATGTGAGCATAAGAAGTATGTTATTTGATTATTGTTGAAAGATGATTGGAAAATGATGTTGGATTATGTTGAATTGTGAAGGAATTTGGTGTGATTATGTGGTATTGAAATGATGATTATATATATATATATATACACATAAACCTATTGTTCAAGTTGGTTTTTGGAATGCTATGCAAATATTGGTTGTATGGAATTATGGAAGAGAATTGTGGTGTTGGGTTGCTAATACTAGATGCCAAACATTTCATTGTAGATAAGTGATTTGTAAAGGCGAGAGGTTGTGTTGAATTGGTATCCGAATCTACGACGAGGTATGTAAAGCATACTCTAACAATGTTCTTTGGCATGAAAACACCAATGTTCCATCAAGTAAGATTCTGAGGTTGTCCAAAAACATGTATTGTTCTACGTTACCAACAAAGTTGTTTCCATCCTATAAAGTGTCAAAATGTTTCATTGATATACCAAAAGGCTCCTATTTCATTGTTGTGATATTAATGATTCTGAAATACATTGTTGATGTACCAATGAGTCTTTATTACATCGTTATTGTATAGAAGGTCTATTACTTGGTTCCTATTGATGTATCATTGTTTCAAAGTATCAAAAATGTGGTGGCGACCGAAATAACAATCTCAAAGATTAATTGAACTAAGTGATGGAAGTTCTCTCTTATCGGGTGGTATCCCAGGGGCATAAGCCTAGCATGGGTCGATCCCTATTTATGTGTTTATGGGTGGTATCCCAGGGGCATAAGCCTAGCATGGGTCGATCCCAGTTGATATGTACTGGAGGCAGCCTAATGGTCACAGTACAGTACAGTAATGATTACAAAGACGATAAGAACGAAGGTAAAGTGATTGAATAAATACAATGTACAGGTTGTCACAAGTTCTAGTAAGTGTGGTCCACTCCTATTACGATTTATTCACTTGTTTCTGATTTCTATTGAGCTCCTATATCATATGTGATTATCTACAACTTTACATACTCAGTACATATTTCGTACTGACGTCCCCCACGGGGACCTGCATTTCATGCTGCAGGAACAGGTACCTCAGCTCATACACCGCACAAGTAGGAGCCAGGCCATACAACTATTGTTGGTGAGCTCCAGTTTGCTTCGGAGCTTTTCGAGTCGGTTCCTTATGTTTTGTTATTGTACAGGAGTCATGTGTGGGCGGGGGTTTGTCCCGACCCTAGTTATGTCATGTATATCCTAGAGGTTTTGTAGACATAAGGAAGGGTAAAGTCATGGAAGTTTATATAGTGATGTTATATCTGTATATGTGGTGGCCCCGACGGCCAAGTATTGTATATATATATATATATATATATATTTGTGCGTGTTGTGCTGATACAGGTAATTAGATCCTTCTATATGCAACGAAGTGCTGTCCAAATTTTTTTTGTGACATGTAAGTGAAAGTACGGTATTTGAACGGGTTCTCCCGGGCCTTCTCGGCTTCGGGTGCCAGTCCGGCCCGATGGGATTTTGGGGCGTGACATCGATTAATCGGCCATCCTAAATCGTCTTGTCAAGATGTGCATCATAAAACCCTTCGTGTTGTTGTGATAATTTTAAAATTTCATCATCGCCCAAAATATTTAATTTTTTTATTACATATTTATATACGTAATAACCGTCTTTTATTTGTGGAGGCCTAAAAAATTGACGGTAATTTTTTCATTGGCCAAGTATTTATTTTGATACAAAATAGTAATCTTTTGAAAATAAAGTCCGTCATTTGTAATGGAATGGCCTCAAGTATCCGACGGAGAGATAATTTCATCGGCCATGTGTTGGCTTTTGATATAAAATAATAAATTTGACAAAATAAAATCCGTCTTTTGTCACGGGATGGCCTCAAATACCCGACGGAAAGATAATTTCATCGGCCGAAGTATTTATTTTAAGTATATGTATGTGATTTTGAGAAAAAGAAAAAGATGAATAAATTTTGTGTTTGAGGGAGAGGAGAAAGAGGTGAAAAATATGTGTGGATTTTTCTAGAGAGAGGAAGAATAAAAATGTGTGTGTGGAAATGACTTCCCATCACTCCTATTTATAATGAAATTGGGCACCTCTTATTGTCCAATGAATAAAGAGATGTCCCCTCTTTATATAATAGCACATCCTTTGGTCCTTAGGGTATTGACCTAGGAATTTTCATCTTTTTGACCAATGGATAAAATCATTGTCTAAAGGATAGTGTCATTGAGTTGTCATTGTCAGATGTGACAAGACATTATGTGTAGTCATTGTCGGATGTGACAAAAAATTATTGTGTGGTCGTTGTCGAATGCGACAAGACATTGAATTATTATACTGTGTAAAAATAATTGATCCGACTTGGCATTTGCGGACCGTAAAATATACAAAATGCAAGTATTGATTTGTAATTATGAAAAATATAAAGAATGTTGAAAATATTAAAAAATATAATTTAATATGAAAAATATTATAAAAATGTGATGTCATGTCGTGTACGTGTGCAGATAATTGTAAAATGTTAAAAACAATAATGAATTGATAGAAATCCTATTATAAGGAGGATTATTAATAAATTATGAAAAGTAAAAATACGACAACAAATTGATAAAAATCCTAAAGTAAGGATGATTATCAATAATTTGTCAACAATTATAAAAAGATGAAAAAAATTATATTTTGTACCCTTTAATGATCAAGAAGCCTGAAGACGTTCATTTTAGGAACGGAGAGTAAAAATTGGGTGTCAACACCAAGTATAAGCAAATCATGGACCACAAGCCCAAACATGGATGGATCTGGATTAAGATTAACACCACATAATCAAATGGAAATAAGTCGGGACAAAAAATAAAAAGGATTCCTACAAATCTGCACCTAAACATGACTATGTAAAAACTAAGAATGGCGTTTATATACATTCCGTAACAGTTTTCAATTTGGTGATTTTTTTTGTTTATCTTTTGTACTAAGATGTTCAATTACAGCAACAACAAAAAGATAGTACAAGTTTGTAGTTATAATGAGTACATGTTAGGCTCGTAATAAACTTGTAAAACACTGGGCATTTAAGTGAAAGCAAACATGAACTTAATTATGGGTGCAGGTTGTTACTTAAAATGGAGCTTGTCGTGCATCCCGGTCCTGTTGAACCGACACTACTTAGACTACAGAGTGATCATCGATCAGAGTGGCTGTGGAAAGAAAAATACCATACGATTTTTGCATCAGGCCTATCAGGATCGAGACGGCTTGGTCTTTATTTACCTCGCACCCGCCGCATCAGCGCGTCGAAGAATACTTATCCAGTGCGGGATTATATGATGTCGTTAGAGTAGGTAGAATGTAGTATCATAGACATCTTCTTACGACGATGGTTGAGAGATGACGTACGAAAAGTCATTGTTTTCACCTGCCTTTCGGTGAGGCAACGATCATACTTCAGGATGTACAAGTCCTGTTTGGTTTGCATGTTGATGGTCACCCTTTATATCTACAGGATATTTTCGGCAGG
Source organism: Capsicum pubescens (assembly GCA_030864215.1). Taxonomy (NCBI): domain Eukaryota; kingdom Viridiplantae; phylum Streptophyta; class Magnoliopsida; order Solanales; family Solanaceae; genus Capsicum; species Capsicum pubescens. The sequence continues at coordinate 340,540,017 of CM061538.1, forward strand.
GGTCGGTCGTGGCGTGATATGATAGAGGTACTCACGGGATATGTTGGGCCTATTAATGGCAAGAGTTTTGTGAGCTTGACGAATCTAACCGATTTCATTAAAGATGAGTTAGAAATCAAACCCATTGGAAACGATACTCCAGTTTCCAGGGTGGAGAAGATTGCCCGATTATACATGATGGTGATTCTTGAGGGTATCTTATTCCCAAACTCTTCGGGCATCTTTATTAGGCTATATTTTTTGGCATTCCTAGACCCCATTGGCGATGTCGGTAGCTATAGTTGGGGCAATGCAGTATTGGCCTGCTTATACAGGTCACTGTGTTGCGTGTCATATAAAGATGCACGTGTTCTATACGGATATCTACCACTTATTCAGGTAATAAATGACTTATGTTATAATAGTGTTTAAATGTAATATGTGTATGATTTGTTAACTAATTTATTGTTTCACTTTCAGGTATGGTGTTGGGAGAGGATATTACCTCTACAGCCAGGACTATATGAGTCGGAGGATGATGACGCAGCACTGCCATATGCCACGAGATGGACAAGCGGCGTTGAAAGAAACACTGAGTCACATCACAGTCTAATAGCTATTAGAGATCGGATAGATCACATGACGGAGGTGCAGGTAAGTCTTACTAACTCATGTTAAATGTGAAATGTTAGTTGATTAATGTATTAGAAAGCTTTTAGTATAATTATGCTGTCTCTTATTAGTTGTTATGATTCACTCAAGTGGGACTGCAAAATAAGTAATAAAGTGGGTTTTGTGATATAAATGAAAGTGATGTTTATATGCTAGTAAATTTATATGAGAATATTTGAAGTTGTTAATTATTGTTATTGCTTGTTACTTTTATTTCAATTTTCAAGTATATAAATTAATTATTGTAATGTTCAAAAACTTTTAATGTAATGGTTAAATGTTCTAGTTGCATGATGCATAAAAAGGATATGATTGCTCTTATTAATCCACTAATTGTCTTTATGTAACATAGTTTGTGTGGAGATCGTACGATGCAATATTGCATACACTGCCCCTGTGTTCCAAGATTGACAAGCGTGTATGGACTGTACGAGTGCCTTTGCTTTTCTTAGAGGTAGGTGAGTACCATGTTCCTGGTAGAGTGATGAGACAATTCGGTCTTCCTCAGCACATACCCGAGCCCCCAGAGTGGAATCCTGAGCACTTTGATGTTGATCTGCGTACTAGGGTCGATCAGTCATTGGTTGACCTATTAGGTGGTTATTTTAGTAATTGAAGGGATCGACATATAAAATTGGCACGAACAGTCCATGGTGTTGTACTGAGAGATTATGCACTGTAGTTCTTGAGGCACGGACGGTTGCTAGTAGGAAACCCTGTTTTAAAGGTACTTATAAATTTATAATTTTTTCGTAACCAAAAATATGTATATGATGTAGGAGTTTATATTTATTTGATTTGTGATAGATAAATAAGGATAAATTAACATTTTTCATTTGACGTTTCAATTTTCTAAAGAACCTCAAGGGACGATCCATGAAAAAAAAAATTTTAGATTATAGTAATATACTATAATTTTATAATCTTCTTATCTCTACCTTTATCTACAGGAAAAGTACAGAGCTGGATTTGTTCCTCATGCTGGTACTGTTGCTACGTTGTCGAGGGGACTTCACAAGATCCTCAATATTTCATTAGAAGTGCAAAAGGATCCTGCACATGCTTTGTGGGGACATGAAATAGAGTGTGGTACAACAGACATTTGAGGAGGCTCGCGATACCATACCGCCAGATGGGCCATTTTGTGACGTTGTTTCGTCCTATTATAATGTAAATGCTCGGGGACGTGGTGAAGGCCGAGGTAGAGAGCGAGGACTTGGTCGTCCAAGGGGACGACCCCGCAACGGAAATGTACATGAATTATTTAATGAGCCATTACCGTCTACTCATGTCGTTCTATCTGAGCCCATTCTAGACATGTTCGGAGCCTATAGCATGAGGCCAATGGAACTACCATCTCGTCCTGCAGATGGGAGACCTAGGCGAGATGTGGAGGCAGTTCGTCTGAGTTATGGATCAGCTATTGGTGATGGTTATATGCTGGATACGTCGGTAAGTAATACAATATTTTTTTCTAACTAAAGAGTTATGTATTATTATCATGCCATAATGGTGTATGTCTTGTTATAGGGCCCCTCTGGTACACAAAATGTTGGGAAAACATTCACACAACATACCAACGAGATGTTTGATGTGTCGACGTCTGGTCGTAGCTTGGATTCCTTGATGGGTTATGCTATGACGAGATCGAGTGGCTTTCGCGTTGAGACACATCTTAACTTAACTTTGTAGTTTAAACTTTTTTGTTTTATAAATGTTCTTTATAATATATACTTATCTTTTTGTTAATTGTGTTATTAGCTTGATAGTACGTCTTTTCCTGCCTCCATTTGCCAAGCCAGAGAAATACGCCAGGGTGATACCCTTCCCACATGGGTCAAACCTCCCAATGACACGCAGGTATACTTATTTCTTATTATAATAAATATTAGTTCGTTCTATATTGCCTTAATAGATAATGTTAAGTCGTTTCAGTTAACTTTTGTTTAATTTCATTATTAGCTTCAAAGTTCTTGTCCTATTTCCTTTGCGGACATGTATGGTTTGACAAGTCAGAGTGCTATGATGCCGACATCGATTAAATGTCCCTTAAACTCACAGGTTTAATTTACTGTGTTAATTCTGTTAATTTTTTGTGTTAACATTAATATTAGGCTACTTATGTAAAAAAAATTATTACTTTATTTGTTCAAATTGACGGTTCTTCTTTCAGTAGTCCCGTCTTCAGATGAAAATGAGTTCATTACAATAGATGCACACATGGCTCACCCACCCGGGCCAAAAGTGCCTGTTATGAGGGCAAAAAAGAAATGGAAGGAGATTCTTCCAACTAAGACGAGGAAGGATAGCGATGGATTTCAGCCTTTGGATGCTCTACGCAAGCCAAAGGGATGTGGAACATAGTATACTTTCGTAGGTACTCTTCAGTATTCCCTTCTTAGATCATTGAATATTGTATGTCAAGTTTCTATGTCTTGTAATCTCGTTATCATTGTGTTGTTGAATCTAAAGGTCTAGTGAAGTCGTGTGGGGCTCTTTCGATTCACTAGCATTGTTGTTATTTATTGTTCTTGTTGTTAAACTCATTTTCTAGTTCCAAAACCAAGTGTTGGAAGCCTAGTGAAGCCGTGTGTGGCCATTTTCGATTCACTAGCACTTTGTTGATCATCTTATTGTCCTTGTGTTAGTTTGAATCTCTTAATTTTTTGGTTCTGCAAAAATGTTAAAGTAATGTTATTCTGTAGATTTTTCGATATGTTGTCCACTATTTTTGGTGAATCCAAAGAAGCTATGCTCTATGCTGTTAAAACTTGGCCCTCAAACCTACTGTAGACAGAATGTTTTAAGCTTCAAAACTAGAGAACATATTAATGTCACAAGGGGCTTTCTATTTTTATTCTGTTGTTGCAAAAGAAACTCATTCCGCAGGACTGGACTTTTCTTGGAGAATTGCAAGTTCATATGCAAATGTTCACTTCTAGGATAAGTAAATTCGGGTAACATAAAAGAAATACTTCCTGTTGCTAAATGCAAGATTCTATGGGATATGTTTTTGTAGTTATTTACTGCAGACTGGTGTTACATCTTATGACCTCTATTTCCTTTCCTCGAGTAGTTATTTACATGACTGTTTTCCGTTTTCATCTATGGCCAGATAAGTTAGGCTTTTTGGAATCTATGACATCTTAAAAGAGTGAATTTGGAAACCGACTGTTGTAAGTGAATGGTGATTGTTTGTGTAGGATTCTTGTTCTGTGGTGAAGAACATACTTCTTTTGAATTCGGAGGGAAAACGTGTAGCGGTTAAGTACTACTCTGATGACGGGACGACAAACAGTGCTAAGTTAGCCTTTGAGAAGTCCATTTTCACCAAGACCCAAAAGACAAATGCTCGGACCGAAAGGTATTGCATGTTATTGTCGCATATAGTGTCTAGTGGATTCTTGTAAAGGCTTGATTTTAATGTGCTTAGTTTGTTTGGGCTTACCATTCAATTTTTGATCTGCAACTGAAATAACTATTTTTGAGAACAACATTATTGTTTATAAGTTTGTCCAATATCGATGGTAAGCAAATGGGGCCTGCCAATTAGCTGTGCTATATAGAGTTGACATTATTCCCTGATGTCTATTCGATATTAATGTTACGCCTCTACGATTCCTGATAACATGCTGATGCAAATGATCCAAAAATAAAGTCCACGTCTCTTTGCTCTCATTCGCAGCTATAGCAAAGGCCAAGGGAAAAATTGAGTCGTTACCGTCCGTTCCAACTGCAATCAACATTTTGATATCATATTTACTGTACACATGTGTTCCATCAATTGATATCACGGGACGAAAGTAAAAAAATCTATCAACACATGGCTTGAAAGTCCAAAACACATAGTTGAATACCGGTTCATCGACATCATCATGCCGCTCCAACTTTCATTTCACAACAGTGCCTGGATTGTAGCATTTCAACGCGTGCATGTACCTCGGCAACTGATTGAAATAGCCTTCCTAAGTACCATAGATTTTTTCAAAAGCACGCCTGCATCCGAGATAGGCCTTTTTTCTACTTACCGTTTTACCATATGCTTTAAGAATTGTTGTTTGACAGTCTTTGACAGGAAACCTGACATGTTGAAATCATAAGAATTTTCAATTGAAGGAAAAAACAACTCAATCATAAAATAATACATTGGCGTCTTTTCTATATTAGTGAGGAGAACAGAAGCAATCATCTCGACATTCAAGTTAAAGTGACCTTCACGACACGTACCCATATTACACGTGTGTTCATCATGGTACGTCCTGATTGTCCACATATTAGTCTCTTTGGACTTATATGTAGTGGCCTTAAATGCACACCCTTCATCTGTGCGTCTGCAACAAATTCTCCATGACGTTTTTGTCGACTTACTAACATAGTACTCTTTCGCCCACTTGTAATGTAAACTATTAAATGCTCTTTGCACCTCCTTCTTTGACTTGAACAACATGCCTTCTTCAACATAAAAAATACTATTCATAAAATCTTGTGGTTCATGCCACGTACCTTGTGATGTACATTTATCACCGTGGGTATCCATAAACACATCTGAACCATCTAAAGGGTGGTCAAGATAAAAAATTACACGATGATAAAATTCAGGGATATGCACTGATGGTGACCTGACTACTAAATGCAGATTTTATGGTGGCAAAGATTCTTCAACGTGAGTAGGACTCATGGACATTGGTCTTGCTGAGCGATTGGGAGTCATAAATTCATCATCACTCGACGATGCTACAAATGAAAGTTCATCATCAGATTCATTAGCGTTAGGCAAATAATCACTATCACTCTGTGAGCTTGAACGATAATTTAGCTCATCAACAGTGTCGATATTCGCATGAACATTGGGCTGATCTTGCGTAATATTTACCCTAAATATGAAAAATAAAATATATAAATATATATGTTTATCATATTAATTAAAACTACTCAAATTAAACTTCAATTGGTGAACGTACCGATAATATTCAGTTGCACCAAAACTAGACGACCCATGCACATTAGAGAATGGTTCAGCATTTTTTATCGATTCGAAATGTGAAGTCTGTCCAAAATAATGATCATGTCCATAACTTACAGCAATATTCATCTCTTGTTGTGGTAAAGACCAACAAACATAAATAATAATCAAACAGTACAAGTTTTTGTCAAATTTTTTTAATAAAAATGACACAAATGAATGAATGTTACCAGTCATTTTCATTAATAGTTTTGTTCAAATCAAAATCATATCTGCCGGTATGAATATTTTGATATTGAGTCGTTTGAGGAAAATTACTAGACTGAGGAAACACATCATTTGATAAAGGAGAACGACAACAGCTAGACCTGGGCTCATTCCTAACATACACTTCAAGCACGATTAGCTTGATTTGATCTATGCAGTCATTCGGAGCCCTCAAAAAGTCACCCAACGAATCGTCATCATTTATTAGCCATTCGTCAAAATTTACTTGTCCTTGACCTAAAAATGACGTTGGATATTTTTCAATTATAATCAATTTATAATCGGAACTGTTCAAAACCCATTCTTTTATAAAGTGAATCACATAATTTTTAAAATCGAAGATTCAGTAGATACTTGACATTGTATTTCGGGGGACAATTGTAATGTATGGTGTTTTCATCAAAGATAATGTCACCATCCCAAAAGAAAGAAACTCTAACTTTTGGTTCCGAAGACATTCTTCTTGATTGAAACAAAGAAATATAAAGGGATGATGAAAATGTTACAAAATGGTCAATCAATAAGTTGAAGGCATTCTTATATAGTGTTTGCAGGGGTCTTGGGAGACAAAATAAAACGGAACAAAAATTTAATGTATCACTTAATTATTTACTCCTTTTTGTGACTCGACACATAAAAAATTATACTTTCAGAACAGACAAATTTAGAAAAAAAATATAAAATACTTTTCAACTATGCAATTTTAATTATTCAGTCCATTTGTATGATATGTCACATCAATAATTATACATTTACCTGACAAAATTATAAAAGAATGTAATTTTTCTAATACGTTTTACTAAAAAATAACTTTTTAATACTATTTATGAAAGAAGAAGTCAAAAAAATTAACTCCATGACTCTTGAATTAACAAAACAAATCAATAATTTTCTTTTAAAAAATTATTTACATTTTACATACTTTTGATGGGACATTGCACATTTTCTTAATTTTTTTTGTGTAAAACGTAATAATTTTTTACGTTTTACTAAATTTTTTGTAAAAACATAATAATTTATTACACTTTTCAAAATTTCAATTATCTCTCTTCCTGTTTATTAGCCTATTCCTATTTATTATCCTCTTCCTCCATCACTTCCACTCTAAATCAAAATTTCATTCTACTACCTTTTCCGTTATCTACTTATTTCTAACTCCACGAATTATAACAGAAGACTTGTTTGTGCATGTGGTTCTCCTCCAATTCTAAGAATTTCATGATCGGATGACAACCCCGGACGTAGATTCCTCGGCTGTATGCATTATGGTGTATGTAATTTTTATATTCTTTTTTTTTGTTCTGCAACAACTAAATTTTATCACTTTCTTTTTTATGAATTACAGTCTCTATTTTGAACTAGTTGCAACTTTTTTGATTGGTATGATCCAGAATTTTCACGTCAAGCAAATATTGTGATCTTGGGTTTGTTGAAGAAGACTAACAAACAACAAAAAAAGTTGAAAGGCGAGAGGCTATTGAAGCTAATTTTGTGCATTAGTTTCATATGTAATGTGATGATGTTCATTTACGCTTTGTATCATTGAATTGAAAATCGATGTTGGCGTACGTAATGGTGCATTAGTTTGATAAGATGGTGTATTTTGACGGATCTAGTTATATTTTTTTGCTGATTAAAGCAATATATTTGTAGTTATATTTCTAATATTTCTTTGTTATTGTTGGATTCTCTATAAAAAGATGAAAATTTCTATTATTTATAGTTACACTGGTTATCAATTTTTAGTTGCAAAATCGAAGATGAAAACTACTTATAAGAAGATGAAAACTTCTATTATATATATAGGGTGTAAAATAATTATGTAGTATAATCTTATTGGGTTATCGGTTTATCAATACAAAAATCAAAATCGAACAAATAATGCAATAATTTTTTTAATAAAATCGTACCGATAAAAATGTTATTGATTTATACATTATCATATAGATTTATCGGTATGATTTTGTACACTCCTAAATCAAATTGTGATTTTTTACTCCATTAATTATAATATGAAATGAATTTGTGTATGTGAGTCTCCTCAATATCCTAATCGAAACACTAATCGAAAACTACGATGAATCACTAACCGAAAAAATTAATTTCATATTTTTAATACACCATGAAAATATAATTCTTGTATATAGTAGCATATTTGATCGACGAAAATTTAACATTTCACTATTTTTAAATAGAGGAAAACTCAAAAATATTATTTTTTTTACAAAGAAATTGGTTTATTAAGGATAGAACTGATTATTTTTTGACATAGAATAAATATAAGAAAATTGTTAAGTTAATGATCTAATTGATACTTCCTTTTTCTTTCTTTTTTGTAAAACGTAAAAAATTATTACATAGAGCAAAAAATAAATTATTTTAATTAGGTATAAAATATAAATAAATTTAACTGCATAAAATTTAAAAAGTTATAATTGTTAAAATAAAAGTTGAAAAAGTAGCTTTTCAAGAAGTGGACAAAGTGGAATTGTGAAAAAAGTGGAAAGGAACGGTGATGAGATAGTGGAAAAAGTGGACAAAATGAAATTGCGGGACCACCTTAAGCTTTACAAGAAAGTGAAGTACGTAAGATTTTATTACGTGGAAGAAAACTTTTTCTGAAAAGTGATTTAATAGATTTGACAATTCACTGTACGTTTTTTCCTCGATCATCTGTAAAACGTAAGAAATTCTTACGTTTTTATAAAAGTCAACTCCGTTAGTTGATCGTTAACAAAAAAATGAAAAACGTAATAAATTATTACGTTTAACCTATTTTGGTAACTTTTTAAATAAGTGGCCTATTTTGGTCACTTTTTTACTTTCGTGGCTTATTTTGATTTCGAGTTCCTTTCTAGTCGAGTCATTTCCTTTTGACTCCTATAAAATGCACTTTCTAGTCGAATCATTCCAATTAACCCATAGAAGATGCATTTCCTTGTTTGGATTTTTTAAGTAGTTATGATATGACTTTAAAAAAAGTCCTCTATAGTAAACTGGGGCAAAAATTTGATTCCTGTTGTTTAGAACTTTACTTTGCTGGTTAATGGAATCTCTCTTTATAATAATATTTTTTTGGAATAATTTTCTTTCTAGTTTTGATGTGATTTCAGTAGCCCGCCTGAAGAACATAATGGATAAATGGAAAGTAAAGAGACAAGGTGAAGAAGTTGAAAGTCAAGCAACAAAGTGAAGAAGTTGAAAGTCAAGCAACACGGTGAATAAATGGAAAGTCGAGCAATAAGGTGAAAAAGTTAAAAGTCAAGCAACAAGGTGTAGAAATTGAGAGTCAACAGATTGAAGAAATAACAAGTCAGGAACCCGCCTGGAGAACAGGATGAAAAAATTAAAAGTCAAGCAACAAGGTAATGAAATTGTGAGTCAGGAGCCCGCCTGGAGAATAGGGTGATGAAATAGTAAGACAAGAATCAAAAAGCTGCATAGATAAGATTTTATAATTTCAGTTATCTTTTTAAATTAAAATTTTTATTTTTTGATGTAATAACAAAGTCGCTGATCGGAACCTCGCCAGGGCCTCACTCGACTCTCCAACTCGGTATAGTCCCTTCTTGTCAATCCTGGAACCACATGCGACTTGAATCCAACATAACTTGAGATAGGTAAGATGCTCAAAATCAAAACTCGGTTGCCCTCCTTCCTTCTGTTTCTTCTTTTGAATAACAGCCAGGACAAAATTTTGTCTCGTTGTTTACTTCTTTATCTGAAAATACTATGTGTTTACACCCATAAAGGGCATGATGTAGAAATGTAATTTTATCCCTTCAAAAATTATTTTTACTATTTACTCCGTCTTACAACACACCCCAACCCCATTGCATAATTTTTCCACAAAATGACAAAATAATAATAACCAACTCTAAATAATTTTTATCCGTAAATTTCAACATAATCTCAATTTAAACAAACTAACAATCCCTCCCTATCAAATTTTGACAACACATCACTACCCCACACTCACTCACCCTACCCCACGCGTCCCCCTCCCCCTAACCCATACTTGTAGCATTTCTTTTCCTCATTTACAAGGCACAATAGACACACTATAGAGAGAAAAATATATATACGCATATAGAGACCCAAAGATAGAACACACACATTCTCTCACAGTAGAGGAGAAAAAACAAACTTCAATTTTTCTCCATGGATTAACACATCACACACAGATAGACTCTGCACACACAACATACCAAGAACACACACCCACCCATCACTCTCACACTCTACACACATCACGCACTCCTCATATATACACAGATCTCACTGGGGGGCTTCTTCATCACCATCATTCACACACACACTCACCAGGGGATTCACTGGAAACCCACTCACACGGATAAGAGAGACTCCATAAAAACCGGATAGAGGGACACAAAATATACGCACAAGGGAGACGGGGGAAAAAGGAAAAAGACACCCACGACACATACAGTGAAAACAATTAAGAAAAATAAGTGAAAATGACTTGAGATGAAGTGAGAATCGAGGGAGAAAATGAGTTTTGTGCGTTTGGTCACTGTTCTGGCAACTGCTTTGCCGAAATCTCTTGGTTTTCTCTTGATTTTGGGCGAATCTAGTCGAGAATAGCTAATCTCACTGGAACCAGTGGCTGTCCGGAGGATTTAGGCCCCGTCGATCCTAAAAATCGTCTCTCTCGCTGCGGAAATACGGACCAACGACCAAAATTAGCCAATTCCAGCGAGATCTCGGATACGGTTTTCCTCTTTTTTTCATAATTTCAGTCCCGAGTTGCTTGCTATTTCTCCTTTCTTAGGATTTAAATCTGTCCCAGATCGTTATTTCTCGATATTGAGTTGGAGTTTGGTTCGTTGTCGAGGCTTTCTATTTGGGGTTTCGAGTTTGGATTTCTTTTAAACTCGTTATTATCAATAAAATTTATTATCGGAAGGTCCAACTCTATCTCTTCTCATTTTATTTCATCATATGTGTTTGATTTGTGTGAGGCATGATTGAATATTTGGTGATGTTGATTTGTTGCTTAATTTTGTTGAGAAAATGATTGTGGATTGTTGAAATGGTAATTGCGAATTGTGAAAATTTGGTGTTAAAAGAAAATTTGCGGCGAAATTAAGAAATTAATAAAATGGGTGAATCTAGATTAATGTTGATTTATTGTTGTTTTGTTTAATTCGAAATAAATATCAAATTTGCGAACTTGATAGGATCATAGTTTTGGCCGAAAGCTTAGTAGGCAAAAGTTTAGGTTCGGGTAGGCAAAATTTAGGAATGGTGCCGTTGAATGTGTTGAATGTTTTCTAGTTTATCACATGAAATTAAAATTGTATTCATTTGCCGGGGAATGCCCCGAAGTATCATGTACTTGAAGACGGCGCACGATCAAGGCTCGGAACGTCAGGTGAAGTTTAGTTTAAGATTAGTTTAGAATAGAGTAAGTTTATATTTCCATTTTTTTCATTTTTTGGACTGTATAATCGGACTGGACATAATATTTTGGGGATTTGTCTTGTTTATGTTTGTTTGTCTAATTGTTGTGTGTTTTGTGTGGTTTATACACTCTTAATGTCTAATTAGTCGATATACTCCACAAAGCGGTCGTGGTCGAACCGCGGGACCGAGGGATGTTTAACACCTTCCCCTCGGTCAACAGAATTTCTTATTCGAAATTTCTGTTCGCAAATCAGTTTAAAGAGTCGAATCGTTTTGAAAAAAAAATTTCAAAGGTGACTTGGCATACCGAGTTTATGTCATGTGGCGACTCTGAATTTGAACGTAAAAATAATTCTTTTTCGAAACAAGTCTTTATTTTGTTACTTTAATAATAAAAACCCTTTTCAAACTTAAAATGAATTCTTTTTTATTAAAAAAAAAATGGTGTGACAATTTCTATCTACTCAATAAAAATAGATGAAATTAATACATGATTTAAATTAATTTTGGATCTATATCAAAGGCTTCGTAGCCAAAAATAATGTTAGAAATGATTTTATACATTAATGTTTTAGTATTATTCATTAATGATAAAACAAACTCATTTTATAAGGCACAAATGAACTTTTTAAGAGTCAAACAAATTTAGTTTTTATCGAATTGTTTTATATGTGTTTTAAATACTTTAAGTTTTAAATTCTTATTAATGATGCCGCAGAGTAAAAATAGTTCTCCATTAAAAGTGAAATACTTTTAGAATTAGAAAATATGTATAATGACTAAACATTATTTAAAATATCTAAACTTTGGTTATCATTAATTCAGGCCATCTCAATTTATAAAAAAAAAGACTAAATACATCTAATTTTTTTCTAAATTATTAGTGTTTTTTTAATTAATTATATTTTTTTATCTTCAAAATTTTACGTTATGTGTTTTAATTATTTATACTTAATAAAATAATGTATATACAATAATATATTTTTTTATATGTATTTATTTTTAATTAACTTTTGATACATATGTAACTCACGTACTCTAAACTAGTTCAATTAAATAGTAGGATATCAACCTACAAATAATAATTCATTTTGCTATCAACGTTCTCTAGCGGGCACAATTTCAAATAATCTCTCTCTATATATAAAGAAAAATGTGGGGATGGTGATGTGACATGTCTCACAAGCAAGTATTCATATTTATCTTTTTTCTCAAAATTTTGAGGTTTTATCTATTTTTAAAATTTTATCTATACATTTTAAGATAAATATTATTTAATAATATAAATAATGAATTGTTGTAACTCTCCTTTTTACTAGGCCACAATAATTGTGAAATGTTATTAATTAGTTTTAGCTCCACCTCTTGATCTTCCCTCCCATCATTCACCCTCTTATAAATAATAACCCTTCTACTAGAAATCTCAATGGGCTATCAAACAAATGAAAGTATCATATTGTTTCATAATATTATTTTCTTTATTAGTGAAATAGTTTTGATCAATTTATGATGAAAGTAATTTTTTTTAATATTATACTATTAGTACTTCTCATAAAAAAATATAAAATAGTTTCATGTTATTTATGTCATTAATTGAAGAAATTTATTTATGTCTAATTCATTTTAATTTATCTTTTCAGGATAAATAAAATTTACATCTATTTGGATTCATAATGTGGGTGTGTGCAACAACTGTAAGAACACTCAAGTCGATATACTTCAATTCAAGAGATTTTGCCGTCTTTGAAAGATTAGAAATCTCAACGGGCTATCCAAAAAACGAAAGTAATATGTTGTTTGGTAGTATTAATTTCTTTGTTAGTGAATGTGCAATAACTGTAAGAACACTCAAGTCGATATACTTTAAGAGATTTTGTCGTCCTTGAAAGATTAGAAATCTCAACGGGCTATCCAAAACATGAAAGTAATATGTTATTTTGTAGTATTATTTTCTTTGTTAGTGAATGTGCAACAACAGTAAGAACACTCAAGTCGATATACTTCAAGAGATTTTGCCGTCCTTGAAAGATTAGAAATCTCAACTGGCTATCCAAAAAATAAAATAATATGTTGTTTTGTAATATTATTTTCTTTGTTAGTGAAATAGTTTTGATCAATTTATGCTGAAAGCAAAAAAAAATTCATATTATATTATTAGTGCCCCTCATTAAAAAATGTAAAATAGTTTCATGTTATTTATGTCATTGATTGAAGAAGTTCATTTGTGTCTAATTCATTTTAATTTATCTTTTCAGGATAAATGAAATTTTCATCTATTTGGATTCATAATGTGTGTGCAACAACTGTAAAACATTCAAGTCGATATACTTCAATTCAAGAGATTTTGCCGTCCTTGAAAGACTAATTATTGTATAATTTGTGTGTATTATACACTTTGTGATAAATATATCATAATTTTGATTGGTGATTTGATAAGCGATACATGATTTAAGTAGTTTACAAACGGTAAGTTTGAGATATAAAAATATGACTTATTTTTATTTAAAAATTCTCTCAATAATAATATTATATGATCATAGTACTCCTCTTATGAGTAAATTTTTATGATCATGCATGTAAAATAAAAAGAAAAAAAACAAAAAAAAAAACGATATCAATATCAAAAAGATTCATAGAATTTGATTCAGCGAATTTAGGAAAAAAGAACTCAACTTTGTGTTTTTCAATTTATATATTTTTACTTTTATTTTGGTAATTTTGTCTTTTAAAATTTAGAGAAGAAAAAGTTAAAAAATTAAATTCAAAGGTAGATACTTGTATTATATTTTAAAATTAATCAGGGTACTGCTTAGGAAAGGAATTGTAGAACAAGTCATAATTATTTAAATATTAAATTATTAATAATTTCTAAAATAAGTGAAGTATAATATGTAGATGAAGTAAGTAACTGATTAAAAAAATGACAATCTGGTGCATTAAATCTTTCACTATATACGATATTCGAAAAAGAATCGAATCATAATATTTTTTTGAATTATGTTAGTTCATGCCTTTGTTAATAATTTCATACTGTAAGTTTTCTAGCTTTTAAGGTTCTTATTCAACTTTTAAAATTTTTTCATAATTTGACAATCATTCGGGAGGAATATATTAATTCTACAATATCTTTTTGAGACAAAATTTTTAATGATTTAAATATTTTTTTAATGATTTTAACATTTTATTATAGAAGCTAGAATTGATGAAATCATTGATAAGTGATGTGGTGGAGTAGTAAGTAGCTTTTCATGTCGAAGATTCGAGCTTTGAGTATGAAAATGTCATAGTTAAAAAAACAACACTTAATTAGATACAAATAAAAACATACATAAATAAATAATAATAATTTCTTTATAATAATTTCAATGATATTTTCTTTACTCATGTTGACTAGTAATTCATTTAACAGTGAAAATTAACAATATTCAGAAAATACAAAATAGGTAGCCCCCCGCACTTCCCATATAACAAAATGACAAGGAAATGGCAATTTCCGCAATTAACAGTTGCTTTTGAGCAACGAAATATAGTACAGTATAGTTTATTCTCTCACCGTATATAAAAAAAAATATAAACACATAAAATATTCATTCTGAGCTTTTACATCTTTATCGCGCGACTTCCCGGCGATAAAATCAAGCGGCCGCCGGCGATCGGAATCCTAAAATATCCCGAAAGTTCATCGGTGATCGGTATCCCCAGTTTCATCATTTTGTATTAAGTTCACATTTCTCCTTATTTTTGCTGCAACTAATTTATTCAGAATTTATGGGATCGCTAATTATATTTGAACTTTTATCTTCACTATATCTGAACATAGTGAAATTGAGGGTTTTCTATAAGTAATTTATCTGTCAAAGTCTGAGGCTTTTTTTCATTACTTATGATTTTTTTATTTTTTTTTAAAAGTTGATTCACTTGGTTATTGATGAATTTGTGATGGTTGTTTGAGGGCATGTGTGATTTTACTATCTTCTACATTGGTATGTTCTTTGTTAGTTTGACTTAACAATGGTTGAATTTCTTGCTGGGTAATGCAAGTACCAAGTGGAAATAGAGGTGGAGCAACTTGCTGCTTATTTGTCTTCGTTATTGGGTTCGGAATTAATATTTATACATAAGTATTTTTTGTTCAAAATATAATTAAGAAAAAAAATATGTTCTCTCTAATAGTTTAAGTTTTTAGATGAGATGGTTACGCACTTCAACATACATTGGGAATTGGGATCGAATTGTATCGAAGATTAATCTTTAGGTGACACGAGCACACAGTTTGATATTTCCTAATAACAATATAGAGTCTAAACAGGTTCGTCCAAATCCCTACCGGATACTATAGCTCCATCCGTACCTGATTGGAAAAGCTGAAGTAGCTAGTGGGTGAAAGCTGGCCCCGGTATCACCATAAAGATGATTGATGAATTACTTGTTCATTAAGCATCAATGTGGAATATAGGATTAATTCATATTTGAATTGTCTTAATACGGTGGATAGTGTTGGTCTACCTGTTTTGTAAAAATTACTTTGGTAATGAATGAAACTTGATAGTTACCAAAAAAGAAGTGACTGAATAGAAAAGCTTAGTCGTCGAGCTTTTTGATTAGAGTCTAGAAGAAAGTCGAAATCTTTCTGAGGTTTTGACTTCAGATGATTTAAGATTAGAATAACAAAATCCTCTCTCTCTCTTTTGGATGTCAGAATAGGATCATGAGAACCTAAAGTACATTTGACATTGTTGCATGTACATGTTAATGAAGTATGTCGAACTCTAAGTACATGCTAAATATTACATAAGGAGATAGCTCAATATGCCTAAAATCTGAGTTAGATAGCATATGTATTCCAAGACAATTTTATCGTTGTTGTTGTCTAAATTGTAGGGGCCCTACTCAAGTAGAAAGACTATTAGTAGGTTATGTATTAAATTCAAACTTTTACCTAGAATCAAAACCGAGGTTGTTCCTGTCCCCCATGAAGTCCTTGTTTTTTTTTTTGGTTATTTTGTTCATTTTACCCCTCCATAGGAACTCCCACCTTTTTTGCTCCATTGGTAACTTGAACCGACAACCTTAGGGTTGGAGGTGAGCGGTGCTTACCATCCGTGCAACTCCAGCTTGTCTGAAGTCATTGTTAAATGGGAATGTGATTCTTTCATGCACGTTGCTTGTGCTTGACTTCCAAACTGAGCATGTTGAAAAAGAGAAGGAGAATCTCTGAGATAGTTAACTATATAGTCAAAGTTAGTCTTCGGAATTAACGTTCATGGATCTCCATTGATTCCTTAGCCTGTGCAGCAGTATTAATTTATCATAGACAACCATGTCATATTTTAAAGAACTTACCAACTTTCTGAAATGGTAGGTTACATTAACATGCGTGCTTTTGAAAAGTCTGGCAAAAACATCTTCATCTTTCAGAGCATATAGAGAGATCATGTAGAGCTCGTGTACACTCTTCTCTATTTTAGCTTGCACTAATGAGTCTTGCAAAATGAAGTACTTGTTGTTGTTTCCTTTCTTAAAAAGAAAAACATACTTGTTATACTGTATTTGATCATTTGCTGCTGATGCTTAGTCTGATAATAAGCTTTTGATGTATTTATTGGCATAAAATTCTGATCCAATCCATAACTGAGTAATGCTTCCTAGTTTGCGCTCTAAGGAAGCAGCTTTTGGAGTTTTTGACTTCATAGGAAATGTAGCTAAGGCAACAGTGAGGACTGCGGTCAACAATAATAATTGTGGGGCCTAGTGGTCAATGAAGTGAGTTAAGAACCATGAGGTATCAAGTTCAAATCCCGGAGGAGGCAAAACCACTAGGTGATTTCTTCCCATCCAACTGAGCTTGGTTGGTGGATAGGTTACCCGGTACCTGTGCAGTGCTGGTGGGTGGTAGCGGTTACCCCGTAGAATTAGTCAAGGTTCACGTAAGCTTACTTGAACACCATGGTTCTCAAAAAAAAAAAAGACAAAATGGTTAATTTGTCCCATTTGAAAGAGTAAATGTAGGTTGAGCTTGCGGCGCGCGCGGGGTGATGGTGGTATTTAGAGTTAGAGGCAGACAAGACTATTATTCGACGTAGAATCCCATGGCACAAACCTTAATTTAGCTTATTTCTGCGTTCTGTTATTTCCAGTTAAATGCTCAATTTGTTTATTACACACATCATATGGTCTGAAAATCCACATTTTGAAACTTGGCTTACTACAATCATTTAGTTTATCTCTTTTTTCAATTGTTTCTGATTAATTGCTCAATTCATTTACTACACACATCATGTGGTCTGAAAATCCTAATTGTGAACAATCTGTATTGCAGCCATTCTGTTGTATGATTTGGGCTAGATAATGGCAGACATGCCAGGTTATTTCAGAACATGCTTTCACACAGGGAGGCTTGCGTGTTTGGCATTGTTAGTAGCTGGAGGGATTGTATTGCAAATACTGGTCTGCCTCACTCTCCTTTGATATCCTAGGAATTGTAGGAACCTTTTCTGTTTCTTGTTGTAATCATTTTTCCTGATTTAACTTTCCTTATATTGTGTCGTAGGCATGTGCTTTGTACAATAACTGGTGGCCAATGTTGACAGGTGCGTTAAAAGCATAAATCTTGAATTATGTGTGTTAAAAGCATAAATCATGAGTTAAGTACAAAATCATAAAATGTGTGCTCGATCATTTATTTGATCCTTCTCCCAGTCGCCCCGTAGATCGTCCATTTACTCTTACTTACGGTCATCCCCATGTGCAAAGCTAGAAACTATGGGCTAATGGACGTATAAAATGATTCAACTGTGTCAGACAGAATTTTACTGCTTGTTAATTTGGGTTGTTTATTCCAATTTGTGCTTCGCTTGGAGACCTTGAACATTTAGAAATAAGATGTGCTTTTCTCTGCTGGATAAATCTCTTGTTATATTGAGATTATCATAACTACTGTATCTATCACGGATCCTGACAATTATTGGTATTTGTTGCTGTAGTTATAATGTATGTCATTCTGCCCATGCCTTTGATGTTCTTTGCTGGTTCAGATACTTCCAGTCTCTACTCCGAATCTGGAAGCTGGTGAGCCTTGTTTATTTTTTGGTGCACATCATGCAATATGAAGTCTTAAATAAAATCACTTGTTCTCAAGGATCATACCTCATATTTGCTTTAAAATATTTGGTGTAACAGTTGGCTAGAAGCAACTAAGTTTTTGACCGGAGCTTCCACCGTTGGCAGCATTGCAATTCCGATTATTTTAAAGCATGCTGGTGTAATTGGTTGGGGAGCCATGGCATTGGAGCTCTCCTCCTTTTTTGTTTTTGTACTGTCGATCTTGACTTATCTTGGGATGAGTGGTGAAGACGATGGATATAGTATGTTCTGAGATTGGCGTTCTGCGTCGTGCTTTATTCGTGTGCAACAGAATATGGAGCCTTAACCTTGCATACTCGCCCACATGGTCGTCCTCTCTTGTTCTGCTTTGTAGATAGATAGAAGGAACATTGTTATCTGTAAATTCGTGGCTGTTATAAGCCAGAAAATCCCGTGGGAGCTGCATTTGATGTTTTATACTTCTTGCGTGATGAATTCATTGTTATTGATTGAAATTTCGGTTGTGTAATTGTAAATTGAAGTGGGAGAATGAAAGAGATGTTCCATTTGTGAGAAGAATTTCATGACAATTTTTGTTCATGGCTTGAAGAGACCTTATTGATGTTTCAATCCCCAGGAAATATAGTTATAAATCTCCATAAACATTGTTCGAGCCAATTTGACAGCAACGTTCTGTTATCGAAAAATTGAGAAGTTTTACCTTGGGATAGATAATTTGGTATTCGGGATGACACAGATAAGAATGTCCCATGTGTTGGACAGAGGCGATTCAGGATCCGAGCTCTCTGGGTGCCAAGTAAATTTATCGACAGGGGTGGAGTCACCTTCGATGAAGGGTGGTCAGATGCACACCCCTCGTCGAAAAATTATGTGGTGAATAGAGGTTAAGTATTAATCATAATGAGCGTATATTTAATTTTGCACACTCTTAACATAGCTGGGAATAAAATTTGCACATCCTTGTTGAATTTCTGGCTCCGCATTGCTTATCGATTAAATTAATCAAATTATTCATTTTTTAATATATAGGACAATTAATCAACCAATTAATTTTAAAAAAATAATAATAAAATGACAAAACTTAATCTTTCAATAATATTACTAATATCATAATATTATATTCATAATTCATTTAAATGGTAGGTTGTACACCTGTTGCCCTGTTCACAGAAAATAATTTTAAAAAACAAATGCTGCTTACAAAACAAATGCTGCAAACCCTGGTTTAGTCAACAATACTTCATAGAAAATAATCTTAAAAAACAAATGTTGCAAACCCTGGTTTAGTCAACAATATTTCACAGAAAATAATCTTAAAAAACAAATGCTGCAAATCGAAATCGAACACACGATCTATGAGCAACAAAAGTGGCAAATGGGTGGCAAATTTAATATTTGACCATATCAACATTAAAATTACAAATGATGCAAATTAGATAGTACTTTGGTATTATGAGTGAAAGATTTAATATTTGACTAAATCAACACGACCTATGGGCAATAAAAGTGCCGCTTTGCCACTTGCACTAAATAGTACTTTTGTCTCATGAGTGACAAATTTAATATTTGACTATATCAATATATATATATACCTACATACATAGAGTTTTCATGGAAGTTTACGAATGACGTGCCAACCTACGATAATAAATAAATCCGCCCCTGATATTGGATATGGGATAGCTAATTCTATTATTTTAGTCGAATCGGAAATGCTTGAGTTTATCAATTTATCCAATGAAATACTAGGACATTCCTTCTCTTTTCACTCCTAAGTAATCATATTTTTAATTTTTTCCCACAGGAGTGGTGATATGTAGCGCACAGAGAATGGGCAAACAACATAAATTTCAACGATTTAATGTTTAATTATTGAAAATCTCAATTTTGAGAGATATATAATTAATTTTCGATACATTTAATGGAGATATATTTTTTTCTTTTTAAAAATACATAATTAGATTACGATATATTTTGTTCGATTAGAATCTGTCGAGATACATAATTGCTCTCTCATACATTCAAGAAAGATAAATAATTAATTAAAATTTTTATAATTATTTTGTAAGAGTGAAAATCGTATAATATAGCAAATTAAAGCGTATATTTGTTGATATTTTTTCCAGAGAATAATGTAGTGAAAAATAATCCATGCCCAAATATCAAGTTCCGAGACTATTCTATCCTTCAACTACTTTCCAATCTAAACTGATCATGTTAAAGTAATTAATCTTTTTTTTTTTCATTGTAAATGTTCAATGTCATTTCCTTAATTTGTTTTCCAAATCTATTTTCGCCAAAATTATCTAATGAAATCATTATATTATAATTTTTTGAATTTCAATCTAAGATTGAATTTTTATGTCTCACCCGGAAAGAAAGAAAATAAATAAAAGAAAGGCATAATCACAAAAAAAAAAAAAAAACTTAAAACAAGTATAGACTCCAACACAGTGTTCTCTGAACCTATTTTCAGAATCGGGAAAACAAAAAAGGTATGAAGGAAAATCAGCAATCAGTTTTGGTGGAATCGGCCGCTCGTTTCTCTCCACCAAAAGGTATAACGTTACATTCATTTGTATCGAGATTTAACTGATTGATTCTCTTAGTCCAAGTGGATTTACTACTTGTTTTGGATCGAGGTGTAGTTGATTGGTTTTGTTGGAAAATGTATGGACAGGGGTGAAGCTGTCATACGGGACAGCTGGGTTTCGAGCTGATGCATCGTTGCTGGAATCAACGGTGTTCAGAGTGGGGATATTGGCGGCGTTAAGGTCATTGAAGACTGGATCAGTGACAGGTGTGATGATCACTGCATCGCATAATCAAGTATCAGACAATGGAGTCAAAGTGGCTGACCCAAGTGGTGGAATGTTGACTCAGGATTGGGAGCCTTTTGCTGATGCCATTGCTAATGCATCGGATCCATCTTCCCTCCTTCAGGTTCCAATGCCCTCTTTTTTTTTTTTTTTTTCGACATACATACACCAATTTTACCTACTGTTAAAATCTCGAAAAATTGGAATAGAAAAAATTTAGTATCATTTTCCCCAGAGATTTATAATCATTTGACTGGAAGAATGTATGTTGATTTGATAGGAGATAGGCATCCAATATCCCCGAAATATGGCCAAATTTGGTACGATACACTCCAACTTCACAGGGGTCCTATTACCCCTGAAGTCAATTTTAGCGTATTTTTGTCGCTCTTTTGCGATGACGTGACACCTTTATTACATAAGAGTGGGGCCCACATCAAAGGTGTCACGTCAGCTAAAAAGGTTGACAAAAATATGCTAAAATTGACTTCAAGGGGGTAATAGGACCCCGTGAATTTGGAATGTGCCGTAGCAAATTTGGTCATAGTTCAGGGGTTACTAGATGCTTTACTCATTTGATAAATCTGGATACTTTTGAAGATTTTCTATAGTTATGAAATGGGCCGGTATAGAGGAGAAGGGGTACAAGTAGTTTGCAATTGAGGCATAATCGATTGAATGATTGATCTATGGTTACAGGATACAGTTTAGAAAAAAGTGCGTTAAAAAATTAGAGTGGCTGCTGCAAAATAAGTCGAGTTAGAGGGATTGAGAGAGATGGGACCTTTTGGGTGAACAGGTTACTAGGAAGAGAAAGAAGGGAAAGTCTCAACTGAAAGAGATAATAAATGAAGCTGGAATCTTTCAAATAAATTATTGATTAAGCTAATGGGCAGAAGAGCTGTGTAGAGAAACTTTGACTTACTATAGGTGCGTCGAGAATTTCAATACTTTCTTTATCGAGAAAATGCCCTTGCTTGTACTTCTCTTTATTTTTTTGAGATTGGGTTGGTGTTCAGTCTACTTCTAAATCAGTGCTCATATGCCATGCCATAAAGAACACAACTCATTTAAGTAGTTTAAGTGAGTGAAGTATGTTCTCATTATGTGGAACGACTCATGTTCTCTCAGTCCCGCTACTGTCTCTGCGTGGAATATATTTTGCTGTCTCTTTTATATTAGGATAGCTTGCAATATGTTTCAAGCTTGCCACTAAATTGACCAACAACATACCAAGAAAAAAATGGAAATCCATAGCAAATTGGAATTCATCTAGATAAGATAGGCGTGACATGCAGATTTGTCCGTGCAGATTGAAGAGTGGGAAAGGGTTCTAGGACACGAATAATATGAAATAAACCTTGGTTAGAAGAATTCTGAATTTTAATGATCACAATTTCACGATAATGGACAGGCCATGGGGTGTTAGTATTAGTATAATGACTATTCTTTCGTCTCTTCTGATAATCTTTTTAATGACATAGTAGGACATGCCGGTTCAACAGAAGTAGAAGAACAGAAACCAGAAAATAAGTGTTCAAAGAAGAGTAACTAGCAAGTACGAAAAAAAATGTAGGACATTTCTTGTTATTGGTCTTTGTAACTTTTTCAATTCGTTGGACTTCACATAATTAGTATTTGCAGGTGGAAAGGGGTTCCTTTTTCTAGATTATTTGAAGTTCAACATTAATATAATGTGATTCTGGACTGTTGATATTGGTTGAAATTCCAATAAGTAGTTATAGTTGCACTGTGAAGGGGAGCCTTGGAGTAACTGGTAAAGTTGTTGTCATATGACCAGGAGGTCACGGGTTCAAGCCTTGGAAACAGCCTCTGGCAGAAATGCAAGGTAAGGCTGCGTACGATACACCCTTGTGGTGGGGCCCTTCCCCGGACACCACGCATAGCGGTAGCTTTTGTGCACCGGGCTGCCCTTTTTTTTTTTTAAGTTATAGTTGCACTGCACGAGTGTGAGTTATTTTCGTGCTTATAAAGTTTTTTATGCTGATAAAGTAGTTTTGACATTTGCTAAAGCTAATAAAAATTTGATGCTATCTTCTCAGTTTTGCACTTCTTCCTATAGTCCATTGCGTCAAGTAATGGATTAGTATTCTGTCGATTAGCTAGGTTTTGATTCATAATGTCTTGTACTGGAAACAGCTAATAATTGAATTTGCAAAGAAAGAAGATATTAGCTTTGAAGGAGGACGGCCAGCGGAGGTGTTATTAGGAAGAGACACAAGGCCTAGCGGAGAGGCTCTCCTTGATGCTGCCAAACAAGTATGTCTTTTGTGTAGCTTCCATGGGCTTTCTCGACTTTTCTTTAGTCATATGTCTGCTTTACTGCAGTTGAATCCCGGTGGAACATAGACTGCTGTAGGCTCTGGCCTTGTGCATCATATTTTTTTTGAAACTGGTAACTTTAGGCCTCGTGCATCATATTGTTACACACTGTTATTTTCTTATTAAATTTTATCTGGTGGCTGGCAAGATGATTCTCTATAAAACTTTTTATATCTAATTCCGTTGACTAGGTTAGGTTTAATATTTCTCCTCCTTTTTTCTCCTTGTCTTTAAGGATTATACCTTCTGTTGGCCTTCCATTTTATGCATGAACTTGCAGAATACAACTGCCAAAAGACCTCCTACTTAGATAGACCAATATGATTTGCAATTCAGTTGTATTTATTAGTAGTAAATGTCAATTGAAAGGGAATCTCTTCAATTGTTGGAGCAATTGGGACTGACATGGGAGTAGTGACAACACCACAACTGCATTGGATGGTTCGAGCAAGAAATAGAGGCATGGAGGCATCTGAATCTAGTTATTTTCACCAACTTTCAAGTTCTTTCAGGTCACTTTGAGTCGATATTTTATTGAATCCTTTAAATTTAGTTGAAAGATGTTTTGATAGAAATGCTACTGACAATTTATTAGGTGTTTGATGGATTTGAAGCCTGAGGGAATCAGGAAAAATGTTGATGATAATACATTGGTGGTGGACGGGGCTGATGGTGTTGGTGGTGAAAAGCTTGACCATTTTAAGAAGATGTTGACTGGGTTGTGCATTGAAGTTCGTAACCGGGGAGATGGTATGCTTAATGAAGGTGTTGGAGCTGACTATGTTCAAAAAGAGAAGGTCGCTCCACGTGGATATGGTCCTGCCGATGCTGGGTTAAGGTGAAACATCTTCTTCTTCATTTATTCAAAAGCTTTTGTTGAACACTGTCTAATCACAATGTTTGGGTATCTAGTGAGTCTAGTTCTGTGCAACTGTAACATGATAGTCACTAAATTTAATTTTCATTTGGATGAAAATTTGGTAATATGAAGCCTCTATATCTTCCAAGAAAAAGAAAATAATGTGAACCTACTATCTAGATATAAACCAGAAAGAGGAAATTTGATCATATGCTATGTGATTCTCCCACTGATGAGTGGTGATGATGGTTTGGTTCAACTTGTTTTCATTATATGGATTTGTTAAGATCCCTTCTGTTGTCTTTCTTGCCCTTACTTAGGATGCTTATTTGCATAGGAGTTATTAACCCGATAGGGCCTCTTAGATTGCACTCTGTTTCAAATTTCAATATCCAACTCGATGGAAAACCAATCAATAATATCGTATTTCTTGCTAACTTAATGCATCAATTGTTTCCAAGAAACATTAACTTTTAGGAAGATCTTCATTAAGAAGATTCTTTATCATCTACCCGTATCTGGTCAGAGTAGCTACAGGTCATGGTTAGCATCTGTTGATATAGTAATCTTACTATTTTCCCTATAGTTATTAAAAGTTTTCTTTATCCATAGTGAAGAGAAGTGGAAATTGATTACTTCAATGCTCCTAGTGGTTCAGGTGTGCCAGTTTGGACGGGGATGCTGATCGGCTAGTCTATTTTTCAGTTAAATTGAATGAAAACGACAAGATTGAACTCGTTGATGGGGACAAGATATTGTCGTTGTTTGCTTTATTTATTAAGGAGCAACTAAGTATTTTAAACGAGGGTGAAAGCAAAAAAGAAAATGACTCTTACCAAGCACATCTAGGTGTTGTGCAGACCGCTTATGCGAATGGGGCATCAACTGATTACCTTAAAGAGATGGGTCTAGAAGTTGTGCTTACTCCAACAGGAGTCAAATACTTGCATGAAAAAGCTGCCGAATTTGATATTGGCATATATTTTGAGGCGAATGGGCATGGAACTATCTTGTTTTCAGAAGCTTTCCTATGCCGGCTGGAGTCTACTCACAAGACACTTTTATCAACATCAGAAGGTTTCACACAATCTCCATTGCTACTGTGATGGCCCTTAACCACCTATATTTAAACACCTATTTTATCTGTATTTATTTTAGGTTCAGCAAAACAGAAGGCTGCTTCAAGACTTCTGGCTGTCAGTCAGTTGATTAATCAGGCTGTGGGAGATGCTTTAAGTGGACTTCTTCTAGTGGAGGTTATCTTACAATACATGGGATGGTCCATATGTAGATGGAATGAGCTTTATCATGATCTACCTAGCAGACAATTAAAGGTCAGATTTTTCTACATTTGAATTCAGTAACAAGTTCCGTGTAGTATGTTAGAGAAGATGCAAGTAATCACATTGGTTTTGACTTCAACTCCAGCATTAGGGACTTCAGTTTCACTGTTTTAATTCAATTGATGTCCTTCCTATTGGCATAGGCTTGGAAATTCACTGTTGTTCTCCGTTGACTAGCATGATGGGGCATTATTACTGATTACAGAACTAATGACTTGAAAAAAGGGTAGCAGAACACACAGAAATTCAGCTTATCTGGTAGCTCAAGTGAATAACATGATATTCAGAATTAAATAAACCAACAGACAAAGGTTAGGATGTTAGAAGATAGTGATGTCTCAAAACTATGAAGTTTTTCTTTTTTCCTCCCGTTTCTCCTCAATTCATAATTGTTGGGAGGGACTCAGGGACATGCACTATCCGTACAAGCGGGCGACTTCAATAAAGAATCAAAGTGATTTCAAGTCCAAATTTCTAGTTTGCTGGTCACAGAAACTAGTTGACCTCTTCCCAAGAGGAATAATGACGTTTATATGGACCTATGGAAGTTCTCCAAATTATCTTATCAGCATGTGCTCTTGATTTTTTTCTCCGTCATTGGAAGTTGAATGCGAGCCTGGATAGGTTTGTTTGTAGGTAGTTCATCTTATTAAAAGGAAATTTCACTTTGAAGATAAGTGTTTCAATTCCAGAATGCTCCTACTTTCAGGTAAAGGTTGTCGACAGAACTGCAGTTGTCACAGCAAACGCAGAGACCGTGGCTGTTCGGCCTATTGGTATTCAAGAAGCCATTAATGCTGAAATAGGTAATTCACATAAACTTATCTAGGTGAATTTACATGTTTGTGTTAATGAAGTATAGATTTTGTTCTTTTGATAGAAATTATGAGTCCCCTAAGTGTGTCACTCCCCTTCATCCTCTCTCGTGGTTGTAGCAGGAACGCTTAGCTTCTATGTTTTTCAGTTGCACAAATTCATGTTGCAGCCTCCGTAACAAATGTCGAACTTCCATGTTCAGCCAAGAAAAGTTAAATTAGCTACTTTTTTCTTATGGCCCCTCTAAATGTACATGCATTGATTAATCATATTTGTTACAAGTGCCTTATCCTGATCAAATAAGTTAATTTATACAGATTTATGTCGTTGAATGCTCCCCTGTTAGCTATTAAACCTGTGTTTCTTATTTTTTGCCAGCAAAATATACCCGAGGACGATGTTTTATTAGACCATCTGGGACAGAGGATGTCGTAAGAGTATATGCTGAAGCAACCACCCAGGATGCTGCAGATGCACTAGCCTCTTCCGTTGCTGAACTTGTAGATCAGTATCTTGGTTCTGGCACTACTTGATTAACTCACTAACAAAATAGTCGCAATTTTGAAATTTTTAACTGCTTTTTAGTAGATTGAATACTCAATTGAGAGAAAAAAAAATCATTGTTTTCCATCTGTTTCGGTGTGTTATTTATTAGATGCGTTCTATAGCTCTTTGTTAGGCCGTTTTGGATCATGCTATATGGTCCTTAAGGGGGGGTCCTCTCCTGTAGAATTATTGAGAAGTATTGATAAACTGGAGCATATTTTGTAACTGCTTTTGACAACTATACATCATGCTCGAAGTTTATATTTGCATTTTCAGTTTCTACAATTTGCAGTTGAATTACTTACTTTGTTTCCTAACATCAGCATATCGCGTTTTAATCCCTCTCAGAACAAGGAACAGCCTTTTCGATTCAAGATCTTGTCTGGTAGATTGAACCTATCATATCAGCAATTTTTTTTTTTTATAGTAGAGCCAGATAAGGATCCCAAAAGCTGTTTCTATTATTAACTCACGAATTGAAGTCCTCGACAAATGCTGGGTATGAACAATGGCCATAAACATAAATTTACAACAATCATGTACTTTAATAGATGCTTATTGATAAAATCCAAAAGGTCACCATTGGCTTGGGACGTCCTCCTATAACTGTGTACTCGGCCTCTTTACTGCAATAACAACTACAACACGTCTGTACATTTACAAGAACTGAAACTACATATGATATGCCTTATGGATTAGTTGATACAATTCATTAGATGTGATACGTGCCCCTTCATAATGGAGCCTTCTTGGATAACTTAAGGAAAAGATACAATCACATTGAATATGGTTGGATTAATGTTTCAAATCTTTAGCTAAAATGACAGTGTGTATTCACATGGTTCTGAAACCATTAAAATTGTAGTATCTTTTTTAATAAAACACCAATAGCCAAAGCTATCAAGTATGAAAACACAGGATAATCAATGTGTTATAGCAGGTAAATCTCCCAGACTCGAAACTTTACAACACAAAGAAACACTTGGGGAAACCATGACAACCTTTGAAAGTTCCAATTTACCCCTTTTTAGAGTATTTTTGTAGAATCATTGTTATGTTCTACAAAAGAAAATTTGTAGAACACTTAAAAGACTCCCATCAGGTTCTCACTGGAGAAACAACTCAAGACTTCACAAACACTAAGCAACCCCAACTTTAAGTGAGCTCACCATGAAAACACTCAAATAGCCTTTTGTTTTCAGATTAGAAAGCTCTGCTTTTAATCTTTCTTAAAAGACTATCCACTGAAATTGCTTATAAGATCACAACCACCACCACGTACCTAGTGAATTCCCTGGGGTCTAGGGACGATAAAGTGTACTCAGTCCATACGTCCATACCGCTACATGAAGTAGAAAGGCTGTTTCCGATAGACCCCCGGCTCAGGACAGATAGCAATAACACAAAAATAAACAAAATGGGATAACACACTGTTGGATAATAAAAGAAATACAATATCGGCAGAGTAATACTATAAACTATCTATTCAAGATCACAAACATCCTCGGAACACTACGAACAAGAAACAACATGAAACTACAGACACAAATACAAATAAAGCACTCCTCCCTATTATTACGGAGGCACTCGGCACTCCTACCCACTAACCCTCTACCCTAATTCGCGTCCTCCCTATCAAGGGAAAATTGCTTATAAGATCAGACTACCATAATTTAAACTAGCTAACATTTGTCTTCTCCTTCAGCTTCTTCCAAGTTATAAAATCATAGCAAACATACCTAAGCTGCTTCAAAAAGAATAACCACCATGTTCTAAGTACAACAACACACCCAATATAGTCCCACAACGTGACGTCTAGGGAGAGCAGAGTGTATGCAGACCTTATCCCTACCTTTACCTCGAAGGTAGAGAGACGATTTCCAATATACTCTCACCTCTCGACCATGCACCAATTAACTAACATAAATCAACTACCCATCAATTCCTAACTAACTGGAATGAACAAAAAATCAGGATTCAGAATAGTAGCCAAACAAACCATAGAAACAAAAACATAAAAAATGCATCCAAAATCTAGAATCAACAACACCACACCACTAAATTAACCAACAAAATTAGGGTTTCTTCATTATGCCATATTCAATAAAATTACACCCAAAAAACCTTCTTCTTTTTTTAACTCAAAATTACAACCTCTCTTCCCTTACCCCAAAATCAGAAAACGACGCGAAATTGAGGAGCGTCAGAGCCAGTGGCGGGCAAAACCTCCCAACGGCAAGGCTCAAGTTCATCGGAAACAGGACAATATCCGGCAAGTGTAACCTTATCAACAGAAGCAGCAACCGAACCGAATTCGAATACGGTTATGTCCGACGGCGGTGGTGGTGGTGGTGGTGGGTTTGCGGATCGGGTCACTTCAACAGCTCCGTTCATGCCCGGAACTTCCGGGTTGTTGGAGGAAGAAGAGATTTGGGTTTTCGGGTCGGGTTTCTGGGTGGTTTTGGGGGTTTCTTTTTTGTCGCCTTTAAACCATGAAAAGATACCCATAGCTACAAAAGGGTTTTTCAGTTGTGAGGATAATCGGATGGATATTTATATTGTGAGAAAATAACTATACATTTCTAGCTTCCACTTGCCCTTTTTCCATAATATATACCATAAAATGACTTACTGATCATCTAGAAAATTCCACAAATATTTATGAAGGTATTTTCATAAATATTCCATTGTTTCATTTTACTTAACCTCAATATAAAAAATAAACTAAAAAGGATTAAAAATATTCTTTAAGTATTGAAATTAATTTAAAAATATCCTCTGTTAATTTATTGGACCATAAATATCCTTTAATTATTGAAACTGGTTCAAAAATACTTAAAGGGTATTTCAGGCCCTTTTTTTAACTTTGAATTATGATTTAAAAAAATCGTTAGTTGCAAGGGTATTTTTAAGCCATAAAGACGGCTGAAAGGATATTTTTAAACCAATTTCAATACTTAACGAGTATTTCTAGCCCAATAGGTTAACGAAGGGTAGTTTTGAACCAATTCTAATATTTAAAGGGTACTAGTTTAGTGTATGCGCTTTGCGCGTGTACTTATGTCGACTAAATAAATTTTTTTTAGAAAAAAAGTCGATCAATATTTTAATTAGGAATTTAACTATAATAAAGAATCCAAATATTTTTTAATATAAAATAAAATTCATTTAATGCAAGATTGAGAGGTGATTGACGTACTCTTTAAATTCCTTTAAGTTTTTCGATCACTGTCATATGCAAGCTTATTACCTAATTTATTGACATGAATAACTAAATTGGCTGCCGACATTCATTTCGTAAGATACAAATTTAAAATAATAATATTTTAATATAATACGTGACTTAAAAGAAAAATTATCTAACTTATGTGTAATAAAAATGAAGCTTGCGGCAGATGCAAATTTCAATTTTTGAAAATAACTAATTTATTATTTGATCTAAGATTATCCTTAATAACAAAAAGTACAATAATTCTCTAAGTAACCAACAAATGTATCACACCGACACAAAAAAGTTACATATAAAAGTGTACATGTGTTGAATATATGTGTAGCGTTAATCAATAAAATATGCAAGACAAATATATTTTATAAAATAAAAGTAAATATTATATTTAATATCGTTAATTTAAACATAATAAAGAAGAACAACACATCCAATTTAATTTTAAAATGGAATTCGAAAAATATAGAGTTTAATTTGAATATAATAAAGAAGAAGAACACATCCAATTTAATTTTAAAATGAAGCTTGAAAAATATAGAATGTACGCAGATTTTACCTTATATATTGTGAGGTAGAGATATTGTTTTTCATAGACCATCGACTCAAAAAAAAAAAGTGTGAGACACATAATTACAAAAAAGGAAATAACAAAAATAGCAAAATACTAAGATCTAATTAACCAAATAATTCTAGATAATCATATTTATGTTGTACAATGTACATAAGTTTGATTGTCCACAAAGTCATTACTTAGAAAACAATGTTTCAACTTTAAAAGTGAAAAAGAAATCGGTTGCCCTTAGAAACTACCTTCTAATTTTGTATTTCTATATTTCTATTTATAAGTTTAATTATTTTATGTCTAACATGTCTCCAAAAAAAAATTCGCACCAACTACTTCATATTGACATTAATTACCCTTTAATATAATACATTTTACAAATTCTTAATCTTTCATGGTTTAAGAGTCTTTATTTTATCACAATTCTTTCTACATATTTTAGGAGAAATATTATAAAATAATTAAATAAAAAATTGAATAAAAATAGTAAATAACAATTTTGTCTATTGTTTTAAGGACCTTCAAACTTTATTAATTTATAATTAAGATTAATAATCTATTAATATAATTCAAAAGAAAAAAAGAAAACACTTTTATTATAACTCGTAACTAATTATAATAACATAAATTGAAATTAAAAAATTGAGAAAAATAATAAATATCAATTTTATTTATTGTAGTGTTTTTTTAAAGATTCACAAAAAGTTCTTTCTAAGGACCCTCACACTATATTTATTTATGTTTAATATTAATAATTTATTAATATAATGCCAAAAAGTAAAACACTTTTATCACGACTCCTAACTAATTATAATAACAAAAATAAAAAATTTAAATTTAATTATATTTTCTGAATACAACAAAGCTTCAAATCTTACTTGAAAATTTCGGTCTCGCTGCATTCTTCTAGATCAGGTCACAATCTAATGAACATAAATTATGACAATTAAACAATATAAATCAATTTAAAAATTATTAAGTATAAAATCTCAAAATACCACAAAATATGCACAAAAAGTCACACAATAAGGTTTAAAAAAAAATCAAAGCAACACTTAAAAACAATGAATTTAAACTGAAGGTAAATGTGCGCATCTTATGAATCAAAAAATTAAAATATTTTATTTTATTTTCTAAATACAATAATGCTTCGAAGCTTACTTGAAATTTTTTAGTCTCGTAGCATTGTTTTGAATTAGGTCACAACCTAGCAAACATAAATTATGACAATAGTAATATATGAACTAATTTAAACAAAAGCGAAGGATAAAGTCTCAAAATACAATAAAACATATATAAAAATCACACAAATTAGGTTAAAAGAAGAAAATCAAAACAACTTCAAAGTGTCAAGAACGTAACCATTAAATTATATAGACAAAAATAATGAAGATTTCTACAACTATCTTGATACTTGTTTGAATAATTAAATCACTTTAAATAGAACTTTTAATTTATTTTGTCTTTAGGATGAAGATTTCTACAATTATTCAAATAATTATTTGAATAATCAATTTTCACCTTAAATAGGATTTCTAATTTATTTTGTCTTTAATTTGGTTTGTCCAGTTTGTACATATTTAATTTGTTTGTTTAGTCCATTTATGTTTTTTATTATAACCAAAATTAAAAGAATACTAAAATATTAGGTTTTCTTATCTAGTTTAAATAAAGAACTACTAATTTATTACATTTAAATTTAAGTTATTTTAAATTATTAAATATAAAAATTAGTAAATGATAGTTTTGTCTATTGTGATAATTTTTATTGAAGGACAAAAAGTTCAAATCACTTTTATAAGGGGGTCCCACTTCAGTATATTATTATTATTATTATTATTATTATTATTATTATTATTATTATTATTATTATTATTATATAGATATATAGACTATAGATATAAATATATTTTTTAAATTGACCTAAAAAGTTAAATAATATATTTGCAATTTGTGATTTAAAATAAAACTTAAATATTTATGAGATTATAAATTATTTCATTAAAAAATAAAAGAAATAACTAAAGTCAATCTATTTTTAGTTATACAAAATTACAAGATTTTAATTTATTTATTTTTAAAAGTAAAGAAAATGGTTAGGTTTAAAATTGCTTTGCTACCATAAATATATGAGACCGGCAGTAAGACTTTAAATTTATTTTGCCTTTGATGAAGATTTCTACAGTTTATTCACATAATTGTTTGAATAATCAAATTTTACCTTAAATAGGACTTCTAATTTATTTTGTCTTTAACTTGGCTTGTTTAGTTCGTACATATTTATTTGTTTAATTCATTTATGTTTTGATTGTGACCAAAATTAAAAGGATACAAAAATATTAGGTTTTCTTACCTAGTTTAAATAAAGAACTACTAATTTTATTACATTTAATTTTTAAGTGATTTTAAATTATTAAATATAAAAATTAGTAAATGACAGTTTTGTCTATTGTGAATTTTTTTAATGAAGGGCAAAAAGTGCAATTCACTTTTCTAAGGGGCTTCACACTTTTAATATATTATAGATTATAGATTATAGATATAGATATAGATTATAGATTATAGATAGATTATAGATATAAATTATAAATATAGATATAGATATAGATTATAGATATAGATTATAGATTATAGATATAGATATTATTATTTTCTATAAATACATCAATTCAAACTAAAGATCCTAAATAGTAGGAGTGTTACAATAAAAATTCACGAATTACTATAATTTTTACATAGATTTTTTCCCTTTATTTACAACTAGTCAACTGAGCCACGCTTCGCGTGGTCGTAAAAATGATCGTTATTGTCTGCTAATTCAACAAGCACTTTGCTAATTTTCAAAACAATTCTGTTGAAAGAAAATGATTATCATTTATTTAGTTTTTTTTTTTTTAACTCAATGTCTGATTTTCATATTGATGTTCAATTAAATTTGAATTCATATCAAAATTATATGAGGGGTAAAGTATTTTCTGAAAAAATAGAATTCATATCTAATGCTTGAACATGAGATTGACTTTTGGTTGAGCCATAACTGTTGTCAATGATTATCATCTATTCTACACTTACTGAAAAATGTTGAAGCCATGAAAACTTTTGTTCTCATTACGATATGGGTGATACTCTTTTCATCTCAGATTACTTGTGTTGTTTTTCTCCTTTACACACTCTTAAAAGAAAGACTTTTGATTATTTTGGTCTTATTTATATCTAAATATCTTTTTCAGTTATATATTGCCAAATTAAGAAAAACTTAAAAGGTTGAATAAAAATCGAGAAGTAAAAAAACAAACCTACAACATGAAATAGTAAGAAGAATTAACTCACTAATGGAAAAAAAATCTCTTACAATGTTACTAATTTTTTTTAAAGAAAAAACTCTTATAAATACAAAGATAGTAAAATTAATGAGAAAAAATAAAAAAAAAAATATATATATATATATTTAAAAGATATAGCTTTAATAAAGTGTAAAACATTAATTCCTTAATAAAGTATAAAATATTGATTCTTATATTTAGTTTAAAAAGTTCTTTTCTACCAAAAAATTAAAATTTTACAATACAAAGGCAAAACAAAAAAATTAATATATCATTAAAAAGTCTCTTCTTCTGCAAGTTAAAATTAAAATAATAATATAATAATATTACTACTTCAAATATAAAATAAAAGAATGACATTAGGCAGAGCCTCATGAGGTAAAAGAATGTAAATTTATATAGATGAATATCTTAATCATGATTATGCTATTTACATAGTTCATTCTTTTATATGTTTTCATATTAATAATTTAAGATAGCGCTATATAAATTACTTAATCTGATTAATTTTTATAATCATTCTAACTTAAATATGTTCTTAAACTAAAATGTGTATGTTCATATTTTTAAAAATATTTTAATATATGTTTTATGTAGTTTATTGTATCTACTTATATATACGATATTTAATGTGTCTGTAAATTATTTAAATTTGTATTATAAGTATTTCACTCTTTTTTTTTCATTATATCAAAAAAGTCAATTTTAATGTACCATTAAGAGAGAAGAAAAATTAAATTCACACAACATGAGAAAATTAACATATTAAACTGAACTTATTAAATGATTTGAATCGGAAGAATTTTGCATGATTCTTAGATCTTTCCCTTTCTCTTTCCCTTTTCATTTTCTTTTTTCTCTTTTTTATTTCTTATTTATGTTTTTCCTCCGCCCCTTCTTTGTCAATAATGAACCATTTGTAATAACTTTTGTTATTAATTAAATACTTATTGTTAAATATCCTAGCATTGCATTAGAATTAATCCTCTACAAATTTTCTATATTCAATGAAATATATATCAGTGATCTGTATTAAAGAATACAAAATTATTTAGTTACATCTTTTACAACATGTGGCAATAAAAATTGAAACTAATTACCTGACTTTATTATATTCCTAGTGTTACCAACGCCCCCCTTCAATTTTTTTCTTATTTGTTTTCTTTTGATGTGTTTTGATTTAGGTACGATAAGATGCACATAAGACGATTAATTAAGAAATGCAAAATATGGTAGTCAATGATTTGCCCTCATCATACCATCTCACATATAGCCATCACGATTTTCATATATTTTAGTTGATTTCATATTTTTTTTAGAGAATTTGTCTAATTAATATTTAACGTCACTTTCACTGAAGGGACTCTCTCTATATTTATCTATCTATATTGACTGACTTCTCTCTCTTTTTTTTTTTTTTATTTAATAAAATTAATAGCCATTTATATTTTAATTGAATATCATGTTTATTATATATTAAACTATAGCTAATAAATACCACATTCATCCACAATTGTCTTGATCATACTTTAAAATTGAAGAATAATTCTCGAATTAAAAATGAGTAGATTAGCTGAAGACTTTTCAGCTTTCAAATAAAATACAAGTGAGTTGTTTAAAATTTTTTAATTAGCAGAGAATTTGAGGGATTTTATAATACAATATTAAAAGCAAGGAATAAGGGAGAATAAATAAATGAAAAAAGAAAAGTCCTACTTAGGAGTCAAGTTAATTTTCAATTAATAATCCTTTCCTTATATAAAATTTGAAGAAAAAAATTATTAGCAAAACAACAAAAACCTCACCAAAAAAATAATTAAAAAATAATGTTGTCAAGAAACTCAATTCAAACAAATATTTTATTTGTCGTGAATATGAGTTTAACTACATGTTATGACGTAACTTCTAATGAAGGTGCATATTTTCGTATGAATCAAATAATAATATATTGGATTATAAAATGACAATTGACACTAATATTAACGAAATATATCATTGTTTGAAACAATATTAATAATTCATCAATATTTTCTAAACATTTACAAAATATCACGCAGAAGACTTATTTATGAAGTAAGCAAAGAAACATAAGAAGTTACATACCGGTTCTCACAAAACCACCGAAAAGAATATACTGCTAGCAACAAAATGAAAAAGTTTTTAATTTCAATAAATATAATAAGAGAAAATAAAAATTGTGAAGAAACTTACCAGCATCAAATGAATGACAAATGCAACTACTTGATGGAGTATGTATAGAGAAATCCACAGACGTTTGAAGATGAAAGGTTTTATAAAATTAAATATTATTAATTACTAATTAAAAGTGGTTAGAAAGATGAAGATGTGTGAATTTTTAATCTTTTAAAATAAAAAAAAAAGCTAAAAAACCCACAAAAAAGATAAATGATAATGAAGGCTTTTAAGGCATGCCACATAGGATTAACTATTAATCTCTTTTATATATATTGATTTTACTAACCTGCTCCTTTACCTACTGTAGTTTTACTAACCTACGATCTTCTTTTTTTTTTTATTTTTTTTTTATTTGTCATGATTTTTATATTTTTCAAATCTTTTTAAAATCAACATCTCTTAAAATCAAATTTAGTTGATTTAGAATTTTTAAGCTAATGAAAAAAGTATTAGTTGTCATTAATTCTGATTAGTTCTAATAAGGAAAGGTTTTACCATTACCGTAAATATATTTAATTAATTTTCAACTCTTAAATATTAGAAAAAAAATAGTGAAAAAACTATTTTATCTAAAAAAAAAGACTTTTAATGAAGGACAAAAAGTTCAAATCACTTTTCTAAGAACCTTCACATTTTTAATATATTATAGATTATAAATATAGATTATAGATTTCTAACCCTTTTTCGAAAAATAAATAATCTTAAGATAAAATGAAGAATTATTTTATCTCATATTTGATTGGTATCTTAAAAGGTGTCACGCAAGTAAAAAATATGTCACGTAAGCACAAAAGGTGGACAATAATACAGTAAATTTGAATTTAGAAAGTAATAGGGCCTCAGTGAAGTTAAAGATGTGTCTAAACAGTTTTGGCTATCGTTCGAGAGGTAATAGTGTTTTATCTCTTTATAAAATAATATTCTGATTAAACTAACAAAAGAAAACAATTTGATTCGCTGAAGGAGGATTTTACCATTGCTCCATTTTAAATTCTGTGTCTGGACTAATATGCCCTTGAACTTTTGAATTTTACTTTACCTTCTAATATAATTATAGAATCTGAAATCTTAAAAATAATATTAGTTCAAATTTAGGAAAAAGCAGTGTGTTTTCAAGTGCCTACTAAATACTAATAAAATTAATCATATTAAATATGTCATTTTCTTTAATTATTATACACATCTATCTCAATTAGGACATGCCTAAAGTTTTAGGGCTTATTGCTGCAAACACCCATAAAAATAAAGGATAGCCCGGTGCACTAAAGCTACCGCTATGCGTGGTGTCCGGAGAAGGGCCCCACCACAAGGGTGTATCGTACGCAGTCTTACCTTGCATTTTTGTCAGAGGCTGTTTTCTGAATCCATGACCTCTTAATCACATGACAACAACTTTACCGGTTACTCCAAGGCTCCCCTTCCAAACACGCATAAAAGTTTTTTCAAAATATGCCGGTGAAAACAAAGTCAGCGTGACTTGTGTGCATTTTTTTTTCGTAATGCGTGACTTGTGCATTACAAAAAAAAATTCAGTGACTTTTTGTGATATGTGTTTGTTTTTCTTTTAATGTAATGTAGTTCTGTGATAAAAGTTATTAGTTGAATGATGGTATGAAAAATTAAACTCTTTTGATTTAGTAGTAGTAAGCGCAACGTATGATATGTGAGTTAAGAATATGTAGCATAAGATGAATTGCCATAGCAAATCAAAGCAAGAGCACTTGACCATACCTTTTCCAAACTTAATTAGGCATGTACAGAATCATCCCTCAGAAATATACAATGCACCCTGTAATCTGTAACCTTCATGCTGATGAACACACTGTTGCTGGTAGTGTATCGAAACCCCCACAAAGGTAGGATAAGGTCTGCGTACATTCTACCCTCCTCAAACTTCACTTATGAGACTACACTTGTAGGTGCCAGGAAGAACTGCAGATGCAATAGGGAGATAGGATGTTGGTTGCAGGCATAATAGCCTATGGAAGACAAAAGAGGGAGGAAGGACTTTTGCTTGCAGACAGAATTTCATTTGATTTAAGTTCATCTCTTCCACTGAAAACACAGTCTAATCTGCATAGACAAGTTTCTTCCTACTTTTTCTTTAGTTTCGTTTCAAACCATGCCCTTGCTTATACATCTAAAGTTATACAGGTGCTAAATAGGATCTCAATCTAACCTAAAAGGTAGAACGAAGCA
Source organism: Capsicum pubescens (assembly GCA_030864215.1). NCBI lineage: Eukaryota > Viridiplantae > Streptophyta > Magnoliopsida > Solanales > Solanaceae > Capsicum > Capsicum pubescens. The sequence continues at coordinate 340,578,661 of CM061538.1, forward strand.
ACTTTATCTGCCGACTTCATGTCCCTTAGTTTTTATGGAGAATAAATTTTCACTAAGGTTGATGAGTCCGTTCCTCAAGATCATCTTCACTTCCATTGTTGATTCTCTTTCGGTTCACAGCAAACAGCTAACAGAAAGCATGTCTTTGCTTCTTATTGGCAGCTAATAAGTAATTACAATTTACGATCAAGTCGAGGGATGGAATGGCTAAATCTAAAATTAGAGGGGTTGTAGGTATCAGGAAGGATTACAGATCAAAAGAGAGGCTAGAATGTCGGTGCAACACACACATAGAAGGGAAGTTGAGATCAGATTTTGCCTGCAACACTGATAATTGTGCTTGATTTTCAGGCTATTACAACGTAATACATGCAACTAGTTCTTCCTTGTAACAAGAGAAGGTACGGCTTGATTATAGTTTATTCCTTCCAACATGTTATTTTGATAGCATAGTTCATTAGTCCTTCTCGTTCTCCCCAGTTAACAAGTAAGAGAAAGTACGACTTGATTTTAATCTATCCCTTCCCAACATTTTATTTTGATAACATAATCCTCCTCCTTGTTCTTCACCGCCGGTTAACAAGAGCAAGCATGACTTGCTTCTTATTCACATAACAATCATTAGGTTAATGGATTCAGTGCCTACATCTAAAATTAGAGATGTGCTTGTTAGGACTTTTGGGTAAAGGTTCAACATGATGTTTTCTTTCAATGTCAAAGACCATGCCAGCTTGCACAAACCACAACTAGTCCACCAGCAGCCTGCAGAACCCTACAAGCATATTCAGGTCAACTTTCCCTAAATATGGTGGCGTGGACAGCCACACTAGGTGTCGTAGTTGGGGGTCAAAACTCAGACCGAAGGTCTTCAGATCGTTACACGTGAAACCCCAATTACTCGGTCATTCCCTTGGTTGTTACAAAGTTCAACAAGTTGATCTATAGCTAGCTTAATCGGGTAGCACAAGCAATTTTTATCTCCTACTTTTAGACGCTTAATTTCCATTCAGTCCATCACCAATCAGAAATAAATAAATAAATCAAGATCATCATCATTACTAACTTTTGATAAAATGCCTACACATTCTTTTTGATAAAGCGTGAAATTGCCTATGCATTCTTATTATCAAGTTAATATTGCCATCGGTAGATCAATAGCCAAGTTAATATATTCACCAAATAGCTCCAATCTTCCTTTTTATCTCAAAATCCTGCTGCTAGAGCTAATTAAAAAGGTTAAAATCACACTTATTTTCTGCATAGCTGAGTGGCTGACTATCCTATACCACGTAATAATTGCACAAGCAACTTAATTCTATCAAGTAGCAAGATAATAAATCAAAAGATCGAAATTGTAACCTTTAACAGTTTGTATCATCAAAGCACTTTGATTCCAAGCATCACAAAGCGCCAAGATCAAAGATTTGACATGTCAAGAAATGATCTTTAGCAAACTACAACTCAGAATTTGGAAGGACAATTCCATGCTTAACGTACACACGGTGAGCTCAATCTCCACAGAAAGGGAATGTATTTATTCATATAATAAATCATTGTCAAGTTACATATTTCAAAGAACAACATAACTTCAAAAATCAACACTTTTTAAGTAAAACAACTAGTTGCCTAACAATTTCTTCCTCAACAAATCACAATACCAACTAAAGTAGTGTTTTTAATAAATAAACAAGTATCGTATATCAGAAAATTCGTTACCTCTTCAATAAAACTGAAAAATTGATGCCTAAGATTCAGTATTAGCGGACTTAGAGCTTCGAAAATCCTTCTTCAATACCGCCATTCTTTTCATACAAGCTGCTTTACTCCTCCCAGGTACAGCAGCTGCAACTTTCTCCCATCTCATTGCCACTTCCTTTGGAAATGTCTTCAATGCATTAAGCAAAGCTAAATCCTCCCCACTACTCCACCCATTCTCCACCACCTTCATGACCTCTACATTAGCGAAATCGTGCTCATTTCCACCCTCCTCAACTCTCTTATCAATCGCTTTACGATCCTTCAAGAACCTCTGATATGAATCCTCATCACTCACTTTCTTCTCACCCAATTCTTTAGCTTTCTTGATCACACTTTCCACTCTGTATCTCCCATTAAACCCCTCCGCTATCGCCTCCCATCGACCCGGTTTCCCTACCGGATTCTTCCCCATCATCTTCCTCAACAACTCCTCATCCCCTTCACTCCACAGCCCTTCCCCCCCTCCTCCACTTTTCCCCAAATTCCCAACCAACCCGTTGCTTTTCTCCAAAACCCCAATCGACCCATTAATTTTCTTCGAATTTGGAACCGACCCATTAATTTTTTCCGGGTTTGGATCAACCACAACCGGGTCAAAATCAAGGTTTTTCTTGATGGGTCTATTGGATCTTCTGTTTGACTTTTTGGTATCTTCAGTATCAGAAAGATCCTCTTTAACCGGGTCATGAATGGGGGGTCCGAGTCCGACCCGAATATCACCAGCAGTAACCGAAATTGGAGCAAAAGGACCAATAAGGAGGGAGAGAGAGAGCCATAAGAAAATGGATCCGAAAGGTTCAAAGGAGAAATAGAAGAAAGAGAGAACCAAGAAGAGAAGGGAAAGGGATATAGAGATGATGGTTCCGGTTCGGTTAAGAGATCGGGTTTGGGTATCCGGGTCGCAATTGGATTGGTTTAATGGTTTGGATTGAAGGAGGAATCTGGGTTTGGCATCTTCGTCTAGGAACTCCATTGATGACAAAGTTTGGGGGACTGATGTTTACTTTTCTGTTTCTTATATTTGACATTTTTATACTATGTGTAAAATTGAGGAAATGCAAAAAATGGTCCCATATGTTTGTAGAAAGCTCAAAGTGGTCTCTTATGTTATGAGTATTGAGTTTTAAATTTATTAAAGTGAACATTTGTTGTTGTTTATGCTTATACCTAACAAACTCTGATTGTTGGAGCTTTGAGCTAAAAGTGACAAAAGAATTTGAAAATGAGGTGTAGGTGACTAAGTCTTAATAATTGAATGGATGTGACAATTACTTTATTATGACTTAAGAAAGTTGGGTAAGTTTGAGAATAACCTACAAGTTTTTAATTTACAGTTTGATTCAAATATTTACTTAATATAACAGGAAACAGAGGAAAAAAAAGGCGCGTTTCTCGCTTTTCTCATCCATTGTTGTTTTCTCTCTCTTAGCGATTTTTGTTATTCATTGTTGTTGCTGCTGCTTTATTCATCATCTTCCGCTTCATTATCATCATCTCCTACTTCATTATCATCTTCGTTTTTTTCTTGTTGACCATTGTTGTTGTTGTTGTTACCGCTACTGCTGCTATTTGACCAATTTCTTAGGTCAAATTTTGTTTCGTACATCACTTTCCACTTTGACATTACTTCATAAGAAACTTTGGTAAGTCAAATTATGATTTTTAGTTGAATTTGTCATTTGAGTAACTGCTATTGTGCTGTTTTTTCAACAATAGATAGCACGCGAACATGAATGCAATATAAGAGCTATCTATTTAAGCAAATCAATCATTTATTCCGATAGATGAGCCATCTATTGCAACGAAAGACTTGTATGTTGGATTCATGTTTATGATTCTATAGTCTATAGTGCCGTAACACGAATCGAAAAGATGGGTCATCTGTCGCAACAAATGAACCATCTGTTGTAACATATTAGTTATCTGTTACAATAAGATAAATATCTATTGCAACAGATTAGTAACCTGTTACAACAGAACCTGAACTCGATTTCAACAGACGTGTCATCTGTTGCAACAATATAAATATTTATTGCAACAGATTAGTAACCTATTGCAATAGAACCTGAACTCGATTCCAATAGATGCGTCATTTATTGCAACAGGTAAGTCATCTGTCGCAACAGGTTAATTATCTATTGCAACATGTCACTCATCTATTGAAATCAACTTCAAAGGTTCCTTAGTACTGTAACATCTATCCCAATAGGCACTTCATTTATCTCAACAGATGTATAATCTGTTGCAACATATGATTCACCTATTACAACAGATGACTCATTTGTTGAAATCAGCTTCAGGAGCGTAACATGAATCCCAACAGGTAAGTAATATGTTGTGACTGATCACTTACCTATTACAACTTATTTTTCACCTGTTGAAACAGATTACACATCTGTTGGGATTCATGTACGGCACTATGAAATCACTATTAACTTTTTTTAACAAATGACTTTATTTAGGTACCACTAATAGAGGGATTAATAATAATAGGGGTGGATTGTCACGGTTAATGGATCGAGAAGAACAATCAATATGTATGGCGTTGGAAGGAGGGTGAAATGCTAGAGACGATAATTATGACAGTTCAACGTGATTTTGTGAACTTAATCATTAGTTATTGTGGACTGAATTGTCAATCGAAAGAACTTGTCATCAGCTACATGCACAGCTCCGTTGAAAATTAGAGGGTACTACCTTTCAAGATAATCGATCAGGTTCGGTTGCGTGCTTATCTTAGTGATTCATCCAGGCCGGTGTTAAGGGTGTATGTGGTTGAAAAGACGAGAGAGAATGAGAACCAGAATGTAGAAGAAGAACAACAACAAGACATCTTTGATGATAGGTTGGATGATCTAGACATGAATATTTCAGATGATGATCAAACACCTACGCCCGTTGATGCAATCAATACGGTGGACAGTTCTTCTTGATCAACACAGTTTGGAAATCTTCAAGATGATGGGACCGAATTTTTCAATGGAACGTCATTTAAAGTCAAGAAAAAACTATTCACTACTTTGTTTATTTCTTGCTTGAAAAAAGATTTCAGAATAATAAAAGTGATTAATTCGAGCAAAGTCTTTTGCTATAAATGTGCTAATCCGAACTGCAAGTGGTGGTTGAGAGCGGTGAAGTACTTAAGTTCTGACAGATTCATCATTCATAACACATGAAAAGTATCACACATGTGGTTAGAAGAACATCTTTGGCCAAAATCCTCACGCCACGTCAAAGGTCCTCGGTTAATATTTCAAGAATAGATTCCCCGATGACAAAGGTTCTTCTACAGGGGTTATGGACAATCAACTCCTTACGGAATTGGGTGTCCTGGTCAGTTATTGAAAGATATATACAACTATGGGGATTGCCAAGGACTTGGTTAGGGAGACACACGAGCATGGGTATGCAGTCCTCGATGCCTACCGTTACATACTTGAGTCCACAAATCCCAAAAGTAAGACGACATTGCATGTTGATGAAAACGTAAGGTTCAAGTACTTTTTTGTATCCTATGGTGCTTGGATTCAAGATTTTCGACATTTAAGAAAAGGCATAGCCGTCGACGATGCCTTCTTGAGGAGCAGGTATAATGGAGTTCTGCTAGCGGCAGTGGTACAGGATGCAGAGAATCACATCTTTCCTATCGTTTTTTGTGTAGCGAACAAGAAATGTGATGCCTCTTATGGATTTTTTGAACAACGGTGAAGCTGCGTCGAAGATACCGAAGAGTTGTGTTTTGTTTTGGATAGGCATCCAAGTATTCCAAATATGGTTCAATTTTCTTCACTTCAGCTTACTTTGATTGTTGCATTAGGCATCTTGGAGAGAACATTCGGACCAACTTTCACAACGAAAGGGCCGTGACCCTTTTTAATAGAGCAGCTAAAGCATATAGTAGAGAGGAGTTTTTAGACCATTTCAATCAAATAACGGATATGCATTCCAAGGCAACAGAACATCTCGTACGTATCGGTTCTGAGAGATGGAGTCGGGCATTCTGTCTAGCAAATAGGTACATTCTTATGAATTTAATGTCTTGTTTGAGTTACAAGTTTAGTATGATGTCGTACTAAGTGATTCTTTTGTATAGCTATAATATTATAACGTCAAACATAGCTAAATGGTGAATTCATTGTTTGGTGATGAAAGAGAATTTCCCATCAAGGCACTGTTTGAAATAATAAACAAGAAGTATGGCCAATTTTTTAACGAAAGACGTGTGGAGTTCAAGGACGCAGGAACCCCATTTGTTCTAGAAGTGGAAAAAATAATATCAACGAACATCAGTATGGGGAATAGGTTTCTATCTCATCAAATAGCAGATTATAAGTTTAGTATCAACGGTCATGGTGATGTTGCCACGGTCGATCTTCAAACAAGATCTTGTACGTGCAGAGTTTTTGACTTGGACAAAATACCCTGTCCACATGCTACGATAGCGCTTCGAGATTAATACGGTGCAAAATATGGACCTAAAATTTATGAGTACTCCTCTCCATATTATTCGGTGGAAAAATATACAATGACATATAATGGACATATTACTCCGATGCCTCCCGTAGAATCTTAGATTGTTCCTGCAAAGCTTTTAGGGAGATTAATACCTCTTTTATATATTGACCCAAACACTATCAAACTGGGAAGAAAGCCATATAAGAGGAGGCGTGGATTCGGAGAATCATTTCCAGCAAGAAGAAACAAGTGCTTCATATGTAAGACCGTTGGCCACAAAAGAACTACATGCCCGAATCGTAATCCACCATGATCGTTGTAATTGCAAAAACTTGTGTAGTTGTTTGTTATGGACTTTTATATATTTAACTCATTGTTATGAACGTAAATGTTATCATTTATTATATATAAAATATCTTTTTTAATAACTTGTGCATCAATAAAAAGAGGCAGAACTTGAACTAAATACAACATACCAAAAAATTATTTTCAACAGATTACCCATCTATTGCAACAGATAGACATTAGCTGGAAGAACACAATATAGTTCATTAAACTGAAATGTTTTCCTCCAACAGATGGATAATCTATTAACAGAAACCCAATCGATGACCAATTCGTTCCAACACATGGTCCATTTGTTGAAAGAATTCAAAAGCCAAAATTGTTATTGCTCCTGGATTCAAAATTGCTCCTTACCTCCAACCGTCGACATGTTAACACATGTATGTTTAGAAGAAGAAATAGACAGAATGAAAATTGAATAAGAATTAAAAATTCAAAGTCGACTAAAAATAAATTTTTCATTAAATGAAAAAAATACATTAGGTATAGATACGATATAGAAAAATTAAACTACATACGCTAAAAGAAAAAACACATTCTACTTATATTATTATTATTATTATTATCATCATCATTATTATTGCTAGCCGACCAATCAACCAGCAGCAGCAGGGCCCTCATCATCCCCTGCATCTCTCTGAACATCCTTGCTCTCACAGCGACCAACTCCATCTGAAGGTCGTTAACCTGCCTCTGAAGTTCCCGCACGGTGTTGCGCAGAATAGCAATGTTCCAAACATGATCAGTCATATCTAGAACACGCATGAATTAACAAAAAATATAAACACAAAAGTAAAGAAAAGAGTCCGAGTGTAATACAACTGTAATACCCCATACTTTTTCCTAGCTTAAATTCGCTCCTAGAATGTCAAGAACTAGCTTAAAAAATAAATACCATTTTATTCATATGGAATTTTCAAGATATTGCCTTTTCATTGTGTGGGAAATTGAATAAGCTTTCCATCGATATAAAATTTGCCCAAATCCGACACCTGGGCGAAGAGTTAGAGCCATTTTAGTGAGACAGTGTATCACCTGGTACTTTAGCGCATCGCGAAGCCAGCCAAAATGGTATTTGTCAAAAACCAGTGAGCCTCTGCGATATTAGCACGTCGCCAAGGCTCAATTTTAGAATTGTTAATTTCCAGTGCACCAACGCTATTCTACCGCGTCGCGGTGCCCTTCCAGTTCGCATCCAAGGTGGCAACGTGATACCACCGCGTTGTGCCACCAACCAGTTTCCCAGTCGTCCACTTTCCAGTGAGCTGGCACGATTTCACCACATCGCGCCAACATGTAAAAGTGGGATTTTTATTCAGGTTTCATTATTCAGGGACCATTTGGTAATTTCCCAAAGCCCCTAATCAGCCTAGATATGGGATTTATACCCTTAATAGCCAAAAATTGCTCATTATGTTCACTATTCCTCAAGAACAAAATCTCTCTCTCTCAAATTAGCAAACCCTAGTCTCAAGAAATCAAGGGCAATCCCAAGAATCTCTCCAAGGATTTCAAGAAATTTACGAATTAAGGTATGTTAGATGTTTATTTATGGGTCTCTTCCACCAATGAAGCCCAAGAATCTCTTTTCAAAGTACAAGATTGCGTATTTATGAGTTTTCATGATTTACCTGAATTGAAGTTCATGTTTATGTTGTTGTTGGGTGTTGATTCATGTTTTAGATTTCAAGTTCCAAGATTTGATCCTAGTATGTGATGATTTGCATGATGTTCATGATAAACCCTTCAAGTTGCAAGTTTATTGATGTAGCCATGATACTTAGATATAGTAATTGTTGTATAACCAAAGCATGTTCCCCATATGTTTGATAAAATGCCTATGTGAATGAAGTAGTACCATTATAGCATGTCATCATGAGATCCCCATTTATGTACAAGTTAATGCATGCAAAGTGTTTGATGAAAGCTCAGTGAATGAATCATGACATACTAATATGCATTCCTGTTCATGTACAAGCTTATGACTTTCAAGTGTTTGAAGAAGTGCCTCATTGATTGTGTTGTAAATGACAGACTATTGTCATGTTATTCAAAAATTGTCATGCTTTATATTATCCATGCTATCGAGTCCTGGGGGTATTTAATACCCGACAATTTAACTGTTTACCTAGAGCCAGTGTTAGTTACAGAATAGTCTCAGTCATGTCATGCTCAGTAGTACTCTCAGTCAGTTTCAGAACTCAATAGTACTCAGCCAACTATAGAACTAAGGAAAACTCAATAATCTCAGTATCTGTCTAATCCAGTTTCAGTAATCAGTTCAGAAACTCAGTGACATTCAGTTAGATAACAGAATTCAGTAGTATTTCATCAGTTAACAGAACCCAGTGAACTCAGTTAGATTAGTCAGGTAATATGATCAGTAACAGATTCAACCCAGTCTAGTACAGTCTAAGAATCAGTTCAGTGTCTATTCAGTTGGGAGTAGGATTCATCACCGAGAGAGAGTAGGGATGACAACTTCTCCGATAGTTAGATAGAGTCGTTAGTAGCAGTCCCTATACTCCAAAATTGCATAGCCAGCGCAGGATGAGGGGCCACCCATCAGATTAAGGATTGGCTACCTCCCCGGGGTCACCCGTCAAATTAGGCTTGACTTCCTATTCAGGGTCACCCGTCAGATAGGCTTGACCACAACAATGTCTTTACCCGTGGCACAGTACTGACACCCTTCCAGCTGGGGTTATAGGTTGGACCCCACTAGTTCAGATTTGGGGTATGTCGATTAGATGATTACTTTCCACACCTTCAGTTTCAGTCTCAGTCTTCAGAATAGAACTCAGTTCAGAATTTAAAAAATTAGAACTGTCAGATATAGTCACTTATCTCAGTAAAGAACTCAGATAGTTCTACAAATTCAGGATTGTTAGATACAGTTAATCAACATCTGTATCAGTAAATTTAGGGATCATCCGCTAGATAGGCCTGATCTTAGGGGTCACCCGTTAGATAGGATCGACCCCACAGCAGCCATCAGTACTCCAGTACTAGTAGACCCAATTATCAGTATTACCATGTCAGTAAACTTAGATAACAACTAGATAGTATTCAGGACTCAGTATCCAGTGTTAGTAGAACCTCAGTTACAGTTTACGTTTTCATGCATGGATCCTCATTCAGTAGTCTCATGTTATTCAGTCAGTTTTATGTTATGCATATGAACCCTTACAATTAGCCTTACCTCATCTAGCATACCAGTACATTCCCACGTACTGGCGCATACTTTTCTTGCGCTATGGTGTCTTATACCATAGGTTCAGACGCATGGGCTCCCGAGCACCCTTAGCATTTCAGATTCAGCCAGCAACAGTAGACTTAACAATGAGTCCTTATCATTCGAATATGTTCCTTATTTTATTATTGCATTAGATTTAGTATTTCAGTAGATGGAGTTTGTTGGGGGATTTTCCCATCAACTCCACAGTTTAGATAGATTAGAGGCTTTTCAAACTAGAGTATTTTCAGATAGTTGTTTTAGTTTTGGTATTGTTATACCTTACACAGTTGTATTTTAGTTTTGAACCTTATGGAAAGTTTCTGCCAAATTTTTGGATTATATAGTATTATTATTCAGTTATTGCAGTAGGTGTCAGTCATGGGTTAGCTTATGGTCCTTCAGAATTTTAAGCACCGTGTAGCGTCCGGGGTTCAGAATCTGGGGTGTTACAACAACGTATACTACCAACTGGTAGATTTACACAGAAAAAATGTATACCACCAACTGGTAGATTTACACAGAAAAAAACTTACCTTAACGTGAAAGGAATATGCTCTTTGAATAGAAGTGGTTGAAGATGTAATACGAAAAGAGAAAATATAAGAAATAAATAAAAATAGAGTAGAATGAAGATTAAGGATGAACCTATTTATAGAGGATTGAATCTAAATGTGTTAGACAAAAAGGCACGACTATTCAGCTCCATTGTATTAATTACATTCAAACTGCTGACTTTTTGTTTTCTGTGAAAAGTCGCAACTTTTTATTTTACATTCAAACTTCTCACCTTTTCAAAATGGTTTGAGACTTAATAATAGCAGTTATTATTGAGATGTTGTAATAGATCGTCCATTTGTCACAACAGATAACCCACTGTCACAACAGATTTTCCATTTGTTGAAACAGATGGTCCGTATGTGTAATAGATGAGACATCTGTTGCAACATATGGATTATCTGTTGTGACAGATGGACCATCTGTTGGAGGAGTTATTTTTATTTCTTCTAACAGCTAATTCATCAGTTGCAACAGATAGGAAATTTGATTCATCAGCTGTTATGAACGTGTTAGACAAAAAGTCACTGTTGTTCACTTTTTTTTAATAGTCATCACATATCTTAATTAATTCAAATTGGTGACTTATTATATAAACATATTTAAAAATAAAAAGGTGAAAAGTCACGACTTGTAGCACTTGTTTTTTCTTGACGGGCAAGTAGACATCTGACATTGAAGATGGTTACCCTTTGAGCCTCCGTAGTCTTGTACACTACTTAACGATGGTAAGTGAAGAATAAACACTGTCTGACATTAATGGGGTAGAAAAAATAAGGTGCGTGCATATAAATGGATTCACTTTTATGCGTGGGAGTTATATATTATTGATCAGGCTATCGTGACAGACACACATAAAGTACAATGATTTTGTGAATGCAATTTTTTACCGATTAGACATTGATCCTTCAAATAAGATCCTGCATTTTATAGTTTAGTTTGATAGGAGCAAACTAATAAGGTCGAAGGGTTCCAAGATGGTGGTGTCGATACCCTATTATAATTTAATGATGGTTTTGCTCATGTTTATATGTAAAGTTTAGAAAAGGGTTCAAGTTTTTGGCGGCAGTGTAAATATCCATAGTGATTGGACCGATTTTAATGGTGCAATGGACTTTTGAAAGGCCTCTAAAGCCTCACACTGCAACAAATAAGAATATAAAACTAATAGAAATTCCCCTGGTCCAAATTTATATGGATGGGTTACTCAAGGAGACTATTATACAACAGAAGGTGCTTGGGAGAATACCTATGCAGGAAGGGGGAGGTGGAGAAGACCATATATCATCTCAGACCTTGTTTAAGAGGAAACATAGGGAAGCAAGTAAGGAACTTCTAGCGAATCTGGCCAATAAAATTGACTTGTGAGATGAAAAAATTGAATGAACTTCAAATGTGGAACTGTATCCAAATACTAAAATTCATCAGTTGTTCTTGAAAAATAAAAATGCTCAAGAGGACTGGATCTAGACACTTTACTAGGGACTGCGACTAGTGAGCGTGTCCTCAATGAAGACCCACAAACTGCAGGACCAGAACTCTAAGGAAACAGCTTGGCGAGCATAGAGGATTGGTAAGATTTTCAGTCAAGAATGAAACCTGAACCAACAACTCTAGAAGTAAAAATAAGGAAATCCAAGGCGTCAATTTCTGAAGTCTAACTTGCATCCCATGCCTTCTGTTTATGGTTCTGATCAAGTCAATGGCAGTAGAAACAAAAAGGTCTGAAGTTGGGCAGAAATACCATGCCTTGTTATTTCCACTGCCTTTGACAGGACCAGAGCCATAAACAGGAGGCATAGGATGCAAGTTTAACTTGAGAAATTGCCACCTTGGCTTGATCCCTTATTTTTACTTCAGGAGTTGTTGCTTCAAGTTTTGTTCCTGACCGATAAGCTTACCACCACCGGTGCTCGTAAAGATGAAACCTTAGATTTCTGGTCCTGCATTTTGTAGGTCTTCATTCAAACTACGCCATCTAGTTTTAGTCCCGTAACAAAGTGCACAGCTCCAATCCACTTCAGCATTTTCTTTTTTAAATGGACTATTGGATTTTTATTTTTGGATACACTTTCACATTTTCAGCTCATTTAATTTTTTTATTTTTCATGTCAATTTCATTAGCTAGTTTCACTACACTTTCCTTCCTACCCTGTGTTTCTTCTTTAATAAGGTTTGAGTTGATATATGGTCTTTTCCACCTCCCTCTTCCTACACAGGTATTCTTCCAATCACCTTTTTCTATATAATAGTCTCCTCGAGCAACCCATCCATATAAATTTGGACCAGAGCAATAACTATATTCATTTCCATTTTTTTTTGCTGCAGTGCAAGGCTTCGGAGACCTTTTAAATGTCCATTGAACCCTTAAAATCAGTCCAATCACTATTTGGATGTTTACACTGCCACCAAAAACTTGAACCATTCTCCAAATTTGACATATAAACATTAGCAAAATCTTTATTAAAACATAACAGGGTATCGACACCACCTACTTGGTTCCTCAGCCTTACCAATTCGAACCTTACAATCTTACTGTAAAATGCCATATCTTGTTTGAAAGATTAATGCCTAATAGGTAAAGAACCAACATTAACAAAATCAGTGTACGTCATGTGTGTTTTCATGATAAGTTGATCAGTAATACATACCTCCCACATATGAAGTGGTTCAATCTACAAATAACTTATTCCTCCGAACCCATCTTTACTCTAGCCTTTATTGCTGGTCGGACAAAAGTTTATCCAGTTTTACTTTCTTTTATCTGCAAACACGAGAAAAACATTTGATATCAAATAAGAGAAGAACAAAAAGAGCAATACAAAAGGGTAACACAAAATTGAGTAAATCAACAAATGACCCATCTGATACAACAGATTCCCTATCTTTTCAACAGATAAGTCATCATTTGCAATAGTCAATGTATCTGTGGCAATAGATGGATGACATATTACAACAGATGGGTCATCTGTTGGAGTAAATCAAACCAATCTTGCTACTGATTTGATTTCTTCCAATAGTTACTCCGTTTGTTCCAACAACTGATTCATCACTTGCAACAATTGAGGAAACTGTTGCAACACCACCAACAATATCAACAACAAATAAACAACACCATATGTTCCAAAACCATCAACAACACAAACACCACATGTTTTAACAACACCAACACCCATTTCTCAATAAATAGGAAGCTGGTAATGGGTAAATCAATAATAACAATAGATGTAAATATATTATTTAAATAACATACAAATAAGAAGACTAGAAGTAAAGAGCAATGGTGAACCATACCTGCAATGTCAAAATAGCAAGGGGATCAGAACACCAATTTCAGTCGATCAAAGATATTGGGGGGATCGGTTGAGATCCAAAAGGATCCTCGTGCAAAAAAAGATAGAAAAAGATAAAAAAGGAGATGGTTGTGATTACCCTAAAGAGGAGAGAAAAAGAATTCTGAATCTGAATAAAGAAGAGAGACGAGTTGAGTTAATTTATGGCTGAAGGAGAGAGAATTCTAGAAATGGGTTTTAAATATTCATTAATAACTTGTGAGGGGCACGAGGAGATGGTGACATTGAAAAGACAAGAAAAGACTACTCAAAGAGGAGATTTTTGAGTTATCCAAGTAATATTTTTTACTGCCTTAGTATTTCATCTTTTTTTTTTTATCTCAGACGGAAAATTAGGAAATTGCTTTAAAATAGAAAAAAGATCTTAAAACATATAAGTCATGATAATTTCTGTTTAAAAATTTCCAATGGCTCAGTCATCTGTTACAACAGATAACATTTTATGTTTGAAAATTTCCAATGGCTCAGTTATCTGTCGTAACAGATAGCAACGCCTATTTGATAATTTACAACAGATAGTTAATCTATTGCAACAGATGACTTAATTTGTTGCAACAGATGACTTAATCTGTTGCAACAGATGACTTAATCTGTTTGATAAATTTCAACAGATAAGTTATCTATTGCAACAGGTTGAACATTTATTTTTATACAATTTCAGTTGAGTTCGTTCAACTACAACTTCAATTGATTTAGATGCAACTAAGGCTAAGTTGATAGGGTAAACTATAACTTTAATAGAGTTTTTGCAATTGCATGATGTTGGTATTGCGTTCCTCCCGACCTGAGTCATCGATCAATCATTTCGAGTTGAAATGATTCATATTAACTCATTATCAAGGTAATACCTAATTAATTTAGATATAACTAGGGGTGAGTTCATGGTTCAACTAAAACTTTTATTGAGTCTTTAGCAATTGCATGATGTTGGTATTGAGTTTCTCCCGATCTGAGTTATCGATCGATCACTCTGAGTTGAAACACTTCTTATTAACTTAATTAATTTTCAAGGTAATACTTAAATTTATGTAGCTAAAACTAGGGGTGAGTTCATAGGGTCAACTACAACTTTAATTGAGTCTTTGACAATTGCATGATGTTGCTATTGCGTTCCTCCCAACCTGAGTCGTCAATCAATCACTCCGAGTTGAAACAATTTTTATTAACTCATTATCAAGGTAATACCTAAATTGATTTAGCTAGAAATAGGTGTGAGTTCATGGGGTCAACTACAACTCCAATTGAGTATTTGACAATTGCATGATGTTGGTATTGAGTTCCTCCCGACCCGAGTCGTCGCTCAATAACTCTGAGTTGAAATGATTCTTATTAACTCATTATCAAGGTAATACCTAAATTTATTTATCTAGAACTAGGGTTAGTACATGGGGTCAACTATAACTTCAATTGAGTCTTTGCAATTACATGATGTTGGTATTGTGTTCCTCCCGACCAGAGTCATCAAGTGATCACTCTGAGTTGAAATAATTCTTATTAACTCATTATCAAGTTAATACCTAAATTGATTTATCTAGAACTAGGGGTGAGTTCATGGGGTCAACTACAACTTCAGTTGAGTCTTTTCAATTGCATGATGTTGGTATTGCGTTCCTCCCGACCTGAGTCATCGATCGATCACTCCGAGCTGAAATGATTCTTATTAACTCATTATCTAGGTAATACTTATTTTGATTTATCTAGAACTAGTGGTGATTTCATGGGGTCAACTACAACTTCAATTGAGTCTTTGCAATTGTATGATATTGGTATCGCGTTTCTCCTGACCTGAGTCGTCGATCGATCACTCTGAGTTGAAATGATTTTTATTAACTCATTATCAAGGTAATACCTAAACTAATTTATCTAGAACTAGGGGTGAGTTCATGGGGTCAACTACAACTTCAATTGAGTCTTTGCAATTAAATGATGTTGGTATTGTGTTCCTCCCGACCTGAGTCATCGATCGATCACTCTGAGTTGAAACTATTCTTATTAAATCATTATCAAGGTAATACCTAAATTGATTTAGCTAGAACTAGGGGTGAGTTCATGGGGTTAACTACAACTTCAATTGAGTCTTTACAATTGTATGATGTCTGTATTACGTTCCTCCCGACCTGAGTCGTTGATCGATCACTCCGAGTTAAAATGATTCTCATTAACTCATTATCAATGTAATATCTAAATTGATTTAGCTAGAACTAGGGGTGAGTTCATGTGGTCAACTACAACTTCAATTGAGTCTTTCACAATTGGATGATGTTGGTATTGAGTTCCTCCCGACCTGAGTCGTGGATCGATCACTCTGAGTTGAAATAATTCTTATTACCTCATTATCAAGCTAATACCTAAAATTCATCAGTGTTCGAGTTGAACTTAATACATTTTATCATGATAAGACGGTTAAAAATTACGTATATCTTTTAATATTTAAAAAAATAGTTAAGATCAATTCACACCAAATTAACATTTTTAAAACTTGTCATTCTTTTTCAAAATACAAATCAACCCATACAAATCATCCATTTGCGGGAAAAGTTTCATTATTTCAAATCCCGAGTTCTGACTCTTTTCTTTCTCTCTCAACAATACAGACAATAATTACTCAATAAATTACTCAACCCTTCATAACAGATCAATTTTCTTCCTATTTTCGACCATATAGGTGTTATTTTTGACTTTATTCTTGCTTGTATCCATCATTTTATTTGTCTTCATAGGTAACAGAGTTCGAGAAGAGTTCTATATTTGTTTTTTTTTCCTAAAAATTAGGGATTTTAAGTTAATGGTGAAAAAGAAGACTTTTAGTTGTATTATCTTTGAGAAGGGGTTTACAATTTTGAGTTTTAATGGTAAAATCATAGGAAGAACTAGAGAAAACCCTAGTTTTTTTCACAGTGTTTCATTGACTGTCGTGACATTGGGTGGTGGCTTTTTGTGGTGGTGTTAGTGGTCGTGGTGGTGGCACTGGGGGTGTTTTTATGGTGGCTGTTGGTGGTGTTTGTGGTGGCTGTTGGTGGTGTCGGTATTGGTGGTGTTTGTAATATATTTTTTAAAATTTATGCATACATCAATTGTAATGTAATTTTTATTTTTCTGTTGTTTGTAGGTAAAAAGTGTCTCCCAAAAGAAAAGAAAGTGAAAGTGGATCAACTTCTGACCACCTAATAAAAAGGCTACAATACAGAGGGATTCAGAGAGCTTCCTGAACAATCTCAACCAGGGAATAGTGAAGCTGAGGAAAGATCTAAAAATGACGTTGAGGGAGATAGACAAGGGTATGTAGATGGTGATGAGGAAAATAAAAGTGAGGAGGAAGAATAAGAAGATAAACAAGAAAAATAGGAAGTATAAAGTGAGAAAGAGGATGATCTTCAACCTGATGATAATGCATCACCAATGAGGCATGAATTAAGATCGAAATCCCAGTATAAGACTGTCAAAACTATTAGTATTGACAGGTTTTAAGTTGCGATGCCGATAGATAACCTGCAAAACCAACTGGTGATCTTGTACTTAAATGTCAGTTTAGGAAACCTTTTGATGAATTTAGGAAAACTATGAAGAATGAAAACATACACGGACTTTTTAAGAAGATCTATTTTGGACACTTTCTTGAGCTGCTTGAGGACCACATTGCCTATTTTCAAATGAGCATGGTTTATGATCTTCTTAAGTGCAGGACCAAGTACGTGGGGGATGATAAATATTCGAAGGAGGGCGAAAAAAATATGGATGAAATCTGGATCAACTACTGTGGCATGCCAGTTTGTTTTGTCTTGAAAGAGATTGCCATAGTGACAGGCTTGAGATGCAATCATCCATAATAACCTCTCACCAATGAAACACCACCCAAAAGGTCCAAGGAAAACAGGACAACCAAACCACCACCATCAAATACAAGAAAGGCATTTTCCCAGCGACCACCCACCAAAACTAACAAACGCACGGAAAAAACAGATGGGTTATTGGATATTGCTCGACGTGGGTACAAAGCCAATAAGTTGATAGAAAATATCAAGGATAAAATCATATCAAAGAAGTCCAAGGAACAATTGTGCTTAGTTTGGTTTGCCAATTCCGTTATATTGGCAAGAGATGTCTACAAAGTCATAAAAGATGATTTGTTGAAGCTTGATGAGGATTTTGAGAAATTCAATAGTTATTCCTGGGGATATGACAGCTACTACTTGACTATCAAATATTTACTGACCAAGCTATCCCTAAAGACGATCATATTATATGGCTTTTCTTGGGCTTTCATGGTAAATTTAATCACTATTTTTTTACTCATTCATTAATTTATATTGAATAATTATTTGCTTGCCTCTTGTTTGCATTTTTAGGCTTAGGAATTTGAAGTCATTCCTCACCTCCGAAAGCAGGTCAAGGATTATTTGGATGAAGTTTTTCGTCCAAGTATCCTTAGGTGGTTGGCTGCAAAGAGCAACATAAGAATTAAGGAGGTTGATCTCTTTAACCCTCCAGATAATACAGTAAGTCTTCTTTCGAGTAAAATAATTTGACTCAAAGAAAGATATTAAAATAAATGTGTCATCTGTTGTGACAGATGGGTTATCTATTGTAATAGATTACCCGTCCACTATAACTCGTACAATAGATGGGTAATCTGTTTCAACAGATGATTCATATTTTGCATCAGATTACCCATCTATTGCTTTGGTTCTATGAACCCGACTCAATAAATTACTCATCTACTGTAAATTATGCAACAGATGGGTAATCTGATGCAATATATTATTAATCTATTACGACAAATAGATCAACTGTTATGAAAGAAAGATCATCTGTTGTATAAGTTGTTTGTGTTAACATGTAACCCAACTGACTGCAAATTATTATATGATTTAAATGTATTTGCCTTTTTTTATAGGTTGTGAATCCATGGATTGTGCCTACTGAGCATGAGTTGGGGATGAATTCTATTATTACTCTAGGTCTTTTTGATACAATAATAGACCCAACGATGGAGTTAATAAAGAAGGAATTGGCTGGAGCAATAGCTATAAGAAGATAAGTTAGGCAAGGTCAGCCTAATGTTGAGGCTCTTCATGACCAACCTACTGCAATAGATCCGGGTGCTTCTTCTGGGAGTGTTGCTGGTGTAGTTGTTGATGTTGGTGGCAGACAAGCTGATGCTGCTTCCAGTTGTGATAA
This sequence comes from Capsicum pubescens, assembly GCA_030864215.1. Classification (NCBI taxonomy): domain Eukaryota; kingdom Viridiplantae; phylum Streptophyta; class Magnoliopsida; order Solanales; family Solanaceae; genus Capsicum; species Capsicum pubescens. The sequence goes on from CM061538.1 coordinate 340,597,543, forward strand.
TGGGCATGTTGATGCTCAAGAAAAAATAAATATGTTTGAAAATACCCTTTTCACAGGTCCCTCTCACCCTTACACCAATCTCTCTCATCCCTTTTCACCCTCATGTTCTCGTTACAAATGCGAAAATTGTAAGGACCGCAGGATAAACTCTTTGAAAAGTAGAGGCTATCGCTAAAACTGTCGAGGATTTGAAATCCAAAAGGGGTGTCATACCATCCAGGAAGGTGAGGGAGTCATACACTCCTGCAGTGCTTGTTGGGAGGAAGAAAAGATCAATTAGCCACGTATCTCTAATCAAAAATTAAAAAAATTATAACTCCTCCCTCTCCAAAAGTTGTTAAAGTTCAGGAGCCATTATAGAAGGTGGACATATACACGAAACTTGGCGTCAAAGAGAAGAGGGATCTGGGATGGCCAAGAATGCCAAGAAAGGCGCACAAGATTACCAAGAAAGGCGCACAAGATTACCAAGAAAGGCGCACAAGATTACCCCATCCATACCTTTTCCACCCAAGACTTCAAGAGTATGACAGACATGCGTATGAAGTATGTGGACCGGGTAAGTTTACTTTTCCTAACCTAGCCTTCTAATCTACTCCATGAAGAAGAAACTACGCAACAGATGTGTCATTTGTTGCAACAACTGTGTATTCTGGTGCAACTTATGGTAGTTCTGTTGAAACATATTACCCATTTCTTGCATAAGTTACGTTAGATGGGTAATCTGTGAACACATTCGTAGAATCCTCTACAACAGATGGACCATTCATTACATCTTTCTGCAATGTTTTCCTTCTTTATAATTACTAACCTATTTAAAAATTGACTTCTTATATCACAGTATGTTGAAGAAATTCTCTGCCTCATGAGGGGCAGACAATTAGCGTACCCAGAGGCTTATGATGTTGCCGATATAATAATGGACCTCGACTTCTACAAGAATTTCAAGAATAGGTACGATGATCTCAGTAAGCGAGTGTCAACTCCCGGTGGTGCAAGATTTTATTCATTAGTTTCTGGGTTCCAATGGAATGAAGAAATGATAAAATATGTTAGAGGGGAGAGGCCAAATCCATACAACAAGATCTAAACCGGGACAAAGAGGATTCTTAGAGTCATAAACATGGACGACATATGTTATTGGGCTGTTGAGATACTACTCGAGGAGGGAAAGATCAAGGTTTATGACTGCAGCTTACCTGCCTTGGATAAGGTCAATTTTTTTATCCACATGCAGCCATTGTTGGAGTTGTTCCCCATCTTGTTGAGACAGAGTAAACTGATGGATCATTTTCTAGCGAAAGTGTTGATGAAGCAACCATGGAATTTTGAAGGTCAAAACAAGGACATGGACCTTCCAAAAAATAAAAACGGTGCCGCGTGCGGGTCCCACACGCTTGCATACATCGAATGTTTGCTGACCGACACAGAAATAGCTGAGCCAACGACCTTTCTATGTGACAACGCTGTGGAAAACATGCAAGAGGTCTGGGCTTATGGGGTACTAATTGGATGCTTGGGGCCTGTGTATAAAGAGCCTGTTTGGATAAGATTAAAAAAATAGCTTTTTACCTTAAGTGATTAAAAGCTTAAAATAAGTGCTTATAAATTAAGCAGATAAGTGTTTGGATAGAAGTGCTGAAACTGAAAAAACGTTGTTGATGCGTTTGGTAAACAAGTGATATTAAGCACTTTTTTGTTGTTAAAATGTCTTAAATGTCCTTAAAATTGTTAACACCATAAATAAGGTGAATTATTTATAATATTTAATTTTAAAATAAATTTTTTGAACAAACCTCTGATTAATGATGGATTCGATGAAAACAAAGAAGAAAGATGAAGAGAAAATTGGAGGGAAGAGATGAAGCGAAGCGGAAAAGAGAAAAAGAAAAAAAATTATATATTTAAGGGCTACAAGTTTAGGATATTGTTGGAATTGGAGGAAAATATAAGAGATAAAAAGGTAAATATTTTGGTCAAACCTAAAAGAATTTTAATCTAAAAAGCAAAAAGCTGGGGGTACCCAGCTTCTCACTTTTTGATTCTTTTAATCAGTTTTTAGCTTTTTTAAGCACTTTTTAGTTTTACCAAACACCTTAACAAGCTAAAAAAGAGATTAAAAGATGGTTTGACCAGATTTTAATTCTATCCAAATGGGCTCAAAGAAGAGCCTATGAAATAATAATTTTTTATTTCGTCACTTCACTTTACATACGTAACTTTACATGTAGAGACAATTCTTTGATATTTTACAATAATTACGCTTGAATATCCATGCACTCAACAACACCAAACCAGTAGCAAATACAAATACATCACCATAAAAATTTCAGCAATTAGGCTTGAATGTCCATGTGCTCAATAACACCAAACCAGTAGCAATAACGTCAACAATGTAGTATCTTCTTGTTCGGTTTTATTTCTCTTCAAAAACTTTGACTTTTTTCAACAAATCCCAGATTACATGATTTACTTGTGAAGGGTGCGTTCTTCATGCCAATCAAAGTAATCACATCCACTCAACTTCTATAAAAACAAGATCACAATTACAAGTCAATAATTAATCAACTAATTAAATAAAATATATTACCTTTTTAATCTTACAAGTAAAAAATCTACTACCAGAATTTTGTTGAGTCCAAGAAGTCTTCAATAGAGCTTCATGACCACACTTACAATATCAAAAATCTTTATCACAAAAAACAGTGGAAGATGAGCTCGACATTGTCAAGATCAGTTGAAAGAAATTAAAAAAATATGCGGAAAAACCAAATACAAATAATTTGAAGAATTTGGATAGAGAAAAAATATGATGGAGGAGAAAATTTGAGAATTTAGGGTTAGATTTTAGAAAGAAGATAAATATATAGGAGGAAAAAATAATCGTTGGGGGCTCAATCTGACGCCAAGTTAGAAAAAATGAGGGTTCAACGAGCCTTGGCTGCGTGAATTACACGTGAGCTGCTAGAGTGAAAGATCGTTGCAACTTTAGGTGCCTGTTGATGGGTTCCACCTTTTTTATTTCAAGTCACTTCACTTTACATGTAGTGACAATTTTTTATGTCTAATGAAAGTTAATTTTTTTATAATGCAACATATTGTCCATCTGTTGTAAAAGATATTCTACCTGTTCTGACAGATAATTTATCTGTTGTAATATGTTGGTCATTGTTGCATTATGTCGATGTTTTATTGCTTTATGTCGATGTTTCTACCTAAGTCTATTTTTTGCAACAGTGGGAACACTTATTTGATAATTTCCAACAGATTACCTACATGTTGCAACATATGTATAAATCTGTTTGATATTTTCAAACAGCTATGTCGTCTGTTGCAACAAATACCTTATCTGTTGTAATATTTGAATTCAGTATTCCATTTCAATTAATAATTTCAAATCTAAGGATAAAATAAAATTCATAGAAAAAATAAAATAAATTAAAGCCTTCAGAAATTACATGAAATAAATCAACAAATCAATGAAATGTAAAAAAAATATTATGGGTATAGATCTCAAAAAATAAATCAATAATTTAAGTTTTGATGCCAACAATTCCTAAGGAGGGGTGGGGTTATTACTTTGACAGAATCAAGCTATAAAGATCTAATCAATATGGACAAGTCGTTCTTCATCCGGTGCTATGAAATTCGACTTTGATCGTCGTGGATCTTTAATGTCGCTTGCGTACGGTTTCTGCGCTTTTCCTTCTTCGTATTTCCATAAAAAGAGTAGCATATTATCAATGTTGTTTAGTAGTAGATTCTACAGTGACATCCACCTGGAAAGCCAGAATTGATCAATGCTAATCACAGATACAAAAAAGATGAAAAAGGATAACTCATCTGTTTTAGCAAATCAAACAGGTCTTCTGTCTGTTTTAAATTATCCTAAACATATTATATTTCTGCTGCAACAGATGGATCAACTGATGGAACAAATTATAACATGAGGAAGACTTGTATGATAATTTCCAATGGATGAACTATCGGTTTCAACATATGACTCATCTGCTTGGAAAAACTGAAACGGTAGGAAGTCTTGATTTAATTTGTCCCAACAGATGACCCATCCATTGCAGCAGATAAGTCATCTGTTGGTACAAATAAAAATGGTACGTAGAGCTGTTTGATTTGCTAAAACAGATGAGACATATGTTGCAACATATACTGTATCTGATGCAACATGTTAGTCAATTATTGCAAAAGATGTATATATCTGTTTGATAATTTTCAGCAGATGTGTCATCTATTGAAACAGATATGAGTCTGTTTGTTAGTTGGAACGGACAATATATATTCACCTTCTTCAGCTTGTGCTACTCTCTTGTGGCCCTTGTACATTGCTCAATAGTGCAACACACGGACAGAGGAGTTGGAATGACACCTCTCTTAGATGTCAATTCCTTTATAGAAGTAGTTAATGCATTAATAACATTAATCACTATATCATGTTTTACCTTGCAGTCTTGGCATTTGCATGTAGAACATTTGCTAGGAGAGATAAAATCTATATAACCAGTATGATCATACTCATAATGGTTTGTTTTAAAATCTGTAAGAGGAGTATCATTAGCACCAATAGCAGTACCACTACCACCACCAACAGCTCCATTACCACTAAGAACATCAACAACAACAAGAAGCCCATCATCCAAAATTATTTTTCTTATGATGGTTGTTGCTCCAAATAATTCCATTTTTATTCTGTCAATAACCTTAGGATCCGATAAAGTTTGCACATACCATAAAGTAAGAAAAAATGACATCTTCAACTCTCGATTGGTCAGAATAAACAACAAATGCACAATCTAACATAAATCATTACATATATTAGAATGATGATTAGATTATTCAAAAAAATCATTAATTAAAACAAAATCTTAATTATAATTATACTTACTGCATCCTTCGGGGGTGAGGTGAAAAGATTAAGAAATTTTGTATTTTTATCAGTTTTGACCGACAACCATCTCAAGATTCTTGAACAGGAAACTTCTTTCTGGTAGTTCACTTGTTGTCTCAAATAAGGAATGACTTCAAACGCCCAATACTATAAAATAACGCTAATAAATCAAAACCATTATTGAATGAAAAAATGAATCATATTATAATAAAAAAAATATTTACCATGAAAGCCATGGAAAGCAATATAAGTTGACTTCCTTTGGCGTTAACGGAGTCAACAAATATTTGACAGTCATTTTGAAGCTTTCATAACCCTAAGGATAGCTATTAAATGCCTCAAGATTCTCAGAGAGCTTTATCAAACCAAGTGATATATTGTTATTAACGTCTCTCACCCAAAGAATATTATGTACAAACCAAACCAAACACAATGATTGCTTGTGCTTCTTTGAAATTCTTTTATCTTTCAATATTTTTATCAAATTTTTATTTTTGAAGCTTGGACCAACAATGGACACCAGACCATCACGATCACTCGACTTGCCTTTGCCTTGTTTGGGTGTGCGGGATACTTTTTTTAGGCTAGAATAGGTTTAACTTGAGAAGGAGATGGAGGATAACATTTTAGTCCAGTAACTATGACAAACTTCTTCCAACCAAAACAAACAGGTATGCCACAGTAATTTATCCACACCTCATCCATCTTATCTTTATTTTCATACATAAACCTGCGCTTGAAAAGATCATATACCATTTTTATTTGGAAACGGGCACTGTTCTCCTCCGAAAAATCAAGATATTGCCCAAAGCAATTGTCCATGAAATAAACATCTAATTTTTGTTCTCGAAGTATTTTTCTGAAGGTGTCGATGATTTTTCCATGGCTGACTTAACCACGAAATTACTCATTAAATCTATGGCACTATCGCACTGCATTCTAACAGGATAACGATCAATGCTGAAGGTTTTGATCAACTCTTCGGTGGAAGGGCTATTAACATTTGGATCATCTCTTTTGAAATATTCCTCCTCCCCATGTTCATCATATTCTGCTCTTGATTGAGATAACGCTTGTAAAGCAAGCTCATAGAGTGGTGAATGTAGCCTAGCTGCTTCACTTGTTCCTTTACTTGGACTTGATTCGATCTCTGTTCTTTTGGGAGTCATATTATCTAAAATTAACAAGAATATAAAATAGATTATAATTGATTAATGCATCGTTAAAAAAGGATAATAGTAAATCTAGTATGCAGAATAGTAAAATAACAGTTCCAACAGATAATACATCTGTTGCACCAGGTACGTTATCTGTTGCAACAAATAACTAACCTGTTGCAATGGATGAGAAATTTGTTGCAACAATAAAAATAGATCACTCATTTGTTGAAACAGATGACTGGTCTGTGCAACAGATCACACCTCTGTTGCAACATATATGTGATCTATTGGAATAATTAACTAACCTATTGCAATGGATGAGTAATCTGTTGTAATAATACAAAATATATCACTCATCTGTTGAGACAAATAAATGGTCTGTGCAATAGATCACACATTTGTTGCAACATATGAGTGATCTATTGGAACAGTTATCAACGGTCAATATTGTTTAGATTTCTTCCAACAGAAGGGTCGGCTATCGCGACATATGAATGATCAGTTGGAAAAATCAAGTCTTGGACATGTCCTGTTGGAAAATTTGATAGTATTTTATCCAACAGAAGGTTCATCTGCTGTATCAGATGATTAATCTGTTGCATCAGATTTTTAATCCAATGAATCCTCCATTGCATTAGATGGTTAATCTACTGTATCAGATTTTTAATTTGATAGTTCCTGTATTGCATCCGATGGTAAATTTATTGCATCAGATTTTTAATCTGATTTTAAATCTGTTGCATCAAATGGTTAATCTGTTGCATCAGATTTTTAATCCAATGGTTTCTCTATTGCATTAGATAGCTAATCTGTTGCATCAGATGGTTAATCTGTTGCAGAAAAAAAATAGTAGCATAATTTTGTTGAATAGAACAACAACAATATCACCATTTTACCAAGAACAAATCAACCCAACAACGGGCACAACACCAAAAATACCAACATCGTTGTTTTATTTGTACAGACACAAACAACAAAAATCAAACAACAAAAAATCATAATTCACTCCGAAAAGAGAAGAGAAGAAATATCAGAAATTAGAATTTTATTTAGACCACATTTCAAATTAAAGAAACAAATATTGAAATTGTTAACTAATACTAGAAGAGAAGTGTTTTGCGGAGAAATTTTAACTTTTTGAAAGAAGAGACGCCACTTAATTTTGAAAAGGAATTAAGAAACCTTTATAGAGTTACTTAAAAAGATTCAAAATAGGAAAATCATTTTAAGTTAGAGATTCTAGATAAGCGGTTCCTATTAACATTTTAGGAAGGTGTTAGGCACCTAAAACGTCCGCTAACTTGCGGTTGTCCAGACTATTTGAAAATCGTCTTTTGATTAACTTGTAAAAGATTTATTTGTTGAAAAGTGATTGATTAGGGAAAAGTTTTTTACAAAATCAGTTTTGTAGTGACTTAGTTAGGGATTTTAACTAGGTTCGCGAGAAAACACCTACAACAAATTAGCAAAAGTAAAAGAGAACGGGTAGAAGTAAAAGGACTTGAGCCATTAGGCCCAAATCGACAACCCTGTCCTAATCTAGATATTAGGCTTTCAACCCGTCTTCCACTTATCCTAATTCTATATTCGCGAGCCTTTGGCTCGAGCCTCGCTCCACCTGTATTAAGTACAACTTTGGCTTCGAGGCCCAAATGAATAAAGTGAAGAAACAAGACGAAAAATAAATGAATACATGAGATGATGATAAATGGCTAAATAAGTAAAAGAATGAGACATCTAAGTCTTCTAGCCGCTTCAGATGTGGGGCCTCAACCCATTTTTATCCTCTCGACTCCTCGTATCCATGTAAATGAGGTTGACGTCCAAAGTCTTCTAAATGGCGGGCCTCAATGGCCCGTTGCGCAATGCAAGGGAAAAGAGCCCAATGGGACTCCGGAAAGAGTTCATGCCAAAAAAATGAATGAATTAATGCCCATTAAAGACATAACATACTTCAAAATAAAAAAAAATAGAACGTCAAGGACTAATGTCTTAAAATAATGATGCCCACATTTATGCTCATAATAAGGAGAATCAATTGATACGATGAAAAGCATTGATGAACACATATAGAAATTCGAACAAAATAAGACAATCGGAATGAGGATATCCTCTCCAAAATTTACGCATAATTCAGTAAAACATATTGCGCATGACTTGGGCATACCCAAATGACCTATTCAGAGGTAAAGGTACATTTTTAGACATAACAAGCAATGAATAACACAAACAAAAAGGTCACAGAAAGACACAAAAGAAAAGAGCTCCCTGTAATTTTTTTTTTAAGGGAGGGTTGATACCATGGTTCAAATATACAGTTTCTAGTATCGATGATTCTTACTGCATCGAACCAAATTTTAACACTCCTAACCCGTGAAAGGCTGACTATCCCAGATTTCAACCGAAAGGCATTTAACAAGGGATGGGTTCAAACAGAAAAATGAGAAGCTAAACGTGGATGATACAAGAAACAATACATCGATCTTGGGTTCTCGCAATGATCTTTTTAAAGGCATTTCTTAGCAAAGTCAGGTTATCAGTAACACACTTGAAGGAAAAAAAAAACCAAAAGTTTTTGGGAAACCTTAATTCAAACGAGTTATACGTATGTCATAGTGACAATAAAAGAAAATTATGGGATTTTCCAAATAGGCATATTCAGACCTCCTTCAATTCATCATGAACCACATCGAAACCATTTTTTAACAGAAGAAAAACCAAACTGGATAAAAATCCAAAGGAGGAACGGAAAATAAATTTCGAACTTTGGTACCCAAAATAGGCGCAGCTGTCCAGTTAAAGCAAAAGAGGGCAGGGGTATTGGTCTTATTTTCGTCCTCTTTCCAAAAGCCTCACCCCAAATGGCCATCGAGAGATAATCCTACCAGGCTGTTACGACATTGTCTAGCGACGATGTCGAGCAACTTAACATCGAAGTACTACTACGATTAAGACCCCGTCGGACTAGTAATCATTAAACTGAAAACAAAATATAGACCTTAATCATAAAAAAAAAACAAAGACCCAATAATAACAACAGCCATGAGACGATGATCCAAACTTCCACTAGTGCCTAAGATGAGGTCCTAAATTGAAAATTACTTGATACCAACTACAAAATCAAAATAGTGAAAACTGAAACAACATATGGACATATTATAATAAGAAATAACCCTATCTTAACGAAAGTAAACATCCTTCTTCACTAGAAGAAGCCTATGGCTTTTCAAGCCTCTACAACAACCAAACCAGCACACAACATCATTAATATTCTCTATACGGAAGGTTGAGATGAAGCAAACATATTTTAAAGATAAACAAAATGGATTGTACCTTTTCCTGAGCAGCAAATGGGACAACGATGCTATCAGTAAAATCGTCAAGAATCAGTGTTACCAGCCGGAGAGCTTCCGGCTAATCAACCAACTTTCAAAAAGAGAGAAGAAAATAAAATTTCTACTTAAGAAAGTGATTGCTCAAAAAGGACTTCTTTTGCCTTACTCCTTTCCTCCCTAAAACAGTGAGAAAAGAAAAGGAAAATCCACCCAAAGTATTGACCAAAAATTCTTTCTTCCTCAGAATTTCTACCTTCGGAAAGGAAATAAGAACCTAAAAGAAACTTAAGCCCTGAACTCAAAATTTCTTTCCTCCCTCTTAGAACCTTAGAGTCGAGAGATGAAAACAAAAGAAAAAGGAAAAAAAATTCAAAAGAAAAAAAACCCCTTTCGAGACTTTTGCCCACTCCCTTTTATAGAAAACCACTAGGGTTTTCTAGGACCCCAAATGAGGATAAGGATTCTCCCCCAGAGATGACAAAAACAGATGGACCAATTGAAAATAGGGCAAAACAAATTATCACCCTAAACCAATGGGAAATTTCCACCAACGTACGAATTCGTACATGGTACCCGAGATTCGCGGAGCTAGCCGTTAAGGGGGAGACATCTGGACTTTTTCTACAAGATTCAAAACTGATTTTGCGCTAAATATCGTGCTAAACACGTGAGGATATACGAATTTGAGTGAAGAGGGAGGCGTTTGGACGAGAACCAGCTGGTTCGAGTTTTCTTGGTCGATTTTGACTGAGGTCGGGTCGGGTATTGTTCGTATGCAGTATTGAGGTTGTTGACAATGGGTTATGGTTGGGTCGGCGTCAAGAGGCTGTGTTCACCGGATTTTCGATTGGGAGTTATCGGATTCGGGTAGATGAACGGTTGAGGGTTGTTGTCTATTCTCTCCTCAGGTCTTTGTGAAGAAGAAGAGATAAAAAGGGTTTGTGGATGTGGGCCGAACCGGGTTGGGTCTTGAATTGTTGGGCTGATGTTGATGGGAATAAATGGGTCAGTTATTGGCCCAATGGGAAGGGGGCTGAAATTGCTTTGTTGTTGGGCTGGTGTTTGGCAAAATTGGGTTTAAAATTGGGATACATAGTTTAGAAAAATAGTTTCAATTAACATTTAACCCATTCTAATTAAAATTTGATCAAATTAAAGGCTAATTGGTCAAATATATTGCGATTGTGGCTAATTTAATTTCAATTTATGATCAAATTTAATAGATTGATTAAATTGAATTGAAATTAAATACGAATTAATACTCCTTTTAATCCCGAGTTTCTTGATTTAATAAAACCAAACAAGTATTTCTCCAAATAAATTACTTGTGAGAATAAATTATATTTAAATCAAGATTTAATTATTTAAAATTATTTTTCAAATAATCCTAAATTTAAAAATCCAATTTTGATGAAAATGTTCATTTAAATGAAATCATTTATACAACGCAAATACGAAAATAAATAATTATCACCTGAATGACAAAATTAGCCCAACTACCTATTTTAAAATGCATTTATTTGAAAAAAATAATTGTTTTAGTTTTATTTGAAAATCGAAGAAACTCGAGATTAAACGTAGTTGTGGAGGGCAAAAATTAGGTGTCAACAATAAGTTGGCTCAAGTTCCTCGTTTTCCTCAAAACTAAAAAGGCCATAATATTTTACCTGTGAAAGAAGAAAAGGGACGATGAAGAATTCAAAGCTGTTGTGGACGGAGAGCAAGGCTGTCACATCGATTGACGGTTGGAAGTCGAAAAGAAACTCGAAGCCCAACTATTTATCACCGGTGGTTGAAGTCGCCGGGGATTGAAAGGAGAAATTTGCAGAACTGTTGGTTGAGAGAAACTGTCGACAGAGAGAAAGGAGAGACGATTGATTTGGAGAGGGGAGGGGTGTGGGTTGATTTGTATTTTTAAAAAAAATTAGAAAGTTTTGAAAATATTAAACAAGTCCACAATTAACTTAATCAAGTTTTCTAATTATGTTTGACCCTTTAAGTTGGTCAATGTGACCAATCCTTCATTCAAGACTTAAATGACACCCTTTCTTCAATTTTCTCCTGATTGTTATTGCATTCTTTTTTATCTATATTTATCAAACTCTGATTATTATTACGTGGAGCGAGAACTAGTTTTCTAATAACTCATGCTTGGAGGTGCAACTTTTTGATGCATGATTTGCGTTATTATATTTTGTAATCTATTTATGACGTCTGACGTCTTTTTTACGATATTTGATGCAATTTTCTTGTTGCTATTTTGAAATTTGATGAGAATTTTTTTAGTTTCTAATTAAATCGTCTATTTTATAGATTGATATGAACCTAATATTCAGAACTTCTAAAATATTTAATAGAAAGTGCTCAGTTTTAAGCAAAAGCTCAAATCCCTTTCCTTTGACAACCTTACTCCTTGGAAAACCCTTCCCCCTTTCTGTGCTTGGACAATCTGGAACAATAGAAATAACAACCTGTTCAACAATAAAAATGACCACCCTACCTTCTCTCAAGCTTATTCTTGGAATACCACCAACTTACCAACAAAATAGGACAGATCCATACCAAATCCACCATCCATCTAAATTGGGAACCTCCCCAAAGGGGATTCAACATTGATGGTGCTTGCATGGGTAATCCTAGTATAGGTAGGATTGGGGGTGTCATCAAGGACCACTCTGGTAACTGGATCACTGACTTCCATAAAGTTTTCGCCAATGCTAATACTATTCAAATGGAGCTTTTAGCCCTTAAAGAGGGCCAAAAACTGGTCAAGGAGAGTAACCTCTACCCTATTGAGAGCAACATTGACTTCCTGGAGGTTATCCACATGTTCCACAAAGGAAATATGCAATATAACAATTTTTTCTATGAATGCAGGTTGATGCTAAGAGATTTAGAAGGACAAACCGTATACTATTGCTATAGGGAGCAGAATGGGGTTGCAGACGCATTAGCAAGAGCAGCAATGGAGAAGGAAACTTTTGGGGAAATCACCCTTTTTGTAGTTCCTCCGGTGTATGCTCTGGAACGGATTTGAGCAGACATCAATGGAACTCAATATTCTAGAGTTGTTAGCAGTAGCACTTTGAACTCAGGCCAATGGCCAAACTACTTCACAGTTGATCCAGGCTGAAGCTTGCTTTTGTAACTAAACTCCCGTTTTATTATTTATGCAATTCTGTTTACCCTCCTCCGTCACCCCCCCCCCCTCCCCCCCCCCTCAAAAAAAAAAAAATCACTTTGAGCTTATCATAATAAATAGGGACCATTTTGCTATTTTCTCGTGTAAAATATAATAACCATATCGTAAATTTTTTTTGTCAGATGAAAGAAATTACAAAAGCAAAATAATATTACAATTGATATCTTCTTCAACATTGATGAATATGGAAAAGCTTACACAATTAGGCAACTGTTGTACAATTAGGATCTGAAATCCTTGTTGCCATGGCAAAAGTTTTGTATTATTTGCCTACAGATAGAGTAGTTACCCACTTAATTACAATTATAAGTTCTTATGATATTAGGTTTATATAGAGTTAGGAGAAATGCACAGCTTTAATTCAAGAATCAAAGAGTAGCCAAATTTGTTTACTTGTGTTTATTTTTGCAGATCATGACAATGCAAAGATTTTATTTTGGAGAGTGAAGCCAAAATATTAAGACAAGTAACTTAACAATAATAAATTGCCAAGCCGGATCATGGCATTTTAATTAATAATTACTCTAATCTTTAGAGTTGGATGTAGAGTACTTTAGTATCAGGTTTATCTAAGCTCAGTACTTTCGACGTGAAGCATAAATTTATGTGTAAAAATTTATAAAATTTGCAACATGAGTAAATATGGATTTATAAACTTAAATTTTAAATTTGCTTCTGTCTAACTTAATTCCACTAAAATCTTCCGTACACAATTTCAAATAATTCTGAATCTCTTCATATAATAATCAAATTTTGACTTGGTACTCATGTTGCAGATGAAGAGAGGATGAAATAGGTCAATATGATAAGACATTTTAGAATATTCCAAATCTCATCTCTATGTTTCTATCCATTTGTCACATTATTTGTTACTCCCTATATTCCAAACATATTAATTTGGACCAACATTTCTAAAATATATCTTTAATCATATTGATGAGAAAATTACAATCTATAACATTTTCCATGTAGTACAATATATTGGAGTTTGGACCTTATTAACTTTTATATCTAGCCAAAATTAATTTGGATTTACAAGTTATACAAATAAAAAAAAAAGAGGAATTTTTAAGACAATGCAATTCAAACATATTTAATTGATACCAAAGATTGGAAAGGGAATGGATAGAATTTTTTTCCGAGCCTCGAGAATAAAACAAATCCTGATAGAGAGCACAATCCCCCAATGAGTGTCACACGTCATGAAATTGAATTAATCGGAATCTCAAAGCAAATACCATCACTACATCACTTGAGCAAAAAAAAAAAAAAAAAAAAGGGAAATATTGTAACACATTATCCACGACATTGAGCTACCGCTATTTGCTGTAGTGAATCATTTTATCTTGGGAAGATATATTTTATAATCTCGGATATTTGAGGGGAATAAATTCCTTGGACACACCGTGAATTCGGTGGACTTGATTCTATAACTTCCGTCGTCATCTCTTTTTTAAAGTTGATTTTATTGTCTTTTCAGAAAAATAGTTTGAACTTTATATTGATAGTTCTTCAACTGGTTGAACTTGTGTTTGAATCTTGAAACTTCATTTTGATACTTGATAATTTGTTTATCCTTACCATGTTTGTCTCCTTTGTTACTAGTTTCTTGATGAATTATACGATTAATAGAGTAGGTTTCTTCATTCTTTATCCTTGTTTCCTCTCGAGAAAACATCATCTACAATTCATGCACCTTCAATTTGTATCTCATAGCAGTATAGTTTATCTAGAAAGGGCCAAAATTGAGTGTCAACGGCAGAAATAACAGTTAAATATCGCGCGTTCACTTAGTTGAAGACTAAGGACATGACACTTTTGCTGTAGAATACTAGAGAAGAACATATATGTATAAAGGAAGCCAAATTTGAAAGTTACCAACACATGCTTGATAAGTAAAGAGAAACCAATTAAACACATAGAAAAACTTTAATTCATGGAACTACATGAGAAAAAATACTTCTATGTAATGTTGTTCAATTTTTCAATTTCTCTAGAGACAGCAAAGTTGATAACTACAAAAAGGACAATTGCAGCTAAGAGGAACACAAACAAAACATTGGCAAACTGTATCAACTGCCACGATCAAACTTCGTCGTACATGTATTTTCTCCTCTGAAGTATTATTCATCGTACTATGGCGGGTATTTTCACTCTCCATTTTGGGTTTGCATGCCCAAAAGTTGAACTCATGTAACTCTGTTTAGATGCTCTATGGTCTTGGTGTGGGATTTGAGGCTAGAAAGTTATTATCTAAGTATTGTTGTTTTCATAAATGTATTTCGATAACCGGGTGGATAATTACTTTACGTTTAATAACTATTTCACGCACTTGAAGTTGCACATGTCTTCATCTCTTGTGAATGTATAGAAAATTGGTTCTCCCGACAAGTTATGTTATCGGGAGCCAGTCACGCCTAGGGGTTATTTTGGGACGTGACAGACTGTCATTACATAAAAAAAAACAACTAAATAAATCCAGTTATTTTGAAGTTGATTGGTGATGAAGTTTAGCGGTTAAGAAAGCTCTTTGTGAGTGTGTCAATTACAATAAGTTCAATAGTGTTTGTGTATATTGTTGTTGCCAAGCTGTAAGGAAAAATAATTTTTTCAGGACATAATGTGATAAAGTAGCTATTATGAGATGAAATTATTTATGTAAATAAATAATGTATAGTCAGGAATGAATTTGACTAATTCATGGACTAAAGGAAACATCGAGAGAAGTGAGACTTTAGTCATTTGAGAAGATTGATAATGATGTTAATCAAACCTATTTGATCGGAGATCCCATGAGTTTGGTTCATATGGGTAATACCAAGTCATTAATTGATCAAAAGCACGCACTATTAAATTATGTTCCTCTTATGGTGTGTCAATATAGTGCATTACTACAAGGCAAGGTGATGGTTGAGTTAAACTTTTAGGGTTCGTTTGGTAGAGTGTATAAGAATAATGCAAAATATGGTGTATTAGTAATGTTTGTGTTAGTTATGCTTGCATTAGTTATGCTTGTATTTTTCTTATGCAATGTTTGGTTCCATGTATTAAAAAAAAGGCCAAAGTTATCGACAGACACAAACTTGTTTCGAAAATTCACTTAGATCCTTCAACTAAGGTTTGTACCTATCAGACCCCTAAACTCTCCGAATTTTGATCCAATTGAGCCTTTTTTACACAATCAGCAAAAGGTACCTAGAGAGTGTGTTACACTCGTGTGACGTGGCAAAATTAACCAATTAGAAAAAACACGTGTCAAAAAAAAATTATTACGTGAAATTGTTGTTTTTTCTATTTAATTATCTATTTAATAATAATTTATTAATTAAAAAAAAGAAAAAAAACACCCCTCACCCCCACCCCGTCGTCATCTTCACACCCCCTCCCCGGCGTACACACAGTTCACACACACACAGCTCTCACACACATAGAGTTCACACACACTCATCGTCCTTCACAGTTCACACACACATGAGAGCAGCTACACAGTAGACATTTTCCGGCGAGACTCGCCGAAAAATCAACTCCAAAATTCTACCATTCTAAATTTATTCTATTACATAAACCCATAAATGATTTTCCTAATTTTATGCTTCAAAATGGAGAAAAGGCCTATACACAAGGCCTTTTCTCCATTTTTTCCGACGATCAGATTAAGATAAGAAACCACATCTAGTTCACGCATTTTATCAAACACCTTACGTGCACATCCTAAACGGTCATAATTCACATACATATGCACCAACAAAGCTTCAACAAACGAATCCAACCCCAATACAGTTGTTAAACCATACCCAGGGAATAGCATCATTTTTATACACATATTCCGGGGAATAGTATCATTTAATATCATTTTATATTTTATCATTCACCAGCGTTTTTGGTCGTTTTTGGATGACCCTTTTGGTGAATTAGAGTTTTTGATTATGAATTTCATCAAGATTTTTGTGATTTTGGATCGATCTGGGTTGTTTATCATTTCGCGGATTTAGTTGAGTTAGAGTTTTGGGTGGTGAATGGATTCAAATTTGTGTGAATTTTTGAGTTTTTTTTGAAGGATTATTCCTTTTTTTGTATGACCCGTAGAATTAAGTTTTAAGAAGAAAAAAAAAAGAACGAAGAAGATGGGTGGAGGAGAAGATGAAGAAGGTATCAGAATTGGGAAATATGTTGGAGGCTTTTTTATTAAAATTTTGTTTTATTAAAATTTTTTTGGGGCTCAGTGCTTTTTGTTTTATTAAAAAGAATTTGTAATTGGTTTATTAATATTCAAATCAAAGAATTAGTAAAGAAAATCAGATTTTTGTTTTATTAAAATTTTTTTGGGGCCCTCAATGCCACTTGGCACATTTTTATTCGTGATTTAGTCTAAAAAATATTCCTCACGCACCTCCCGTGATTACACAACACGCGATGTGCCATGTAGGCAAAAAATGCTCAATTGAATCAAAATTCGGGGGGTTTAGGGGCCTAATAGCTACAGACCTTAGTTGAGGGATCGAAGTGAATTTTCGAAACAAGTTTGAGTGTCTGTTGATGACTTTGGCCTAAAAAAAATCATGAATTACATAATTTCTATTTTTTTTTTTTACATAATACCCTCAATATATATGTTGGAAAGGATGCAGAAAAGTTTTTGAGGGGTAATAGGGTCTTTAAAGTGTATTTGTTTGACCCCTAAAGTTGACGTGATATTTTTTTTTAAAAAGGGAGCGTTTATTTATTAAAAAAATTAATTTTAGTAATCTTATATTTAAAATATAATAATTTTTTTTAAAAAAAATTAAAATTAAAATTAAAAATGGACACTTTTTTCTTCTTTCTTCTTCAAATTATCATCAACAATAACACTCAAACCTCCATTAACAACCTCAATTTTTTTTCACTTTCTTCCATTAACACCACCACCCAAGAACAACACTTTACTTTACTTTACTTTACTTTCACTTTCCTCCATTAACAACACCACCCAAGAACAATACTTTACTTTAATTTTTTTCACTTTCCTCCATTAATACCACCACCCAAGAACAACACTTTCATTTAATTTTTTTCACTTTCCTCCATTAACACCAACCAAGAACAAACATGAAAACACTATTAAATAATTTTCTCCATTGAATACCATCTCAACCTTCAATTCAACTCCCTCAAAATTTAGATAAAAATTAAATTAAATTGAAGATTTTGTTTTTGAATCACTTATCATCAATGAGATTTCTTTTGATTTTTACTTTTGAATTTTTTTTGTTAATAAGACAATTTAAAAAAATTAATTTTAACTTGATGAAAGTATTTTTGTGTTTGAATAAGAAAGAAGAGGGTGGGGATGGGGGACTGGAAGGCAGAAAGAACGGGGGTGGGGGACTGGAAGGGTGGGGTAGGGATGGGGCTAAAAGGGGAGAAAGAATGGCGGGTGGGGTGTGGAGGGGGGGTGCTGGAAGGGGAGAAAGAACAGGTGGTGGGGTGGGGTGGGGGCTGGAAGGGAAGAAGAGCGGAGGGGGGGGGGGGGGTTGCTGGAATGGAGAAAGAGATTGGGGAGGGGGAGGGGGTTGAATTTTTTATTTAATATATATATATATATATTATTTAATATATATAAATGGTAAATATATATTTTTTACTTTTTAAAATAAAAATACATAAAAATAGTATGTGTGTGGAATTTTTTTTTTAAAAAATCCTAATTTCTTACGTGGCAATGACCTGACACTGATGTGACACTGACATGGCGCTTGTGTAACCACTCTCCGTTGTAAGAGTGGTATTCAGTTTTGAGGGGTGAAACAAATACACTTTAAAGATGTTAAGGGGGTAAATACACAGAAGTTAAGTTTAAGTGCTAAAGTGAGTTTGGAGGACAAGTTCAGGGGGGAACAGATGTATTTTCTCTTAAACTAATGCATGCATTAACATTTCAATACACTCTACCAAACGACCCCTTAGAATTTAAGTTCTGTGCACCGTCAGTGCATAAAAAATTCTACACTATTAGCTTGACCTGCTATTGTAGGTTACCCAATTATTTACATAAAAATTTAAAAAGAAAAAATTAGGTAACCTGCAATAGCAAGTCAAGTTCACGTGATAGTGCAGAATATTTTGTACACTGATGGTGCACAAAACTTAAATTCATACTTTTAATCCAAATCATACCATTCTAGGTGGTGTATAGCCCTACAGAATACACTTGATAATTGGAACTATGTGAATGTGGAGTGGTGCCACTCCTATGAAATTGTGACAGATTTCTAGAGTTCTCATGAGTACCAGGACACAAGCATAGCCTCTTAGCGTAAAACTGCGACAACGACAAAGATTGTGCGAGTATGATGTGATAGAATAAGACCCTAACCTTACAAAAGATTTCTGGTAGAAGTTTTAAACTTCACCAATTATTCTGTAAGTTTAATCTTGTTTTATCTAGGTCTGGTTCATTGTCTATGCAACACCAGATCCAGCAACAAGTCTTATTTCATCCTATTTGTTATTATTTCTTTTAAAATATATGGGGTATTGATGGATGTTTCAAAAGAATTAACTTGTCCAAAATTACACTTGAAAGAGCATTAATTTGTAGCTTTTATGGTTGTTGCCCAACGTTCACATTATCCTTGCATCTATTATCATTCATGTCCATTATGGCATTTCATCTTTACTATTAATTAATTTTTGGAACGTTGGCAGCAAAGCAATTTATGAATTCTTAATTCGAACGTTGGGAGTGGTCGACTAGTTTCCCTATTGTATAAGTTTGTTCTTCTTTTTCTCTTGTTGGTTAGAAAAACAGTGAACATTTGCTATTCTTCTTCACTTTTTTTTTTTGGGCTCGTTTTAAATCTTTGTTAGATTTCGGCTCCTAGTCCGGGTGAAATGTTCTTAAGGACAATGTCTGACATGCCTCAAGCTATGTGAATTTCCTACAAGTGTTTGTGAAGAAGGAATTTTCCGTGAGATTTACAGCACCAATCTCATCTCTTGGTCCGCTAATAAACAACCTATAGTTGTACGCTCTAGTGCTGAAGCTGAATGTAGAGCTCTTGTTGTAGCTACTGCTGGCTACATGGCTCCAATACATTCTTGGTGATCTTGGTATTTTTCTGACTTTCCCTGTCTCCATGATTTTATTTTTTTGATGTGCCTGGATTCTACTCACTTTTGTATAGGAGGATATTCTCTGAGTTAATAACTCAAATGGTCACTGAACTTACGATTTTTTTCTCAGAAAGTCACTCAACTTTATTTTTACTTTTAAAGTCGTTCAACTTAGGGTTGTTCTCTCAGAAAGTACCTCAACTTTGATTTTCACTTCAAAAGTTACTTAAGTATGAATATTTTACTTATAAAGTTACTCAACCTATTTAATTATTTATTTTAATTAAAATTTGCTAACTTAAAATTTTATTTAAAACCAAAATTCTAAAAAAACTAAAAAAATATTTGAACCATGTTATTACATATTCTCATGTTTACTTTATATTTAACCCTCTGAAATTTTAAAATATCTTAAATAATTTATATCAATTCACTTATAATGTTAATATTAATTTTGAAGATTTTTCGAATCATATTCATTTAGCTGATTAGATTTAATTAACTTTCAACGGGATACTTATTTACGAAATTGATTGTTCAATCATAATGCAATTTTTTATATTACTACTTGTATAATATACATATGCATCAAATAAATACAATGAATTCTATTCCTAATAAGTTGCTAAAAGGGATCGTTATAGATTTTAAACTAAAATGATATGATATAAAATATTACCAAATGTTTAACATTATAATATATACACTGCAATGAGGTAAAATTAGCTGCAAAAATTGTACAATCAAATAAGTGTGGTTTTAGGATATTAAATGATCTGTATGACTACATACACTTTATAATATAGTCTAATCGTTAGACAAGAAAATAGTAGTAAAATCAAAATTCTAAGAAATAAAAAATATATTCAATTAAACCATTTAAATGAATTTTGGATATGGCCGGATCACTAAATTGATTGTTTAAATGATTTTTTTTTTATTTCTTATAATTTTTGTTTTAAATAAAATATACATGATAGCAAATTTTAATGAAAAAAAATAATTAAATAGCTTGAGTGACTTTTTGAGAAAAGAATTCCTAGTTAACTGACTTTTGGAGTAAAAATTAAAGTTGAGTGATTTTCTGAAAAAAGAACTCATAGTTGAGTAACTTTTGGAGTAAGAATCAAAATTGAGTGACTTTCTGAGAGAAAAAATCATAAGCTGAGTGACCATTTGGATTATTAACTCGATATTTTCTTTAACAATAAAATCCTGACAATCTTGTGAATGTAGTGTGTTTCATTCGGACATGTGCAGGGAGCTCTATCTCTTCTGTGATGTATTTTGCTGGTTGATAATTTAATAATATATGCATGCATCTTCTCCAATGGAGATGGGTAAATTTGATTAAAAAAATTGAAATAATGAAGTAAATGAATCTAATGACCCTCAGATTCAATGCAGGCAGTGTCATCGGATAAAGTTGATCTTATTGATACGAGATGAGAGCAACAAATGATAGAATTTGAGAACATAAAAGAACAATGCGTTGCTAGTAACTGAATGATAATTCAGTGAGTAAATGACTAGAAGACTCCGACTATTTATTACTTAACCCTAGGGAGTAACTAACTTGCGCGGAACTCGACTCCCATTAGCTCACGTCTGCAACTGTTGAGTAATAACTAGTGGAGATCCATGGGTCCTTATGCAGCAGTCAGACCTTTGACCTTATCTTGAGCCGTACCCCGGCATCTGATCTCACAATCCGGAGCTGTGCGGACCCATTTAGCATGATACCCGACTCAGCCATCCTAGGTCAGGCCTTACAAAAGCGATTACTTCTCCCCATGACAATTGATGAGATATCCGGTGCTTGCTTAATGGGGAGTCAGACCTCACTCGTCCTTCCTTCCACGTATCATCCATCCCCTGATTTGCCTATGCGTCCAATCTGGTTTTATCCCACACAGCCTTGTTATTTTGATCCCAACACTAACTATAAAAAAAATGACATGATGAACATTTCCATTCTTGGAGAATGATCATAGCATCTTTTTTTTTTCGCAACAGAGTGAGAGAAATAGACCGGATTAGTAATACATGCTAGTTTTAATAAAACCTTTTGTAAGCGATTACAAGCTTGGCATGATATAGACCATCCAATACTTTTTGCCTCCCTATATATATTCAAATGATTTCTAATTATAAGGATGTGGGAATCTTTGATAAGCTTAGATAGGATAATTTGGAAATTGACAAGCAGTGATTAATTTATTTTCCAGTCCATGATC
Organism: Capsicum pubescens; assembly: GCA_030864215.1. Taxonomy (NCBI): domain Eukaryota; kingdom Viridiplantae; phylum Streptophyta; class Magnoliopsida; order Solanales; family Solanaceae; genus Capsicum; species Capsicum pubescens. Next base: position 340,619,475 of record CM061538.1, read on the forward strand.
ATATGTTATTAGCTTCTGAACTCACATGTAGCCAGTTTGACGTGAGATTAATTATCATATGCGTTATATAATACATATTTTCATCGGTGATGTTTGCATGTGTTTATACTTCATAATTGAGCTATTTCAGCTCAATTTCTTATTGTTTATTGAGGTTTAAACGGAAAATACAGTTTGTTTTTACATTCTTTTACAATAAAAGAAGTCAAGTAACTAAGTATCCCTGCATCCTTTGCCTGCATAAAAGATAGAGATATCTTCCAGATGTTATTGTTGTACAATATTTACGGCGTTCTTGTAATCAGACAAGCCTAAAAGCACAAACATGTTCCTGGTATTTTCCCAGTTGATCTGATTTTATTTGCTTTCGCTTTCACCTTAAGCTCTTCTTTTTCTTGATTTTTCTCTGCTTGTGTTTGGGCACCTCCAGCTATGTTTTCAATCCTTCCAATATCACTGTAGAAACTTTGCCTTATCTTCGCCCTTCGCCTGTCTAACAGTGCCTGTCATTTCATTTAGCATGTAGTCAGCAAATGAATAAGATTCAACAGCTCATAAAGAACAAATTTACGAAAGAAATTAGAATCAACCTCAATTTCCTCTAAGTGGCGCTTCGCCTTTTTCTTCTTCTTAGTCTCCAAGTCAATTATCACTTTATTGAGCTTCTCATGCCTGAAATTCTCTTTCTTGTTAGATGGAACAATTTGTTCGGATCAAGGCTTTTCATTGTCAACCTTACAAAATTCAGTACAACTTCGTACCGTTCTTTGGTCTTGTTCATCTCTTCTTTCTCCCAAATATCTGCTTTAGAATTTCCAACTCCAGGGTTTGTTGTAATTGGTCCTTTTGTCATCTCTTTTTTAGATGTTGATTCTCTAGATGGAATTTTCTTATCTGCGGTGTACATCTTTCTGGTTTCTGAAGAGGTTGCACTCTGTTTAAAAGATGATATTAAGTTAACTGGTTCTTGATTCACCGTAGCTGTCCGTATTACCACATTTTTGTCTAGAACTTCTGAACTTGATTTTGAAGTGTTGACAGCTGATCACCAATATGGAGGAAATGGGTAAAACATATTGATATATACAGTCAAACCTCTCTATAATAACATCATTCGTCCGAAAATGTTTTGGTGATTGGCGAAATGTTATAGTTAAAAGGAACATACAGTAGGACATAACATGAAAAGTCGATTCCAAAGAAAACTTAGCTGTTATGGAAAAATGTTATTATTGAGGATAACGGTTAATAAGATTATCTATGACTTTTTAAAGTTTTGTTCTTACCTGTGGACTTTTCAGGTCTCCCAATTGTATCGTCTGCTTTACTTTTTATCTTGCTCAAAGATTTATTAGCACCAATGTTTGTCTTTATTTGATCTCCGTTACTCTTGTCTTCAATTGATTTTACGACAAATGCAGCTACAGCTACTGCAGTTGGGTAGTCAAAAGCATTACTGGAATCATAATTGCGACTCGCTTTCATTGTAAACTGTCTTTCTAACCAGCTAACGGTTCTTTTCGTCTCTGCCAAAGAAAAAAAACAACAAAACAAATCACGTAACTGTATTTTGTTGTTTAAAGATTCAGATTCTGCAGAGCCCTTGGGAACACGTCACCAAAATTTCTCTGCACGGTTATTCATTGAGTTTTGAATCGTGCCCTACTAACTCTCGGAAATTTCTCGATTATAAACAAAAAAGATTTAGAAGAGCTCATACCACCTTTAGACATTTGTGTTTTCTGGGCTGGTATTCCTCTGTCTCTATTGATTTTGCTCCCTCGCACCAGAGAAACTCACCCTAAAAAAATTGTGAATTTAGGGGAATGAAAAGAGAGGAACCAATAGTATATTCTTGAAGACTAAAGTAGTTTAAAAGGAAGAAAATAAAGAGCAGAAAGAAAACGAAGTTATTAACTTTTCCCCTTACCTCATATGCTTAGTTTGAAACTATTTCAACAGTGAATATCTGACTGATGCATATTTGAAGAAGCAATGATTGTTAGGGAAAGTTGATTGAAGGAGATAAGTATCTCTGCATGCAAGGCAAGTATTCTTTTCTTCTAATTGATGGTTGCCTTTTTAATGAATAGGCTTTGAACTTTTCAGGTTTCCTTTTTACTTTGCAGAGAATTTTAGTTTACAGAAGAATCTAAATATTCTAAGCTGTCCTTTTCTTATCGTGCACTTGTAAGATGGAAAGTTCCTCAATCAACAATGTCAGATTTTTCTTTATGGACGAACGATCATGATATACGTAACTTTGCTTCTTTTTTGCCCAAATCTATGGAGTTAGACCCCATTATTAAAAAATATTCAATGTAGAATTGCACTAACTTCTATCTTGGTCGTGTTGTTAATAAAAATGATTATTTAACCATTATTTGTCATTGAATAGATAATAATTGTTAGGGAATATGAGTTTTGATGATGGACATATAAATGAAATATGTAGTGCAAGTTGTTCCACTCAAGTGAATCTACTGGTGCTCACAAGAACTGCATGTTGAAGATGATGCAAGACTGACAATGCATTAGGACAAAAATGGATAAGCAAGGAAGCTCAGAATTGTTTCAAATGCTACGATTAAGGAGAAGATAAAAGCAACATCTAGAAGTTGAGTTGATCAAGGAGTTCTACAAGACTAAGTGATAAAAGAGAAGAGTCCTACTCAACCTAGGAGAGAGAGAGGACTCTATCAAGAGTTGGCTTAAATACAACAAACGACTTTCAAAGGTTTTCACTCATGCACTGAAAATATAGTCAACAATCAGCAAAACAGTTCTACAACTTGAATGAGCTATTGAAGCAACCTGGTCCTTTACTTAGAGTCATAGACTTTGTGTAATAGGTTGGTATTTGAGTCATTTTGAGTTGTAATCTCTAGTCTCAATGAAGTATAAACTGAATTAGGATTAAACGTCTTCAAGTTGGGAAACTCAAAGACTTGGGAACACTTATCTTGGGAAGATTTGTATTTTTGTAGAAATAGGAGTTAGAAGTTTTAATTCCTAGTTTACAACAAGTCTTGTAATTTGTTGATTGTTGAGGCTCAAGTGATTTAGTGAAGTTGGAGTTAAATCTTGTAGAGGTACAAGTTGTGGTTTTTTACACCTTTCTTGAATTGGGTGTTTTTCATGTAAAAATACTGTGTTCAAGTTTTACTTTGGAGAACCACGTTAGCTTACTTGTTTCACAGATAGGTAACCAGTAGACTCTAATATTAAAACTAGTTGTAATACCCGTGCTTTTTCTTAGCTTGAAAATCATCTCAAGGATGTTAAAACTTTCTTTGAAATAAGAATTCATTCTTATACACGTGGTATATCCATAATTTTCACATCCTATCACGTGGAAAATTGCATAAGCTTTCCATCGATATATAATTCGCCCAAATCCGACACCCGGGCGAAGAGTTAGGTCTTTTTTAGTGAGACAGTGTTTGACTTGAGCCTTCAGTGCATCGCGGAGATAGCTCAAATGGCAATTGTCGAATTCCAATATTGCTCCGCGATACTGGCATGTCGCGCCAAACTTCCAGGTTGTAGACAAGGTGGCAACACGATAGCTCCGCATCGCGCCACCGTGCAGTTTCCCAATTATCAATTTCCAGTGACACAATGCGATAACGCTGCGTCGCGCCAAGGGCCCAACTTGGAAAATTTTACTGAAAATTTAATGACGTGTCTAGGGTTAAAAGGGTCAACTTCCTACCCCTATATAATCCCTTTAACACGTGATTCAACTATTTTTCACCCAAAACATATTAGTTTCTCTCAAGATTATCTCAAGAACAAGCTAGGGTTTCTATTGGGGATTCAAATTTAGGAAGGTTTCACCATCAATCTTCACGAAATCACGATCTAAGGTATGCATAGTGTTCATTCATGGGCTCCTTTCGTCCATGAAATCCAAGAATCCCTTTTCAACTACAAGTTATGGATTTTCTTCACGTGTTCATGCTTTGTATGTTCCCTTTCATGTTGATAAATGAGGAATTGATTTCTATTCCATGATTTGATGATAAATTCCATGTGGGTTGATTAGTATAGATAAAGATTTACGAAATCTCATGACTAAAACCTTGTATGATGGAATTGGAATTGAAGCATGATGTTTAATTGTTGTATAATGTGTTTTACATGTACTATGCCTACAATATGTTTGATTAAATGCCTAGATGAAGGAATATTGTCTAACTAGCATGATATCATGAAAATCCCCATAAATTTACAAGCTTATTCCTATTAGACATTTGATGAAATGCTTCAATAAACGTATTGTGGTGATTATCATGTATTCAAGAATATCAAGTCATATCAGTTTCCTTCCATCAAGTCTTGGGGGTACTTGTACTCGAAATATTAGTTGTGTGCGTAGATCCATGTCATATTTTCACGATACTCCCAGTCAAGCTATGAACTCTTAGACTTTAGATAGTCTTATGACTCAGGAAAAATCTCCATGATCTCATGACTCAGTCAGTTGTCAGACATCAGTAGTATTCGTCAGCCATGAAAATTTAGTAACTCAGTCCATGCTCAGTTTAGTTCAGTAAATCATGTTCAGTGTCCATTCAAATGGGAGTAGGAATTAGTACCGAGTGAACCCAAGGATGGGGACTCGCCTGTTATAGAAGGGTGTGATTCCTAGAAGCAATCCTTGTGTTCCAAAACTATGTAGCCAACATTGGTTGAGACATCATAGCCTGCTATATGAGGGTAGATGAGGTGGCTTAACCTGTTATGTGAGGGTTCCCACCTTTCTCGCTAGAGTTACCTGTTATATGAGGGTTACTCACATGTTGTCCTTACCAGTGGCGCGGTATTGACACCCTTTCGATCAGGGCATAGATTGGACCTCAGCTCAGCTATTATAGCACCTTTGGGGCATATCGGTTAGATGCTACTTCCCACAGTTTCATGTTACAGAATCAGGACTGTCAGATACAGTCAATAAGTCTCAGTAATAGAGCTCCGATAGTTCTTCAGATTTCAGGACTGTCAGATACAGTCAACTCAGATACAGTACGGAACTCAGATAGTTCCATTAGATTCAGGACTATCAGCTACAGTCACCCACATTATTAGTTATACTCAGATACAGTCACCCAAGTTATCAGTTATACTCAGATCCAATCATTTATGTTATCAGTCATGTCATGTTATCAGTATTCAGATTCAGTAATCACGATATCACGTTGTCAGTTATAGTTACGTAATTATGTATGCATTCTCACGTTCATGTTAGACAGTCAGCTAGCATTAGCATGCATGTGAACCGTTGCATTTAGCCTACCTCACATGTATACTCAGTACATATGTACTGATGCATTCTCACTATGGTGCTTTCTTTTTATGTTACACCATAGGTTCAGAGACACAAGTTCCAGATCCGCAGTAAATTCCAGTTTCATCAGTCAGAGTAGAAGTGAGTCCTCATCCTTCGAGGACATAAGGATTTTCTATTATCTCATTGATTAGCTTATTAGTTGGAGTTAGTTGGGGACATATCCCATCAACTCCTTATTCAGATTCTTCAGACAGTAGAGGCTTTCAGACTAGATGCAGACTAGATACAGACTATCATGTTTAGACTTCAGTATTTTTAATTTTGTTTTGGGTATTCTATTACCCTACACAGATGTTACATTATTCAGTTATGTTCATGATCGAACCTTATGGCCTTTCAGTGCATGTTTTTGCATTATTATGTTATCTTATGCAGTATACAGGTACAAATATCAGTCATGGGTTAGCTTGTGGTCCTTCAGGGTCACGGGCACCGTGTAGCATTCCGGTTCACCAAATTGGGTCGTTACAAACTTGGTATCAAAGCCTAAGGTTCAATAGAGTCCTAGGAAGTCTGAAAGCCATATCTAGTATAGTCTTGTGCATGGGTGTGTTGCGCGCCACATTTATGTGCAAGAGGCTATGAGATATTTTAAGAATAGTTTCCCCTATTTTAGTATTCATGTCGTGCCAGTGAACATAATCACAAGTCAGTCTCTCAGTCTAATCCGTTTCTTCTCTTTATTTCAGAACATGTCTCCTAAGAGAAGAAATCAGTCAGCCCCTCATCCCGAAGAACCTTTGGGAGATCATGTTTCTCATGCGGAGTTTAGCACAACATTTGCCACTCTTGCTCAATCAGTCGCTGCTCATAATGAACGGCCAACAGTTGTTCCAGCCAATCCAGTGGCCAAATCAGCTGCAGCGAGGATTCGGGACTTCACCCGAATGAATCCTCCAACCTTCCTCGGGTCTAAGGTAGATGAAGACCCTCAGGAATTCTTAGATCAAGTTCAGAAAGTGACAGATGCCATGGGGGTGACTACTGTTGAGAGTGCTGAGTTAGCTGCATACCAGTTGCAGAATGTGGCTCATGCTTGGTTCAAACAGTGGAAGTCCAAAAGATCAGATGATGCAGGTCCTATAGAGTGGGAAGAGTTTGTACTGCATTCTTAGGCAGATTCTTTCCCCAAGAGCTTAGAGAAGCCAAGGGGCTAGAGTTCATCAATCTCAGGCAAGGCAATATGATGGTGAAAGAGTATTCTTTTAAGTCTACTCAATTAGTCAGGTATGCCCCTCATGTGGTTGCAGACAATAGATCTAAGATGAGTAAGTTCGCTTTAGGGGTGAACGACAGTCTGGTTAATGAGTGCAGATCCACCATGCTGAACAGTGACATGACCTTATCTAGACTTATGACCCATGCTCAGCAGATAGAAGAACAGAAAATTAAGCAGAGGGAAAAGCAGAATAAGAGAGCGAATACAGGTAGTTTCAACTTCGCTCAGCCTAAGTCAGAAGGAGGAAACCGTTCCCACTTTTGTCCTAAGTCATCAGTTCCAGCTCCCTCTACATCCAGTGCTCTAGTTCCTAAGTTCAGAGAGGGTAACAAAGATAGAGCGCCAGGATCTAAGACCCAAGAAAGTGTTAGTAGTGTCCGCACCTATCCTCTTTGCCAGACTTGCAGTAAGCACCATCAGGGTGTGTGTAGAGCAGGTAGTGGTATTTGTTTTGATTGTGGCAATCCAGGCTACAGAGTTAGAGACTGTCCTCAGCCAGGTCCTCAGGGTCAACAGAATCGCTCTTCAGCTCAGTCTGGTCGCCCAAATCAGCAGGGTGCCACTTCCAATGCTACTAGCGGGCAACGCCCAAATCGTCTTTATGCTCTTCAGACCCGACAGGATCAGGAAATTTTTCCTGATGTAGTTACTGGTACGTTACAAATCTTTCATGTGCATATTTACGCTTTTCTAGATCCAGGAGCTTCCTTGTCTTTCGTTACTCCTTATATAGCAGTTGATTTCAGAATCAGTCTTAAAATTCTAGCAGAGCCCTTTTTAGTCTCTACCCCAGTGGGTAAAACCATCATAGCCAGCCTGGTATACAAGAACTGCCCGGTTATGATATTTCAGAAAGTCACTTCAGCAGACTTAGTCGAAAAAGAGATGACTGATTTTAATGTCATTCTCGACATGGATTAGCTTTATTCCTGCTATGCCACAGTCGACTGCAGAAATAAAATAGTTCAGTTTCATTTCCTAAATGAACCAGTCCTAGAGTGGAAGGGTAGTGTTTCCACTTTCAGGGGTCAACTTGTTTCCTACCTTCGGGCAAGGAAAATGATATCTAAGGGATGTGTTTATCATCTAGTTCATGTTAGAGATTCTAGTTCCGAGGCTCCCAGTCTCGAATCAGTCCCAGTAGTGAATGAATATTCAAATGTCTTTCCCAAAGATCTTCCAGGAATTCCTCCCGAAAGGGAAATAGACTTCGGTATTGATCTTCTTTTAGACACTCAGCCTATCTCTATTCCGCCATACAGAATGACACTAGCATAACTCAAAGAACTGAAAGAACAGTTGAAGGATCTCTTAGTTAAGGGATTCATCAGACCCAGTATTTCCCCGTGGGGCACACCAGTCTTATTCGTGCGCAAGAAAGATGGTTCACTCAGAATATGTATAGATTACCGTCAACTGAATAAAGTCACGATCAAGAACAAGTATCCTCTTTCCAGAATCGATGATTTGTTTGACCAACTTCAGGGTGCCAGTTATTTCTCTAAGATAGACCTCAGATTCGGCTATCATCAACTCAGAGTTAGAGAATGTGACATCCCGAAGACAACTTTCCATACGCGGTATGGTTACTTCGAATTTTTAGTTATGTTCTTTGGTCTTACTAACGCCCCAGCCGCTTTCATGGACTTGATGAACCGTGTGTTCAAGCAGTACTTGGACATGTTCGTCATAGTCTTCATAGATGATATTCTGGTCTATTCCCGCACTGAGCACGATCATGAAGACCATCTTAAAATAGTACTCCAGACTCTAAAAAATCATCAGTTATTCACCAAATTCATTAAGTGCGAATTTTGGCTAAGATAAGTAGCATTCCTTGGCCATATTGTTTCTGGTGATGGCATTAGAGTAGATCCTTAAAAGACCAAAGCAGTAAGAAACTAGCCTCACCCTGTCTCTCCATCAGATATCAGGAGTTTCTTGGGCCTGGCTGGCTATTACAGATGGTTTGTTGAGGGATTTTATTCTATTGCATCTCCTATGTCCAGATTGACTCAGAAGAAAGTCAAGTTCCAGTGGTCAGATCCATGCGAGAAGAGTTTTCAAGAATTAAAGACTCAACTCACCTCAGCTCCAGTTCTAGCATTACCAGACGGTTCAGATGGTTTCATAGTATATTGTAATGCATCTAGAGTGGGTTTAGGTTGTGTCCTCATGCAGTATGGTAAGGTCATAGCCTACGCCTCCAGACAGCTTAAACCCCATGAAAAGAATTATCCTACTCATGACCTTAAGTTAGCAGCCGTAATATTTGCCTTAAAGATTTGGAGGCATTATCTCTATGGAGTTTATATAGACGTCTTCACAGATCATAACAGCTTTCAGTATGTCTTTTCTCAAAAAGATCTCAATCTTCGTCAGAGAAAGTGGTTAGAGCTCTTGAAAAATTATGACATGAGTGTCCTTTATCATTCGGGCAAGGCCAATATAGTTCCCGAAGCTCTCAGTAGACTCTTTATGGGTAGTGTTTCTCATGTTGAGGAGAGTAAGAAGAAGTTAGCTCAAGAAGTACACCAGTTTACTAGACTAGGCGTTCACTTAGTCGATTCTTCAGAGGGTGGTATATGTATTTAGAGTAGTTTAGAATCATCTCTAGTTTTCGAGGTGAAAGAAAAGCAAGATAAGGATCCTAGCCTTGTCAAGCTAAAAGAGTCAGTTCAGAATAAAAAATAGAGGTTTTCTCCCAAGGGGGAGATGGTGCTCTTCATTGTCAGGTTCGTCTCTGTGTTCCAAACATAGATGACTTAAGGCAGCAAATTCTTGCAGAAACGCATGGTGCGCGTTACTCTATTCATCTAGGAGCCACTAAGATGTACCGCAATTTACGGGAAATCTATTGGTGGAGTGGGATGAAGAGAGATATTGCAGAATTTATGGCTAAGTGCTCTACATGTCAGCAAGTTAAGATAGAGCATCAAAAGCCTAGTGGTCCTATGCAGGAGTTCAGTATTCCTACTTGGAAGTGGAAAGTTGTGAACATGGACTTCGTGACGGGTTTGCCTCAATCTCGTCGTCAGCATGATTCAGTCTGGGTCATTATAGATAGAATGAACAGATCAGCTCTTTTTCTTCCAGTTTATACCTCTTAATCAGCCGAGGATTACGCCAAACTCTACATCAAGGAGCTGGTCAGATTGCACGGTGTTCTGTTATCTATTATCTCAGACAGAGGTACCCAATTCACCTCTCATTTTTGGTAAGCATTTCTAAAGGGTCTTGGTACCCAAATTCATCTCAGTACAACCTTTCATCCTCAGACAGATGGTCAAGTAGAAAGGACCATTCAGACGTTAGAAGATATGCTAAGGGCGTGTGCAATTGATTTCAAGGGAAGTTGGGATGACCGCTTGCCTTTGATTGAGTTTGCATACAACAACAACTATCATTCCAGTATTCAGATAGCTCCATTCGAAGCTCTCTATGGTAGGAGCTATAGATCTCCAATCGGTTGGTTCGAAGTTAGTGAAGCCTCAGTCATAGGTCCTAACTTAGTATTCAACGCCTTAGAGAAAGTTCAGTTAATTAGAGAAAGACTCCGGGATGCTCAGAGCCTATAGAAGTCTTATGTAGATGTTCGTAGAAAGGATCTCGAGTTTGAGATTGATGACTATGTCTACCTCAAGATCTCTCTTATGAAGGGAGTGAAGAGATTCGACAAGAAGGGAAAGCTCAGTCCCCGATATGTCGGTCCCATCAAGATTCTCAGTCGATTCAGCAAGGTAGCTTATGACCTCGAATTGCCTTCAGACCTAGCCTCAGTTCATTCAATCTTTCATGTCTCTTTGATCAAGAAGTACATAGGTGACCCATCAGTCGTAGTCCCTATTCAGAGCATTGATGTTCAAAGCAGCCTCTTTTATGAAGAGATTCCAGTTGAAATCCTAGACTATTAGACCCGTAGATTGAGGAATAAAGAAGTCCCTCTAGTTAAAGTTCTTTGGCGAAATCAGTCCGTAAAGGGAGCTACTTGGGAAGCAAAAGCAGATATACGTACCAAGTACCCTCACTTTTTCCCCGCCGACTCAGATCAAGCTCAAGGTAATAGTTCTCCTTAAGCTTACTTAGTTTCATGATTAGTGTACATCACTAACTTAGTATTCAGTCTCATGCTCATGTTCCCATAATAAACTTGGTATCAAGTACCACCGCATATTCAGTCATGCATTCATGTATCAGATCAGTTGTATAGTTATGCATCAGACATGCATTCTCATTGTGAGAAAACTTAGTTCTTCAGAACTTTCAGTTATACATTTATGAATCAGTTACGCATGCATCAGATATGCATGTTCAGTATGTTATGTTCAGCTTGTCAGTCATGTCCATCATGAGATCATGTTTCAGTTATTCATGTTCAGTTTATTGTTTCCCCTCTCAGTCAGTCTCATTCAAGGACGAATGTTCTCAAGGGGGAGATATTGTAATACTCGTGCTTTTTCTTAGCTTGAAAATCATCTCAAGGATGTTAAAAATTTCTTTGAAATAAGAATTCAATCTTATACATGTGGTATTTCCATAATTTTCACTTCCTATCATGTGGGAAATTGAATAATCTTTTCATCGATATATAATTCTCCCAAATCCGACACCCGGGCGAAGAGTTAGGTCCTTTTTAGTGAGACAATGTTTGATTTGAGCCTTCAGCGCATCGCGGAGATAGCTCAAATGACAATTATCGAATTCCAGTGTTGCTTCGCGATACTGGAGCGGCGTTCCAAACTTCCAGGTTGTAGACAAGGTGGCTACACAATAGCTCCGCATCGCGCCACCGTGCAGTTTCCCAATTGTCAATTTCTAGTGACACGACGCGATAACGCCGCGTCATGCCAAGAGCCCAACTCAGGAAATTTTATTGAAAATTTAATGACGTGTCCAGGGTTAAAAGGGTCAACTTTCTACCCATATAGAATCCCTTTAACACGTGATTCAGCCACTTTTCACCCAAAACATACTAGTTTCTCTCAAGTTTATCTCAAGAAAAGGCTAGGGTTTCTATTGGGGATTTGAATTCAGGAAGGTTTCACCATCAATCTTCACGAAATCACGATCTAAGGTATGCATAGTGTTCATTCATGGGCTCCTTTCATCCATGAAGTCCAAGAATCCCTTTTCAACTACAAGTTATGGTTTTTCTTCATGTGTTCATGCTTTGTATGTTCCCTTTCATGTTGATAAATGAGGAATTGATTTCTATTCCATGATTTGATGATAAATTCCATGTGGGTTGATTAGTATAGATAAATATTTACGAAATCTCATGACTAAAACCTTGTATGATGGAATTGGAATTGAAGCATGATGTTTAATTGTTGTATAATGTGCTTTACATGTACTATGCCTACAATATGTTTGATTAAATGCCTAGATGAAGGAATATATTCTAACTAGCATGATATCATGAAAATCCCCATGAATGTACAAGCTTATGCCTATTAGACATTTGATGAAATGCTTCAATAAACGTATTATGGTGATTATCATGTATTCAAGAATATCAAGTCATGTCAGTTTCCTTCCATCAAGTCTTGGGGGTACTTATACCCAAAATATTAGTTGTGTGCCTAGATCCATGTCATGTTTTCACGATACTTTTAGTCAAGCTATGAACTCTTAGGCTTCAGATAGTCTTATGACTCAGGAAAAATCTCCATGATCTCATGACTCAGTCAGTTGTCAGACATCAATAGTATTCCATCAACCACGAAAATTTAGTAACTCAGTCCATGCTCAGTTCAGTTCAGTAAATCATGTTCAGTGTCCATTCAGATGGGAGTAGGAATTAGCACCGAGTGAACCCAAGGATGGGGACTCACCTTTTATACGAGGGTTTGATTCCTAGAAGCAATCCTTGCATTCCAGAACTATGTAGCCAGCATAGGTTGAGACATCGTAGCCTGCTATATGAGGGTCGATGAGGTGGCTTAACCTGTTATGTAAGGGGTCCCACCATTCTTGCTAGAGTTACCTGTTATATGAGGGTTACTCACATGTTGTCCTTACCAGTGGCGCGATATTGACACTCTTCCGATCAGGGCATAGATTGGACCCCAGCTCAGCTATTATAGCATCTTTGGGTTATGTCAGTTAGATACTACTTCCCACAGTTTCATGTTACAGAATCAGGACTGTCAGATACAGTCAACTCAGATATAGTACGGAACTCAGATAGTTCTATTAGATTTAGGACTGTCAGCTACAGTCACCCAAGTTATCAGTTATACTCAGATACATTCATTTATGTTATCAGTCATGTCATGTTATCAGAATTCATATTTAGTAATCACGATATCATGTTTTCAGTTATAGTTATGTAATTATGTATGCATTCTCACGTTCATCTTAGACAGTCAGTTAGCATTAGCATGCATGTGAACCCTTGTACTTAGCCTACCTCACATGTATACTCAGTACATATGTACTGACACATTCGTGCTATGGTGCTTTCTTTTTATGTTACACCATAGGTTCAGAGACACGAGTTCCAAAACAATAGTAGATTCCAGTTTCAGCAGTCAGAGTAGAAGTGAGTTCTTATCCTTCGAGGACATAAGGATTTTCTATTATCTCATTAATTAGCTTATTAGTTGGAGTTAGTTGGCGACATGTACCATCAACTCCTTATTCAGATTCTTCAGACAGTAGAGGCTTTCAGACTAGATACAGACTATCATGTTCAGACTTCAGTATTTTTAGTTTTGTTTTGGGTATTCTATTACCCCATACAGATGTTACGTTATTCAGTTATGTTCATGATCGAACCTTATGGCCTTTCAGTGCATGTTTTCACATTATTCTGTTATCTTATGCAGTATTTAGGTACAAATATCAGTTATGGGTTAGCTTGTGGTCCTTCTGGGTCACGAGCATCGTGTAGCATTTTGGTTCAGCAAATCGAGTCGTTACACTAGTAGGGCACGCATCTTAACAAGTGGTATCAGAGCGAGGTTGTCTTAAATAAGGATAGAACCTAAGAAAAGATCACAATGATGAATTCCGTACCTCCTACTAGTCATAGTGAAGGTCAGTCAACCACTAGACCTCTACTCCTTGATGGTTCTCACTTTATCTGGTGGAAAGCCAGGATAGAGATGTTCATCCAAGGTGAAGACTATGAATTATGGGATAGGATTACTGATGATCCTACTATTCCAATGAAGATGGTTGATGGTGAACAAGTCAAAAAGGTAGGGAGTGAATTTACTGCTGATGACTTAGTGGCATTAAGAAAAATGCAAAAGCTAAGAACATCCTAGTCTGTGGAATGGGACCTGCTGAATACAATTGGGTATCAATTTACACCACTGCTAAGAAAATTTGGGATGCATTGGGAAATGCACATGAGGGTATCTCTAAAGTAAGAAAATTCAGGATTTCTCTTCTTTTCACTGAGTATAAGGCATTCAAGATGAAGGAAAATGAATCCTTGCATGATATGATGACAAGGCTTACTTCCTTAATAAATGAGCTGACTTTCTTGGGAAAAGTCATCACTGAGGAGGAACAAGTTGAAAAGATACTAAGGGTACTGCCAAAATTAAAATAAAATATTAAGGTAACTGTAATTAGGGAGGTTAATAAGGATCTCACAGGTATGACCCTGGATGAACTGGTTGGTAACTTGAGAACTTATGAAATAGAAGTTGATGGAACCAACGAACAAGTAGTTCCTAAGAAAATCTTGGCATTAAAGGCTTCTGATAATGATGATGAATTTAAACTTGATAAGGAACAAGTTTCCTTCATGACCAAGAACTTCAACAAACTCTTTAAAAAGAAAAATGGAACAAGTAGCAAGAAGCATTCAAATAACAATCCAAATTGATGCTATAAGTGTGGTAAGACTGATCACCAGACCAGAGACTGTCCAGTTTGGGAAATAAAGTGGAAAAAGAAAAGGGTTGAAAAGGAATTGAAAGAAAAAGCAAAAAGGAAGGAGGAACATGCAATGATAGAAGAATAGGGATCTGACTCAGATGATGATGAAAATGATGAAACTACATTCATGGCACTTGGAGATTCAAACTTGAAGGATGAAGATAAGGCTTCAGAGGTAAGTATACTTGAACTTAAAGAAAAACTGCATTTGTTTTCAAAATCTAAACTTGTTTCCTTGATGAGTGTACTAAATGATGATTTCCAAGAATTAACTTCTGATAGAGATGAATTGTTCAACAATATTGCAAGTCTTAAATTTGATCTCATTGATTTAAAAACTTGCAAGAATACCGTTGACAAAGAAAACTGCACTCTCAAGAAATAGGCTGCAGAACTTGATTCTTCAAATAATGATCTTAAGTCTGAAATCCTGAAATTGACTCTCACTAAAAATAGGAAAAAGTCCATGAGCAAAGAACAAGAAAGTGCTGAACTTGAATTAGAAAAGTGCAAACTAGAGTGTAGTAATGCAGCTGACATAATAAACAAACTGAGTCAATAAGTCTCTAAACTGAAACTTAAGCTTGAAAGAGAAAATAGGTGGACAAATTCTTCAAGAATTGTTCACAAACTGAGTGAAAGAATTCACAATGAAAAGGCAGGTTTGGGATTACACAAAGGTATTGATGATCCTAAAGATCTGTGTTATATCTGTAGAAACCTTGGACATCCAACCATTGAATGTCCAGTAGCCACTAAAAGCAGATCAAACAGTCAAAACCTGGCAAATAAATTTTCTCAGACCAAAAAGAAAAGAACTGGTTCAGGTCAGAGAAACAGGTTGCACTACATGTTGCCAACATGGACTATAAGAAATTTAATTCATCCTTTTACTCATAAAATAGGACCCAAGCTTGTCTGGGTTCCTAAGTCTAACCATTGATTTCTTTTGCAGAAGAAGGTGGAAGGAAGCAAAAGGCATTGATACTTGGATAGTGCTTGCTCAAGACACATGAATGGTGATAAGAAAAAGTTCGTTTCACTTTCAAAAATCAATGGAGGAGGAGTTTCTTTTGGTGATGGAAAAAAGGGAATTATTACTGGAATTGGAAAAATTGGCTCATCTGAGTCAAGAGCATTGGAAGATGTCTATCTTGTAGAAGGATTGAAGCACAACCTGCTGAGCATTTCTATCAGAGATGGATCCAAAAAAGGTAACTGAGGCATTGCTTGATGCTGATTGGATCATAGCCATACAAAAAGAGTTAAATCAGCTTGAGAGAAGCAAAGTATGACACTTAGTTTCTCTCCCAAAATATAAAACAGTAACTGGGACTAAGTGGGTGTACCAAAATAAAGTTGATGAGCATGGAACAGTTACAAGGAACAAGGCAAGATTGGTGGTCCAATGATACAATCAAGAAGAAGGCATAGATTTGATGAGACTTTTGCTCCTGTAGCCAGAATTGAAGTTATTAGATTACTTATTGCATTTGTTGCCTACATGGAGTTCATTCTATGTCAAATGGATGTTAAGAGTGCATTTTTAAATGACATTCTATAAGAGAAGGTATATGTTAAACAACCTTCAGGGTTTGAAAGCAAGGAGTTTCCTGATCATGTGTATAGACTGGATAAGGCCTTGTATGGGTTGAAACAAGCTCCAAGAGCTTGGTATGAGAAATTATCAAAGTTTCTGGTAGAGAATGGACATAGTAGAGGTAAAATTGACAACACTCTCTTCTTGAAAACTGATGGAAAAGATTTGTTGGTTGTGCAGGTGTATGTAGATGACATTATTTTTAGCTCCACAAACATGAACATGACTCATGATTTTGCCAAACTCATGAGCTGTGAATTTGATATGAGCATGATAGGGGAGATAAATTACTTCTTGGGATTTCCAATCAAACAAACAGCTTCCGAAACATTGATCCATCAGTAGAAGTATGTAAAATAACTCCTTAAGAGATTTTCCATGGAAGAGGCAAAAGAAATCAACACTCCAATAGCCACTGCTACAAAGCTTAATTTGGATGAAACAGGTCCTGATGTGGAGCAAAAGATGTACAGAGGGATGATAGGGTCATTGTTATATCTTACAGCAAGAAGGCCTGATATTGTGTTTAGTATAGGATTATGTGCTAGATTTTAAGAAAATCCTAAAGAGTCATCTAAAATCTGTAAAAAGGAACCAGTGATCTTGGTTTATGGTACCCAAAAAGTAGTAATTTCAACTTGGTTGGATATTCTGATGCTGACTATGCAGGATATTTGGTTGACAGGAAAAACACTACAGGCATGGCACACTTCCTTAGATCATGTTTGATTACCTGGCCCACTAAGGAGCAAAATTCAGTAGTCTTATCTACTATTGAAGTTGATTAATATGTTGCTACAGGATCTTGTTGTGCTCAATTGTTATGGATTAAGCAACAACTTATGGATTTTGGTATAGATGTTGGATGTGTTCCTATTTTTTGTGATAATACAAGTGCCATTAATATAGCCAAAAATCCTGTTAAACATAAAAGAACTAAACATATTGACATTAGACATCACTTTCTTAGAGATAATGTTGAAAAGGTCATATATCAATTATGTTTTGTTCTACTGAGGAACAAATTGCTGACATATTCACTAAGGATTTGAGTAGAGAACACTTTGAAAAAAATAGGTTAGCCTTGGGGATGATTAAAATTGTATAAATCACCCTCAATGATTGACTAGAATAAGCTGCTCTTAAGTGAATATTGATCAATTCAGTCTTACACATTTAATTGTGTATCCTAATTCCAAGATTTTAGAGTAAATTGACTCAGCTATTTATTAATTTTGCAGAAAGACTGGAACATCAAGGCATTTTGTCCATTTTCTCTTCAGAATTTAGGTATGATTACTGCTTGCCCATAGTAGCATAAAGAGAAACAGGTTGTCTGCATGGTCCCTTCCATTACACTTAAACTGCCAAAAACTAAAAGGCCCTTCTCTATTAAAAAGCTGCCATACCTTTCCCATCATAACTGGCCCTCTTCAACATTACGTTTCCTTCTCCAAATACAATTCATCCACGATTCATCTTCCTTCTATCCACTATAAATACATCTCATTCATCTCTTATTATTCACTACTCACACAACCAAAAGAAAATCACTGTTTATCTCTTCTTCACCAATGCACAGTCTGTTCTAACCCATCCACAGACTCCACTACCTCTCCATCAACAAATATTATACTTCATCCCAATATTACCTTACCTCCACTCATTCCTCCGCCAATCTCAATCAAGTTATCCAATTTTGCAATGTTTAAGAATATGCAAAACCCTTTTTCCAAATTTTCTTCTAACCCTCCACCATCTTCTGAACCCTCACTACTACCTCCAATTCCTCTTCAGATTCTTGATCGAGATGACATTCCTATTGCTTACCTAATCCCTAGAAGATCCAGATCTAAGTCAAAACAAAAACCCTCTTTCATCACTGTAACACCCCGTATTCAAGTACATGTATTGGCGTATTCAAGTACGTGTATTGGTCTTATTTATATGGAATTAATTTTTTTATTTTATTTATACCGAAATTTGCCCGTCGATGGTTCCATACGAAGGTTATTGAATAAGCTTTCCAACGATATAAAGATTTCCAAAAATGGATAAGTTTCGGATATAATCGAGCACGTTCGAAACTATAAAACGGTGGCCGGGATATGGTGAATAGTAAATGTGCAGGAAAATTTCCTGCACACAAACTACTGAGGCCTGCCAGTTTTTTGGGTCAACTTTGAACGATCATAACTCCCTTAATATAATGAACTGGGAGAGATACGACCTATCAAAAGAAATATCTTTGAGTATTCTTTCCAATGCAATTAGTTTCATCCAAATCCAACGTCTGAGTAAGGAGTTATACTCGTTTTACTTTAGCCTCTCAAAACAGATTTTTAGGGTCAACTTCAAATAATCATAACTCCTTGTACAGGACGAACTGGGTGGCCTACTTTATATGAAATGAAAGCCCTTTGAATTATCTTTCCAAAAATACTAATTTCACCCAAATACGATATCGGAGCAAAGAGTTATGGTCGATCTACTTTAACTTGTCAAAACAGTCCACCATGGACAGATTCGGATTTACTTAAAATTTTAAGGGCAATATGGTCATTTTCCATCACCTCATGAACGAAAATTGGTCATTATATACATATACTTAGCCTCATATCCATTATTTATCATCCATTATTGAAGAATAAGAAACCCTAGCAAAATTTCAACTCCAATTATCTTGTGATTCAACCGTAGAAAATCCAAATTGATTCCGTAGTTGTGTTCACCGTCTCGAGGGCTTCGAGAAGCACCCCTTATTTGTGCCAACAGGACTTCGAAATCAAAAGGGTCATTTTATGGTAAGGATGTAAATTATGTTGGTGTTATTTATATGGATATGTATATATATGCATGTAAGCATAAGAAGTGTGTTATTTGATTGTTGTTGAAAGATGATTGGAAATGATGTTGGATTATTCTTGTGCATGGTTGGATTATGTTGAATTGTGAAGGGATTTGGTGTGATGATGTGGTATTGAAATGATGATTATATATATATATATATATATATACACACATAAACCTATTGTTCAAGTTGGTTTTTGGAATGCTATGCAAATATCGGTTGTATGGAATTATGGAAGAGAATTGTGGTGTTGGGTTGCTAATACTAGATGCCAAACATTTCATTGTAGATAAGTGATTTGTAAAGGCGGAAAGTTGTGTTGAATTGGTATCCGAATCTACGACGAGGTATGTAAAGCATACTCTAACAATGTTCTTTGGCATGAAAACACCAATGTTCCATCAAGTAAGATTCCGAGGTTGTCCAAAAACATGTATTGTTCTACGTTACCAACGAAGTTGTTTCCATCCTATAAAGTGTCAAATGTTTCATTGATATACCAAAAGGATCCTATTTCATTGTTGTGATATTGATGATTCTGAAACACATTGTTGATGTACCAATGAGTCTTTATTACATCATTATTGTATAGAAGGTCTATTACTTGGTTCCTATTGATGTATCATTGTTTCAAAGTATCAAAAATGTGGTGGAGACCGAAATACCAATCTCAAAGATTAATTGAACTAAGTGATGGAAGTTCTCTCTTATCGGGTGGTATCCCAGGGGCATAAGCCTAGCATGGGTCGATCCCTATTTACGTGTTTATGGGTGGTATCCCAGGGGCATAAGCCTAGCATGGGTCGACCCCAGTTGATATGTACTGGGGGAAGCCTAATGGTCACAGTACAGTACAGTAATGATTACAAAAATGTTAAGAACGAAGGTAAAGTGATTGAATAAATTCAATGTACAGGTTGTCACAAGTTCTAGTAAGTGTGGTCCACTCCTATTACGATTTATTCACTTGTTTCGGATTTCTATTGAGCCCCTATATCATATGTGATTATCTACAGCTTTACACACTCAGTACATATTTCGTACTGACGTCCCCCACGGGGACCTGCATTTCATGCTGCAGGCACAGGTACCTCAGCTCATACACCGCACAAGTAGGAGCCAGGTCATACAGCTATTGTTGGTGAGCTCCAGTTTGCTTCGGAGCTTTCCGATTCGGTTCCTTATGTTTTATTATTGTACAGGAGTCATGTGTGGGCGGGGGTTTGTCCTGACCCTAGTTATGTCATGTATATCCTAGAGGCTTTGTAGACATAAGGAAGGGTAAAGTCATGGAAGTTTATATAGTGATGTTATATCTGTATATGTGGTGGCCCCGACGGCCAAGTATTATATATATATTTATGCGTGTTGTGCTGATACAGGTAATTAGATCCTTCTATATGTAACGAAGTGCTGTCCAAATTTTTGGTGACATGTAAGGGAAAGTACAGGTATTTGAACGGGTTCTCCCGGGCCTTCTCGGCTTCGGGTGCCAGTCCGGCCCGATGGGATTTTGGGGCGTGACAATCACCATCGATGTTGATGACAATGCTCCAGTAAAATCTTCCCCTGTTGTTCCTACTCCTCGTACTCCTCATACTCGGGGTAAAAAGCAACGGGAAGATTCTTCCTTGGAAGAGACACTTAAAGCTAGTAAAAGAAAATGTGTAGCTACTTCTGCTCCTCCACCTCCTTGTGATTCCTCTCCTGATATTCTTCTTCGATCAATAAAAAAAAAAATACAATCATTGCTAAAGTTCCAAAACCCTCCTTGTCTCGTAAATCATCATCTCAACCTACTCAAAGGCTTCCTCTTCTTCTAAATCCACCCCTACTGTCAAAGCCTCCTCATCCTTCAAAGTTTCTCCTCCGAAGTCCATTTTTCGTCCAAAGAAACAAGTAGACAAACTTGTTCCTTCTGGATCATCTGACTCTGACTCACCTCTGAATGCTACTACTGAGTTGGATCCTAATTTTAAAGTTCCAGAACCATCTTCACATTAGGACACTCCTGAGGAACACCATCTTTACTTTCAAAAGCGCAAACTAGCTAGAGGGAGGTTAATTAGTAGTTTTGGTGGTGTTGACATGCAGACCTTGTTGGGTAAACTGGAGTTTCAAGAATGGTCACACCTATTTCTTTAGGGTGACTTTCATAGGAAGTTTGCCAAACCTGAAGTGTATGACATCTATACAAATGGGGTAGCTATTGCTAAGATGTTTTCTACTACTGTTCGTGGAGTTACTATGAACCTTTATGTTGCAGACATTGCTAGGATCTTGCATATTCCTTCTAGGGGTGGGGTCACTATGTCAAGGGTACTTGACCACCTCTTGATAATCTTGCCTCTGCTCTTGACATATGTCGTGAGTTCTCTGGAAATCCTCACCTGATCAATCATAGAAGAGTTCTTAAGAGGGAGATGTCTCCACTCCACCAACTCTATTTTGATGTTGTGCATAAGATGATCATTCCTAGGAAGGAAAGAAGGACTGTGGCTAGTTTTCTTGATCTTACTCTCATGGAACTAATGGAACTATTGGATACTGAGGTGAAAATTGATTTGCCTCAACTCATCTTAAAGCATATGCAAAGGGTTCTCCTCAAGGAAGTAAATAGACATGCCCTCCCTAATGAATTCTGGTTCACCCCTATGTTTGAGAAGTTTGGGGTGTCTATCCAAGTGTGGTCTTCACGGACTACTAAGGATATCATAGGAAGTGTGAACCACATGATGTTCCCTGTTTCTATGAGGAGTACTAATAACCCTATGCAGAGGTTAAGAAATACACTGGAAGCAAAGAAGGAAAAAATGGAGGTTGCTCAGGCTGCATTGGAGGCTGCTTAAGCTGCCCATGAGGATGAAAAAAGGATCCTTCAAGCTCAAATTGCTTCCCTCACAACCTCTTTGGAAAAATAAAGAGCTGGGAATGCTGATGTTATTAGGAAGCTGACCTCTCTTATTCTCTCCTCTTTCTCTACTTAAGCCCCCTCGTAGTGCCTTAAGAATAGTTTCCTTGGTTTTTTTGGTCCCTGTTGTTTCTCTTTTTGTTTTTTCTGGGTATTGATAATTGTATCTTGTTTTATGAATGAAATGGACCTTTTTGCTTAAAGTGATCTGTTTCTGTTTTTTTAATGCATAGTTGTTCTCTTGCTCTGAGTTTTAATTGTTTTAGTGATAGCCCCAGTGACCATGAATTATTCAACTTTTTTCACTTGTTGGAAAAGTTTTTTGATGATGTCAAAAGGGTAAAGAATAGATTATACAATGCTTATAACTCAATTGACTAACCTGTTTCATTCTGTGATCTTCTATTTAAATCCTTTATTGAGTATATGTCAGGATTGTATGAATGATGTTGTGCTGCTAAGTTTGTCATCATCAAAAAGGAGAAATTTGTTAGGGAATATGAGGTTTTGATGATGGACATATGAATAAAACATGTTGTGCAAGCTGTTCCACACAAGTGAATCTACTGGTGCTCACAAGAACTGCATGTTGAAGATGATGCAAGACTGATAATGCATTAGGACAAAAGTGGATAAGCAAGGAAGCTCAGAATTGTTTCAAATGCTACGATTAAGGAGAAGATAAATGCATCATCTAGAAGTTGAGTTGATCAAGGATTTCTACAAGACTAAGTGATAAAAAAGAAGAGTCCTACTCAACCTATGAGAGAGAGAGACGACAACAACAAAGGAGTGAAACTACCTGGGAGTCCTATTGAAGATAGAAGAGTACATCAACTAAAGGACTCTATCAGCAGTTAGCTTAAATACAACAAACGACATTCAAAGGTTTTCACTCATGCACTGAAAAGATAGTAACAATCAACAAAACAGTTCTACAACTTGAAGGAGCTATTGAAGCAACCTGGTCCTTTACTTAGAGTCATAGACTTTGTGTAATAGGTTGGTCTTTGAGTCATATTGAGTTGTAATCTCTAGTCTCAGTGAAGTATAAACTGAGTGAGGATTAAATGTCTTCAAGTTGGAGAACTCGAAGACTTGGGAACACTTATCTTGGAAAGATTTGTGTTTTTGTAGAAATAGGAGTTAGAAGTTTTAATTCCTAGTTTACAAGAAGTCTTGTAATTTGTTGATTGTTGAGGCTCAGGTGATTGAGTGAAGTTGGGGTTAAATCCTGTAGAGGTACAGGTCGTGATTTTTTACACCTTTCTTGAGCTGGGTGTTTTTCACGTAAAAATACTGTGTTCAAATTTTACTTTGGAGAACCACGTTAGCTTACTTGTTTCACATATAATCAACCAGTAGAGTCTAATATTAAAACTAGTAGGGCACGCATCTTAATAATTATTTTGTTATGCAAAAAAGTATTCTAGCTTTTTTGAATGATGAAGATCGTAGACATACTGAAAAATTTATTTCTGAATCTATTACTAAAGTTGCAGAATATTATGGTATTGAAAGAAAAATTTTGTGTATTACTTTTGATAATGCATCTAACAAGAAGGCTGAAAAATAGTTGATTTTATGTATTGCTTTTGATAATGCGTCATCTCTTTTTTAAAGTTGATTTTTTTATTTTTCCAGAAAAATAGTTTGAACTTCATATTGATAGTTCTTCAACTGGTTGAACTTGTGTTCGAATCTTGAAACTTCATTTTGATACTTGATAATTTGTTTATCCTTACCATGTTTGTCTCCTTTCTTACTAGTTTCTTGATGAATTATACGATTAATAGAGTAGGTTTCTTCATTCTTTATCCTTGTTTCCTCTCGAGAAAACATCATCTGCAATTCATGCACCTTCAATATAATTTGTATCTCATAGCTGTATAGTTTATCTAGAAAGGGCCAAAATTGAGTGTCAACGGCATAAATAATAGTTAAATATCGCGCGTTCACTTAGTTGAAGACTAAGGACATGACACTTTGCTGTAGAATACTAGAGAAGAGCATATATGTATAAAGGAAGCCAAGTTTGAAAGTTACCAACAAATGCTTAATAAGTAAAGTGAAACCAATTAAACACAGAAAAACTTTAATTCAAGGAACTACACGAGGAAAAAAAAAACCATACTTCTATGTAATGTTGTTCAATTTTTCAATTTCTCTAGAGACAGCAAAGTTGATAACTACAAAAAGGACAATTGCAGCTACGAGGAACACAAACAAAACATTGGCAAACTATATCAACTGCCACGATCAAACTTCGTCGTACATGTATTTTCTCCTCTGAAGTATTATTCATCGTACTTTGGCGGGTATTTTCACTCTCCATAGGTACTAAAATACGCGAGTTCGTAGAAGTAGTAGTAGTAGTTGTGTTATCAAAGTTGAACTGATGACTTTCACCACGACTACAATGAATTGGAGATGTTATGAGTACGAATATTGCCATGGCAGCTATTGTAATAGGAGTTGTGATTTTTCTTTCCATTGCAGAAAAATTGTAATTTGCCTAGTGATTTTAACTAATGCTATATAATAAGTTGTGTAATGAATGCATACTTTGTAGAGGTTTATATAGTGTTAGCAATTGATCACCTTTTGTGATGGGGATTTGTTGAAAATTCTAATGATATATTGAATATATTCTCTTCATGTAAATCAAACTCAAAATGCCAAATGTTTTCCAAATTCGACTTTGTACCCATGTAGTGCACAATATTGTAGGATGACAATAACCCCACGACAAAGTAATATCGTGGACATGAATACTGTGTTACAATTATCCGCTTTGTAATTCCAATTAATTCACTCATTAAGGAGGGAAGTGTGCTCTCTATTAGGATTTGTTTTATTCTCGAGGCTCGAATATACAAAACCTCCAGATAAAAAAAATTCTATCCATTCGCTTTCCAATCTTTGATATCAATTAAATATGTTTGAATTGTGTTGTCTTAAGAATTCCTGTTTTTATTTGTATAACTTGCAATTCCAAATTATGGCTAGATATAAAAGTAATTAATAAGGTCTAATATGTTGTACTACATGGATAATATTATACATTACAATTTTTTTTTTTCATATCGATATGATTAAAAAATATATTTTAAAAATTATTGATTAAAATTAATATCATTTAACACTGAAAAAAAGAAATAGTAACAAGTATTTTGAAATACAAGAAATGCGTCAAATGGATAGAAACACAAAAATGAGATTTGAAATATCCTAAAATGTCTTCTCATAATGTCCAGTTTCATCTGCAACGTGCGTACCAAGTCAAATTTGATGATGACATCATCATCATCATCATCATCATCGTCCAAAACTTCTGGAGGTTGGGACTCTGTAATATCTTCAGTGTTTACTTCATCATTTTTCATTGATGTATCTGAGTTTTGTTCAACCGTTTGGAGTAATTTATTTCGTACTTCTGCTAAGTATTGTTCTATCATCTCCATTTTATTTCCATCGTGAGCTGATATTTTTTTTATTTTTTTTTTATTATTATTATTATTATTATTTTGGTCTTATTATATGAAGAGAATATTCAGTGTTATTTGAAATTGTGTAAGGAAGATTCCACTGGAATTAAGATAGACAGAAGCAAATCCAAGATTTAAGTTTATGGATCCATATTTACTCTTGTTGCAATTTTCATAAACTTTTATACATATATTTATGCTTCACGTCAAAAGTACTGAGCTCCAATAAACTTAATACTAGTACTCTACATCCACCTCTAAAGATTAGAGTAATTATTAATTAAGTTGCCGTGATCCGGTTTGCCAATTGTTTGATCTCAAGTTGCTTGTCTTAATATTTTGGCTTCACTACTTTCCAAATAAAATCTTTGCATTGTCATGATGTGAATAACTGACCCTTGGTTGATAATTTATAAACTGGAAAAATAAAAACAAGAAAACAAACTTGGCCCTTGAAGGTGTAAACTCTTTGATTCTTGAAGTTGTACATTCCTCTTAACACAATATAAACCTTAGCCTAGGCCACATTCATTAGTATACAACTTGTTAGAGTTTGTGACCCGAATTTTATTGATCCGACTCAAAAAGATCACGGAAGCTTTTAGTTTGCAAATCATAAGACAATAAATCAAACGACACATGAAAAATTAAACGAAAAATATATTATTGGATATGGTTTGGCCAAACGGCCTACATATTAAAAATAAAATTAAAAATCCTAAAACTTATTGGGAGAAATCTCCCCCTAAACAAAGACTCTTTAAAGACTACATTGTGGATGCTATTGTGTTATGGTATGAGAAGGGGGTCTTCTATTTATTGATGTCCAAAACCTTTCCTCCAAGAAAGAGGTTAGCCAAATATGGAAAAGAATTATATTTTTTTCTTTCAGGAAAAGTAAAAGTAATTATGGTAACTTTTATTTTCCTTCTAAGAAAAAGTAAAACTTAAATATACTAAAAAAATCAGGGCAAAAACCCTAACAGTTCTCTTCGGTATTCCTATGATTACTGTTAGAGTTGTGACCTGAATTTTGTTGGTCTGGTCCTGAAAGTTTCGCGATACGACCCATGTTTGTGATTTTCAATGGGGTCTGTGGTGGTAGCATAGGGATCGGGCCGACCCACCACTGATCCCGATGGGGTGTGGGGGCGAAGCCCCCGCGGTATGGACCTTTATGTTTTTGGGCCTAAGACCTATTTGTACGCACGTACTATATAAGTGTGATTTAGTGGGTTATTTTTATTATTCAGAAAATTCAACCTTCTCAACATTGTACTCTCTCTCTCCATTATAGTGAAACCTCCTCTGCCTCTGCCCGTGGTTTTTCCCACAAGGGTTTTCACATAAATTCGTGTGTTCTTGTTTTCTTTCTACTTGTGGTTTGCTTTATTCTGTCCGAATCATAACAATTACCAATTCGATTCAACCTTTTTCTCTTCTCAATTAAATCGATCATATATTTCAAAGCTTGTTGTCTAGTCCTCCTCCTTGTAACATAGCCATCTCCTGAATCCATCTTCCGCACCTAAATCAAGATACACAATTCTTCTTAATCAAAAACCACATGCATATGTGTATCTTAAAGATAAACTAATAGTCATAAGTAATATGCATAACATACCATAAAGATAATCTAAAGTCAATTATCGTGCATCTTATGTGCATTTTGTGCGCTATACGTGCATCCTGTTGTCAATTAGTAAAAATATTTTGAATCACATAAATATTATTATTAAACAAGTGTGTGGGTATAATACTATCATTGTGAACTATCTTCTAACTTAATTTAACAAATTTTTAAGAAAAATAAATAAATCTAAACAACTAACTTTTACTTTTGGTAACTATTGAAAATGGACCTCAAAAAGTTTTTTTTATTTTTTTTTCCAAACTTTCTCTTGAAATTTAACAGTACATTTTTTTTTTAAAAAAAAAGAAAAATTTAAACTAATATATATATATTTCCTGAATCAAGATACACAATTCTTTATCAAAATACAAATTCTTCAAACTGTTAAAAGAGAGTTATAACTAGAAAAAACAAAAACCACATGCATATATGTATCTTAAAGATAAACTAATAGTCACAATTCACATGCATAACGTATCATAAAGATATTCTTGAGAATACATGACAAGAAGACTAATTACCTGAATAAAGAAATTAAAACTGTTGTGCTAAGCTTTGATTATCGATACTGTATAAAATCAGACAAAAATACAAAATGAGAAACAGCAAAAAAGAAAAAAATGTGACTAAGACCACTCCTTCTTGGAACAAAACTTGCGTGATAGAGGTGTATTTCATAAAGTGTGCGTAATTTATTATGACATATATTAGAATCTGTTCATAGATTAAAACAAGAACGATGGTCGATGATGTCAAGTGAGTATTATAACTTTCCTTTTTCAGAATGGGATAACTAATCTCCGATCTAGTAATACGGGATAGTAAAAATTTGGAATTCCGAAGAATGCCAAGGAAAAATGCAGTAAATTTTTACTGCAGAGTCTCGGAACTCCATTTATATACATGCAGTAACAGTGAAACAGTAACAGAT